>OZ038493.1:28254590-28267090 GCA_964036315.1 Acanthosepion esculentum | reverse complement strand
GTCCAGAATCCTTTTGCCCTGAAGACACAGCTTTCCTCTTTGAATTTTTTTTTCTTTTGCTTTGTCCAAATCTGCGTCCATTTGGTGCATTTGTCTTGGATTTTCTCGAAAATGCACACTACACAATCTTAGTTGACTGCGTTCAAGCATTTTCTAACCAACAAAGATCCTTTTCATTCGTAGTCATCGTCATACTTAACCGTCAAGAAAGAAACAAATGAACATTCAACTGAGTTATTTTTTACACATTTTGTTAAAATTTGATGTAATTGAAAATTAAACTGTACTCTTTAAGAATATTTATATGATTTCTAGGATTTTAAAAATTAAAGTGAGATGAAATGATGCAAAACTGATCATAGCATGGCCACACGTACCTTCATCTTGATTTAAGTCGTGAAAATCACAGAACTGTTAAACAGGCAAAGTTACTCTAAATAAATATTCTTAAAGACTTCAGTCGCATTTTCAACATTTTCCGATATATATATATATATATATATATATATATATATATATATATATATATATATATATATATATATATATAACTTGATTTAATGAATACAGACAACTTTAAAGGTCCATAGTTATAATTTATTTCCCCAGAGAGTTTTAATGCCTGGCTCATCAGACCAGACTTCCAAGGGTGAAAATATGAATTTATATGTACATGGAATTTTTTTACACTTTTGAGGGTTAGTTTTAATTTGATGTAAGGTGATATAGATATATAGATATTATGTATATATATATATATATGTGTGTGTGTGTATGTGTGTGTGTGTGTGTATGTGTGTGTGTGTGTGTTCGCACGCCCGTGTGTGAGTGTGTGTGTTGACAATTGGAAAAAACTTTAATGAATTTATAATGTTTCGGAAAAATATCCAACTATGCCTTTCGCCGATTAGTCTTCATCAGATCGAAGACAAAATCATGAGTTACGTATGTATGTATTTGTCTATGTTCAAAATAATGAAAATCTTATTATATTTTTCCCAGGCTGTTGTTTCTCGTGATTAAAAGAGTGACAAAAAATAAGTGTCTTTAAAAAAAAAAATGGTTAATATTTTATGTTCTTCCATTTAGATGTCTCTGTTGAGAAATGGAAATCTTCAGAATGGCTAGCAAATAAATAAAATATTTGTTTTTTTATCCATGCGTTCTCCATGTCGACAGGATGTCATATATTTGGATAGATGATCACGAGAGTGTTATAAATTATTGACAATTGAGAAAACGTTCGTGAAAGTATAATGTTTCGAAAATTTTTTTTCCAATTTTCAATATTTTATATCTCTGTAGGAATCATATACCTAAATTTATAACATATATATATATATATATATATATATATATATATATATATATATATATACCCAACAATATCTTAATTTCAAGAGCCATCACCCAAAAAGCTGCTAAAATACATCCCCTATTCTCTAGCACGTAGTGTTTGTACTATAGTGACTGATAAACACCACCGAAAAACCCGCCTAGAAGAACTACATAAAACGAGGCTCCCCTACAACACTAATAAACAAAGGTTTTGAACTCGCAAAAAAAATTCCTCTAGAACAACTTAGAAATAAAAAGAAACTTAACGTCAAACAAACTCTAGCATATGTCTCAACATACAACAAAAACAATCCAGAATTATTCACAGAAATTACACAAAAATCTAGACCTACTTAGCAAGAATAATAAACTAAAAAATATACTGAAAACAACCAAAATAATTAAAAGCAAATGCCAATCTAAAAACCTAAAACAAATATTAACCTCATCCAAATTTAACCAACACACAATAGAGGGAGTCACGAAATGCACCAAAAATATGTGGGGTTTGGGACATCATTATAGAAGAAGACTCCTACACTTTTAGACGCCCCAAAACGACATTCATATTAAATAAAAACTTAAACAGCAACTCCAAAAATTTGATTTATGTACTCAAATGCACAAAATGCAAGAAGTCATATATAAGTATCAGTCAACAACTGAACAACAGGGTCCCCATGCCCAAAAGCAACATAAAATTACCAGACAACAGAACACTCTTTGTATCACAACACATCTATAAATGCAACCAGGGAAAATTTAAAATTATGCCAATATATCAAACAGACAATTATTCTTACCTACAAATACAAGAAAAAAACTTCATGAACAAATTTAAACCAGAACTGAATAGATCATAATACCACGCGCAAAAGCACACAATATGCACACATTGTCACCAAATACAGTAACGAAACCACTCACACAAATGCACGTACGTTCACATGCGGGTGTTTGTGGGGCACGAATGTCTATATATATATATATATATATATATATATATATATATATATATATATATATATATATATATATATATATATATTGACAAAAGCAGGAGAACTACTCACAGGCACGCACACAGACTCCACTCAACTTAGGTAGTATATGTGTACATATATATGTGTGTATGTATGTGCATGTGTGTATTGATTACATGTAACTTGGGAAGTATGTGTATGTAGGTATGTGTGTATGTGTGTGTGTGTGTATGTACTGATTCCTTGTAATTGGGCGGTATGTGTGTGTCTTTGTGTGCTTGTGTATGTGTGCATGTATGTGTGTGTGGGTGTACAGATGTGATCACTAATTCCTCGTAGTGAGACAGTGTGTATGTATGGAGAGGGGATATACACATATATACACGCATGCTGACAAAAGCACACGAAGATGGAAATAGATCTAAGAACACACAGGGGTCATTAAAAGAAAAGCACGCCGATAACTACTCCATCATTTCAAGAATCCAATCTTAATTGTTTTAAACACCTTCACGCAGAACTTATCATTGCCAGTTCAAGAAAGACGTTTGGATCACTAACACAAAAAATAAAATGTCTCATATCGAAAATATTTAACATAAAAAAACATGAAGAAAAAATTATTTTTAATAATCTGTGGGAAATCTCCGCCCTTTGCCTGATGACGGTTGCGATACCGGAAACACGTGTAGCAAAATTATGGGAAATAAAGCATAATATTTTTTTTTAAATCCACATTACAATCAAAAACGTTTGCGGTTACTCTCTTCTTTTTCATATATATATATATATATACATATATATATATATATATATATATATGTGTGTGTGTGTGTGTGTGTGTGTGTGTGTGTGTGTGTGTGTGTGTGTGTGTATGTATATACACACATATACTACCCTTGAAACAAAAAATTACGCACAGAAAACATCATTTACAAATATTAATACGCAAAGAGTAAAATGCTTTCTAAACATATAAAATAAATTACAGCATATATATCATGGAAAATGAGGAAAACAGCATCAGTCTATTACATTAATTAAATCCAAAAAGATTAAACTTTGTCTGGCGGATAAAATAGCTATAATTAACTTTTCAGACAAAAAAATAATACAAATAAACGATCTGAACTCATTACAACATGTAGACAAGAAAAATATTGTACTACGTTATATAAAAAGCGAAACTTAAACACGAACAAATATAAATAATGATGAAAAGAGAAGTAACATAAATAAATAAAAGTCAATAAATAAGCAAAACAAATCAATCCAAATCAATGAATGAGTAAATGAATGAAATAAATATTAAACAAATTAACAAACTACGACCACATACATAAAAACAATTAAAATTAATAAAAACTCCTAACAGTAACTAATTTATTCATCAACAATAAACATGAGTCAAAAAGTTAACAAACAATATTATAAAACAGTCACAAAACATCATTCGGATCCTGTTATATAAAGTGTCGCTGTCGACACTTGAGTTTTAAACATAGATCGCCAGTGAGCAAACACAGGAGATCCCGTTATTGAATTAAGTAGATCACGTGACCATAGAGGAATCGCATATATGGGAAATAGCGTGGCGTCTCATTGATCCCTATTTCTACTCTATCCTCTATTACTATACGGATCCCTATTTCTACACTATCCTCTATTACTATACGGATCGCTATTCTCTATACTATTCACTATACTATTTCTCTGTACTGATCACTATACGGATTACTA
Organism: Acanthosepion esculentum; assembly: GCA_964036315.1. NCBI lineage: Eukaryota > Metazoa > Mollusca > Cephalopoda > Sepiida > Sepiidae > Acanthosepion > Acanthosepion esculentum. The sequence continues at coordinate 28,263,029 of OZ038493.1, read as the reverse complement.
TTCGGAGATTACTATTCGAGCGAGTATAATCGAGCAAGTACTATTAGTGCGAGTGTTATTCGAAGGCGTCTGACTCCAGTATTGTTCATCGGCGTTACTATAATAGTTGTTTCTGCGATAACAAAGTCTCTACTACAGCGAGCATTACATAAGTGTCAACGAGTGACCGGTGACATCACAAAATAATTATATTCATTTCCACCAATAGCCCCTAGAATAAGTCGAAGCATAAACATTACCGACACCCAAATAACCTTTAGAATAATACAAAAAATCTAACTATAAGGCGCTACTTACCAGCATACCTCTAATTGTCCAGCCAAAAGTCAACTTACATGGACTGACAATTTCGTTTAAGGAAAAAAGATTGTCGGATTTATGGACACCCGGTATATATATATATATATATATATATATATATATATATATATATATGTATAATTTTTTCCTTTGTTGGGGGTCACTGATATTTATCTTGAGCTCCTTGTTAAAATCCCCAAAAAGAATCTGCAATATTATCAATCTCGACCTGGCAGCTCGGATTTAGTCAGTTTTTTTCCCGTCGACGTAAGGTTGCCTCTCTGTGTCTTTTCTATTTACATGGTAATTGTTCGGATGGGCTCTTCGCTATGGTACCTAGACTTTCTCCACGCTTTCCAGCCAATTTTAAACTGCAGAGATTTAAATGCAATGTCAGTCGCTAGCTACAGTCCTCCTGGTTATTCTGTTTTCTTTCCGCTCATTATTTATGCCTCGGTTCCAAATTCTTCCACGCCTTTTTGTCTTAGTGGTTTTCCTGCTTGAATGTGATGAGACCGTTTTTTTTTTTTTAAGTAAAGTATTATTATTATTGTATTGACTTTAACTCCCCATTTAACCTTGTAATTTTTGGTCTTGTACCATACTTACCAAAGCTTAGTGAATTACTAAAACTTCCACAATTCGGAGAAAACTTCCCGAAGAGGACATTAACACTATTGCACATATGGGCCTCGTTGGGTGTATCACAAGTGTGGCTTCGTACCAGACAAAGGCAAACTTACTAAAGAGAAGTTTATCGAATCACAATGCCGCATTTGATCTAAATGAAAGAAAAGGATGTGCATTTGAAAGGTTACTTCTTTGATTTAAATCTTTACATTGTTTAGATAAATGTCCATGATGTCTGGTGTATTTTTACATTTACTCCAAGAAATTTCCAGGTAGGTAATTACTGATTATGTGTGAACACAAATCGCTTGCGCTGTTCCCAGTGAATCGACAATTGAAATTTCTCGTATGCATTTCTTTCTCGCAAACACTTCGTACATTCATCGCTTATTCTACAGAAAAAATATATGCTATTTTCTTTTGTCAGGTGTATTTTGTGGTTCATATATTCAGATGTAATACACCATTTCTGATAGGACATTGCTCGCGATGTTTGTTCAATTTTAAATGTTCATCTCGCAACATGTCCGCACCATTTAGTCGTCGGTATTTCAGCCGGTTTGTTAATATCTTCAACGATTTATTTTTCGTGTTCTTTTGTTTATTTATTTTTGTTTTGCCTTGTAGTAATACCTCGATGACCGTCATATAAAGTATTAGATACACACAAACAGCACTATTTACATTATTCGGACTATTGTCCTCATCTTTGTCGCCATATTTATTACAACGTTTCGGCCTTTCAGTATCTGTCTATATTTCAGAGATGAGGTATTATGTACGTTATTTACATTATTCGGACTATTGTCCACATCTTTGTCGCCATATTTATTACAACGTTTCGACCTTTCAGTATATTTCTATATATCTGAGATGAGGTATTATGTACATTATTTACATTATTCGGACCATTGTCCACATCTTTGTCACCATATTTATTACAACGTTTCGGCCTTTCAGTATCTGTCTATATTTCTGAGATGAGGTATTATGTACATTATTTACATTATTCGGACCATTGTCCACATCTTTGTCACCATATTTATTACAACGTTTCGGCCTTTCAGTATCTGTCTATATTTCTGAGATGAGGTATTATGTACACTATTTACATTATTCGGACTATTGTCCTCACCTTTGTCGCCATATTTATTACAACGTTTCGGCCTTTCAGTATCTGTCTATATTTCTGAGATGAGGTATTATGTACACTATTTACATTATTCGGACTATTGCCTTCATCTTTGTTGCCATATTTATTACAACGTTTCGGCCTTTCAGTATATATCTATGTTTCTGAGGTGAGGTATTATGCACACTATTTACATTATTCGGACTATTGCCTTCATCTTCATATTTATTACAACGTTTCGGCCGTTGTACGCTCCGGCCTTCTTCAGGTGGTTGGAATGTTGAACTGAACCCTTTATTACGCTCATTCGGGTAGACTGTTCTAGTTCCACGTGCCATGTCTAATGGATGTCAATTATCATTTATATTCTGTTATTTCCCCTCTCCAAGTTCTCCACTGCCTTAACCGGGTATTGAACTCACGCTCTTTGGGTCCTGTCACTGAATGTAACTAACGCCTTTATCCACTGTGCCATGTGTCCTTGAGTCCTTTAATTGCAATAGATATTTTTAATGAAGTCTTCGAAGTGTTTTGAGCGAAATGTTTCAGACACGTAATATGGCGCTGATTGACATATACCACCAAACTGAATAGACATCAATATTTTGAAACAAACAGCTTCAGCCAAGTGAGCAAACAAAACGCTCATTCAAATAACTATTCCGTGGACCTGCATCTAGCATCTTTCCTTTTTGACACATTGATTTTAGCCGACCTGCTATTTTCTTTTCTGTGATATCGAATGTATGTTGCAATGAGAATTCAAACCAAACACTTAGTAGAAACGATCAGCATGGCCCGGCGTTGCCCGTGCTTGATTCAAAATTCGTACGACTCATACAGCAATCGCTATCACTTGACTTAAAATATTTTTGCCCTACCTTGCCATTAAAGGAGTGCCCTATGCCGTGCTGATGTTGCTACATGTTTTACTTCTTGCTTAAAAAGAACTAAACAAAATGAACACAAAAAGATCAGCTTTAAAAAAAAAAGACTCGTAACTGGAAAAACCGAATGAAAAAAGAATGTTAACAACAAATACTTTTTCACACCCAACGCAGTTTTGCGGAATCAGAATCAACGTTGATTTTAAGCAAGCGAATGAGCCAATTGGAGTAAAGTGCCATGCAGATTTAAATTTTTCCCACTTGTGAAAAATGCAGCTATCGATTTTTTTGCATGCTAGTTAACATTCGTGTCAGACAGTTGTTGGCTCTCACGCTGGCCAATAGAATTTTCCTGCCTATCCGCAGCTATAGGCTCCCACGCTGGCCAGTAGAAAATGGCCGCAAACTACATGAAAACTGCCGTAGAAGCATGACCAAATTGATTATTTCCACTATCGATGGGAATTGGGAAATGCAAAATCGATCTTGGCGTTTTCGCTAACTTGGAGCATGTCCATGTAAATTTTGGTTCAAATCCGTCGAAAATTGCGGCCGTGCATTCGTCACACACACACACACACACACACACACACACGCACGCACGCACGCACGCACGCACACACACACACACCCTGCCTTTTATAGATATAGATTTTATTAGAAATGACTTTCTTTTAGGATTCAAAACGAACTCAGATTTGTTCAATTTCATAGCTAAAATGGAAATGACGTTACTTGTTTGAAATTATAGACTTTCTTTATCTGTATGGAATAGAAATGAATAATCCTGGAAAGTTATTCTACTTACTACCATTAAACATCAGTGAATATTAAGTGTCCTTAAATAGTCACGCAATTTTTTCATTCAGCAAAGTTTATCGATAAGAAAGGATAGGCCACTAACCATCAAAAGAGAACATATATGGCCTTCAATAAAAAAAACAGTCTCCGAGTATGCCAGTCTGCTAGTCAATCCCTATTGCAAACACCTGCTCAGGCACATTTGCGTTTGTTCAACACCCACAGAGCCCAAATGTGGTTTCGACTGCAACTATGCAGATAGAGCCTTAGTTACATTTTCTGGGAGAGATCATTATCTGGTGGGATCAACAGACTGAACATTGTCAGTACACTCAACAAATTGTAATATGAGCTCGGGTATAATCGGTATGAGGCATTAGGTTTATCAGCTCCCGGAATTCTTACACTAATGTCTTCAAATAGTTACAATACCTTTTTTTTAACAATCCAAATATATTACGGTTTGAAATTACATCCTTATGCAAATTAATTGAAACAAAACGAATTAATTGAATTTTTTTCGTATTTTTACCAATGAACTATGATGAGAGTGTAAATGTTAGTACTTCATATGTCCATTCTATGGAGTCGTTCCTTGTAGATTGATCAGAGAATCTCGATTGGATTTAAATCAGGAGAGTTTCCGGGCTAATCTACAGTACTTTGAATTGCTCACTGGTAAATCTTGCCAATGTGTTCGACAATGTTAGAATTTTCGGACGCCTCCTTGGAGTAACGTCCATCGCAGACAATGGCCGTAGGACAACTAATCGACTGTCGAGACAATAGTATCTGGGCGTGATAAAAATCTGATGTAATCACGGATGACGTAATATTTTTCAAGGCCCAACTAATTTCATCATACACCCGAAAATAGATTCATATTACTGCACACCACTGCAAATGAGCTAATCCGAGGAAAAATAGAAATTAGAAATTAATTACACCCTGTCACTCCAGTGTGTCTAAAATGGATCGTATGGTGAAAGAAAGGAAACTTAAACGGTTGTTTCAGTTAATTTGTGTAAGTGGGTTGATAAACTGTAAACAGCAAAACAAATCAATTAATCAATCAGAACATTATCGATTACCATTCCGACATGTAGCCAATTATACCCGATTTTCTGTATATTTATTATTTTTCGAACAAATTTAACCATAAGCAGAATAAGAACCGACCCAAAAATGTCTGTGTGTATCTTGTCTCATTTGACACTAACCTAAAATTGTTTTTTTTTTTTAGTTTCTGCAGTTTCACGATTTCACTTTTGTTTTGTCAACCTTCCAAATCAAATTACATTTCTAAATGCAGCAAATATTTTCGGCAGTGCCGTGTAATTATTTCTTTACTAATAAGGTTATTTGACTATTGCTAATCAACTTTAGGACGGGCAAATAACAATTTTCTTACTAAATGGTCTTGTCTTCGTTTTGTGTCATTTTTGTTTGCCTTAACTATAAACAAATTAACTTCGCGTTTTATTACTTCATTAGTTGCTCATATCTGTTCTGTTTAAAGCTATCAAGTTGGCTTGCCATGTCGAAGGCAACAATAATTATTAGAAATAATTTCAAAGCATAAAAAATCAATACAAATAATAATTTGTTTTAAATTCCAAGCAGTCATATTGATTAGAAATCTGTTTTAAAAATTGTACATTTACTTAGTTCAGTGTGGTGTAGGACAGCTTAATGGAGAAAAATAGTACATTGCGCCAATATTCAAATGGAAAGTGGGAACGCGCTTTCAAAATCCCTACTCGAAATTATAGCTTTCTTGTTGGAGTTTTTGGGTGCCTTATATACTAGTCAGCCAACCAAAATGAGCTGACTCATTTTATAGTTGACCAATAGAAGAGTTAACCAATCAGAAAGCTTAAAATATTCAATTCGACGTGTATAAAGGCAGTCATGTTTTTTCCGAATATTCAGTGCCAACTCCCGAGAAATATCACATAAATACATTCTTGTAGCTTGTAGGGTATCAGATTTGTTTTTCAGAAAATATATCATAAAAAGTCCTGAAAATTACATCTCCAAAGGGCCTACAACATTGTGACACACGTATTAAAGGGGAAATAACGAAATATAGATATAGGGGTGAAATCCCAAAATCAACAGATATCTTGTTCAGAGTTTATTGCAACTTACCGGGTGCAATTTCATCCAATGGGTATTGACACCTATTCATATGTATTAAACTTTTCGAAAGGGTAGATGTTTGCTAATAGAATCTAAGTTACCCAAAAATATGTGGGTCTATGCATTAAATAACGCATTGAGGCTGATATGCCGTGAAACAAAGCAAACCAACATTTCTAACATGGGATTGAACGACAATGGATAAACAGATACAACACTCTTACTCACCCAGTAAAATCTAATATCTCTAAATTCACCCAAGAAAAGAAGGAAATGATTACAACCAATTTAGATGTTAAGGGATAGTAGGTTATATGATCGATACTACAACGGAAAATGTAAGCTGGAAGCTGGGTTCAAATTCCAAGATAATCTGTTGCGTTTACTTTCGCACTAGTAGTAGTATAGCTGGCCACTCGTATTCGAAGATATCCGTCTACTCGGGCTGCTAGCCAATCCCTATTGCAGGCGTTTGCTCAGGCGCATTTGTGTTTATTCAACGCCCACAGGGCCCACCTGTGTTTATACTGCAACTTCGCTGAGCAGACCTTAGTTACAGTTTCTGTGAAAGAGCGTGTTATCTAGCGTGACCAACGATTTGAACAAGCCCTCGACCACAATGACTTGTGATTTCGTGCTAGCATTGCTATCGTCGGCCCCCAAGGGTTCCGTCTACCCAATTTCACTCACAAGGCTTGGGTCAACCCGTGGTATGCTTTTCAGGCACTTTCCCAATGTGCCGCACGCTGGGGTCGACCCTTCCAGTCCGATAACATCAGGATGTCTCCTTCCTGACAAATCGACCCTGGTGAGATTCGAACCCGGATCTCATTGTCAAAAACTGTCGCACTACAAGTATTTGAAAAAGCATGATTGATTTCTTTGTTCTTTTTACAGATTTTTTGGTTCATCGCAACTATAAACTTACAAACACACATAAATACCGTATATATATATATATATATATATATATATATATATATATATATATATATATATATATATATATATATATATGGCTCCTTATTCAGAAAATCATATATATCTTCTATCTCTAAGCACATAGATAACATTCACAACAAAAACAGAATATATCTATTTATGCAAACAACATAAAAATGTCATATATACATATAGATACACCTACGCATGTACCAACACATATACAAATAGTAAATATTATGGAAACGATTGTCATCAATTACAAATGGAAATATTAATACATATATATATATATATATATATATATATATATATATATATATATATATATATATATATAAAGGTTAACATAGAAGTCAACACTTGGAGGCGACAGTCTTTTATGCTAGATGCAATCGTCGGCGGCCTGAGGATTGCATCTATCATGAAACAGATTGTCACTTCTAAGTGTTGACTTCTATGTTCACTTTTATATTTACACACGCCCTATCTCTGATATTGAGCACTTTATCCCATAAATATAGCACAACTTAAGACTATATTTCTTCATATATATATATATTAATTCAATACCCAGGTAGGCAATGACTCTCCACTACTTTAAGTTTCATGTGCTTGCACACAATTCGCAGGTAGCCATTAATATTTACCGACCTCACAACGAGGTAGGATTTGGCTCAAGCCCGAGTTTAATGTGGGAAAAATCCGATACCGTAGGCTCGGACAATAATTCCCACGTAGACCCCAAATAAATGGAGTCGGGTCTGTCTACCTCCCCGGATGAGACTTTGCCCTTTGGCATAGCTTCGTCCGGGTTCCTCTCTGCCCGAAGACAGAGAGTTCGACAAGAGGTAAGATCAGAGAACGCGGCCAGCTCCAACTGCCTACCTATCTGAATCTTCAGGTAGCCAGTAGCTTGCAGTAATAAAATGATTGGCTTATATACCACAGGACGTTTACAATTTGACAAGCAAACGAAACTCGCACAGTAGGGAGGCTAGCCAAGATCTAAAATGGCGAAAAATAATCAACCTGGAATGGCTTGCCATTCTAGCAAAAAGTGCTCAATAACAAGAGAAATTGGTGTCACGGTACAGTAGATGAAGCATTAAACTAAACACGTGCTCAACTGGACTAGACACGTTAGAGCATATATAATTCCAAAGTGCTCTATGCCATAAAAATAACAGAATATTGCTTGCTCTCTCTCACTCTAAATATCCCTCTCTCTCTCTCTCTCTCTCTCTCTCTCTATATATATATATATATATATATATATATATATATATATATATATGTATCTCTCTCTCTCTCTCTGTGTATGCATGTCTCTCTCTCTCTCTCTCTCTCTCCATATATATATATATATATATAATTTGACACACATGTAGCGTTGGTGTTAATGAAACAGTGCTAGAATCATATTATCGGTAAGGGATAATATGTATATTTATTAATATATATATATATATATATATATATATATATATATATATATATATATATAAAGAGAGAGAGAGATAGATAGATAGAGAGAGAGAAATAGATATAGATATAGATAGATAGATAGATAAGGTTGAATACTTTGAATGGAAATTCTTACAA
>OZ038493.1:28237090-28249590 GCA_964036315.1 Acanthosepion esculentum | reverse complement strand
CTAATGATCGATTCCCCTCTCAAACAAAAGTAAAATTGATCCCTCACATCAAACTCGGTAAATAGCTTGAACATGTCAACAGTTATATTTGTCTGAATCAATTCTTAGCGGCCATGTTCGCAAGTCTCTTTTCATTTATATTACTGACTCTGAGCCAACAAGTTGGGAAGCAATAAATTAAAAACAATACAAAACAAATACAACTCCCCACCAGAAAAATGTAATAAATTGATTGCCAATTGTACCTAATATTAGATTATACATTATTCCTCGTCATAATTAAATAAGCATATTTCGCCCTGCGACCAGAATCGAATGAAAGGCTACCTAAAAGCTACCATTAAAGAAATTTGGTATTTCATAATGCGCTGCTACAGTTAAAGGGTCGGGGGCAATATTTAATGTTGCTGTTTGTTTTAGAACGTTTTAGTTGTATTAATAATATTTCTATCTAAAACTACACGTATAAAATAAACAACAATTAATAATTTCCACAAATATGTTACCAGAGTGAAGATTTTCAACCAACTAATTTAACATAGCACAACGTAACCCAATACATTTTGTAGTAAGTAAGAAAGTTGAAATTTACAATACATGAAGAACCTGATAAGTAGTCGAACTGACTGGCTTCCTGAAATCAGGACAAATGATTAAACATCATTTTTAAGAATCACGTCTCGGTAGGGGCGAGACGATTTCCGAAGCCTGTCGTATTTGCAAGAATATCAACGTTTCTATCAAATTTAGAAAGTAATGATTTGGTTGTAATTTACTCTTAGCTGCCTTATTACATGTAGGAATAAATGGCGATTATCATTGCAGATCAAGTGGCAGCAAGTCTCCTCTTTATTTCGGGGTCTTCGTCGGCATTCTATATGATTGTTGGAAATATGGCTTTGAAAATGTGTAACGGAATTCATGTGCATCACGACAAAATCACTAAAAGCAAGGCAGTAAAGCCAATATGACACAGGTGGTTACTGAGTTTGATTTTGTTCAGAGACTTATCATCTTCTATGGGTTGTCCTGGGTGAGACGATAAACTACATCGTCGTCCTGGGTGAGACCATAAACTACATCCGACAGCAATGTCTTTGATCAAGAGGTGTTGAGGAGCGTGGAACCACCTCTTAATTGCTGGTGCTCCCAGATCCACCCTGAACCGATGTGGTAGCACCTGTCAGGGTCCCAGCAATGGGTAACCTCCAAACTGGGGCGAAAACACTATGAAAGTGTAAAATTATGGTTTAATAACAACAATACATTTTTTTTTTATTATTACCAGCAATAAAATTTTGAAGAAAAAAATATTACCAGCAATACAGTTTTGGAAAAAAATATTACCAGCAATAAAAATCTTATCGGCATTAAATAACCCAATGAGGTTGGTATTCCGTAAATCAAAGCAAAACAAGCCAAACTTCTATGGGACATTTAATGTCGGATTCTAAATATTTTGAACATAGTTTTATGTCTTCATCTACGGATAAAATGTATTGTTGTTCATTTTGCTAGAAAATATATTCTTGGTAATTCTACTATAATTATGTATTGTTCGTAGTTGTCTTTTATATAATGACGTATTGCTGGTATTTTTACTGTAAAAATGTATTTTTATACTTTCATAGCATTAGGGGGTTCAGTATTTTCCCATAGTAGGGACTATATCAGGTGCTACCATCAGGGTGTACCTGGAAACAATAGCAGTTAAGAGATGGTGTTCTATGCTCTTCAAAACCTCCAATCTCCCGATCAGAGATCCTGCTGCCGGATGTAGTTCAGTATCATGCTCAGGACTAAGGGGTTACTGGATGCTAAAGTATTAGAAAACATAAATATCATTGAGGAGAGCGTACAATACAAGAGTAATCTGGAAAACAGTAGACAAAGTTTGATATCACATTTAAATTTTTTAAATTTCAAAATTGTCTGGAAAACATGAAGAGTGTTCCACAAGCGATAAGTGCGAGTAAAGAAAGTGTTATGTAAATTCTATTCACCCGGTTACAGAATAAGAGTCATCAAAACAAGCAAGAGGATAATAGCACCAAGAGGTCACCGGAAGTTAAAGAGAAGGAAAATAATCTTTATAAGGAACCGGAAACCCAATCCTAAACAGGAAACATGCAAAATTCTTCGTGTTCTTATTCTCTGTTCTCTAACTTGTATACTACATTGTTATTAGTAATGGCAATATTAGCCATTTCCTTATAAAATCAAACTGAGGGCATGAGATTTGAATATTGCTGTCATATCTTGTCTGGTGCACCTGTTATATATTTAAGTATTCTTGATAAAATCCAAATAAGAATCTGCAATTTTATTAGTCTTGACCTGGCATTTCAGCTTCAGTCCATTTCCGATCGCCATGACGTAGCTTTCCTCTATAATTTTTTTCATGGTAATTTTTCTAATGAACTTTCGGCTATGTTTCATAGACTTTATGAATTTTAAGCGAAGATTGACGGCAAGGTTTCACCATTTTACATTTGAAAGGTCTTGGTGTAATCGAAAGTTCTATCTGAATAGTTTCTTCTATCGCACTTCTCAATTGTGGAACTCTCTCCCGTCTTCTTGCTTCCCAAACAACTTTAATCTTGAAAAATGTCAATCGTTATCTTCTGTATTTTTAATTCTTCTTTTTACATTGTCCTCTTCTCTCTTTAATAGAAGTATTTTCTTCATATTCTAAAATACCCTGTAACCTATTGTATCCTAGTGGCTTCCTTGCCTTGCTGCTAGTGAAATGAATTAAAAAATGTACTTAAAGGCCTCGCAGATCCTTAAATTCATGCATGGCGCGCGAACCGTTCAGAAATATCTAAACTCTCAGCTGTAGGCAAACATTTACACAGATCAATGGTTGAAACTTACCTTGAATGAGAGAAGCCTGTGAGTTTTGGCACAGGCCACCCATCTTTGAACATTGTTGACTGGCGCTACACAATCACAAACTGTACCAAATAAAAGACACAACATCACTTACGGACTTCCAATGGCAATAACAGCTAGAATAGATACCGTATGTTAATCGAAGAGAAAATAATGACATAATCAAGACGTTGACATTCCACAATGCTTCAAATAATAGTTTAGGAAGGAAACCCTCGTCAGTAGTGGAATGAGCGATAACTGGACTTGGGAAAACCTATTTTCCTGAAGAAATGTTTACAGCGAAAGATTTTATAAATTTCCTCTGACAGTTATTTGATATTGTCAACTGGTCATACCATTCTCACAGCTGGGTCAAGAAATGTCTTGTGAATTTGAACGCCTCCAGAACAAAAGTGTTCTCTAATCATTTAAAAAAAACCTTTTCTGCCTTTTCTGATAGTAAATCTTTTTTGCCGGAATCTATCTTGCAGCTTTATAAGTCGACCATTTGACAGTGCGTCGAATATTACAGTCAGATCTCGTAGGGTAATTCTGATAAATATCGATATATTCTTGACAGAATCCAACCAGTCTGCAACGTTATAGGTTCTGATCTAGCATCTCGGCTTCTGCCACTTGCCCACTGTCGTATCGTAGCATTCTTATGCATTTTTCTAAGAATACTTTCTGGGTAATTATTTCTGATGCGCTTTCCTCTTTTGTTACTCGAATTTAAATTCAGTACTGGATTGGCACCTAGGTCTCATTTTAGTGTTGAAATTGATAAGTGTAAGCCTAAGTTCTATGCGAATAGTTTATTCTCTCGCACTTCTCGCATGTGGGATTCTCTTCAGGTTTCTTGTTTTCCTGTGACCTACCTTTTTCAAAATTTAAATGCAGCTTCAATCCTAATCTTCTGTCACATTGAATCTTGGTCTTTTAATGCCCTCTCTCTCCTCAAAATTTCTCAGTTCGTCCACCATTGACTTTCCTGGCTCTATCGCGTTGGTGAGGGCCTAATGGTTAAGGCAATCTATCAAAGATTCTTTAAAATCTCTTCACATTTGCTACGCTTTTCACTATAATATAATCACCCTTCTACATTTTCCAAGTGCATAAAAGGGTTAGTTGAAGAATTCACTGGCTTGTCCCAAAGAGTTTTGAGTTCATTACTTGGCCACATCAGAGGTGAACAAATACTTGGAGAGTTGAGTTACTAAAGAGAAAGAACTGATACTGAGATATCCATAGAGGGCATGGCACGTGGAACTAGAGCAATCTAATGAACGAAATAAGGGGCTCAGTTCGAAATTCCCATGTATAGCACCTGAAGATAGGGCCGAAACTTCGTGAGAGTAAAGATGAAGACAACAGTCCGAATAGTCTAAATTATCATTATATTAAAAGAACATTATATATATATATATATATATATATATATATATATATATATATATATATATTGATGCATGTTTCATTAAATAATATAGACAAGTGTTGTCTATTTATTTTATGTAAATTATTTTCATATCGTTTGATAAGTTTAATAACATTATCATTAAAAGGCGAAAGAAAATCACCATATTAATACATATTTTTTAATCCTATCTAAGCTTTCGGATTACGTAAGCCATTATCAAAGATGACAATTACATTACAATATATTAAGCAATACACGGACAAGACAGTGATGATAGTCTACTTCTGTTTTCATGGAAGATTTCCAAGCAACGACAAACTCGTGCATATAAGACGCTGGACGTTTCAACTGTTTCAATCTAACCTGAACAAAATAAAACTATGAGATCGCCACAAATATTTTTAAATGCCTATAATTGGTAACAGAAGCCACTGGTTTATACCAACGGCTACCCATACTTAATACTTCTCGTTTTCACTGTCGCGTGGTCATGTATGACGTCATGAGCTATCTGCTTTTTGTATGAATGATTCATGTAATGCAAATTGAACTGCACCACATACTTGATATATATATATATATATATATATATATATATATTTATATATATATATATATATATATATATATATATATATATATATATATATATATATATATATATATAAATATAAATATAAAAGTCAACATAGAAGTCAACACTTAGAGGCGACAGTCTGTTTCATGCTAGATGCAATCGTCAAAGTTGCCTGACGATTGATGGAATCGTCAGGCAACATGAAACAGACTGTCGCCTCTAAGTGTTGTCTTCTATGTTCACTTTTATATTTACACACGCTCTATCTCTGATATTGAGCACTTTATCCCATAAATATAGCACACATTAAGACTATATTTCTTCATATATATATATATATATATATATATATATATATATATATATATATATATATATATATATATATAACTTTAAAAATCCTGAGATCATTTGAATCTGCTGACTTCGTTTCAAACTTACCCTCAGGTGATTTTATTAAATGATCTCTCAACGCATTATTTTTTAAAACTAATGAACGCTATTTTATTTTAAAGATAAGTAAACAAACGCACGACATATTTTTCCATCCGTAGTTTTATTGGGGTGTGCGTTTGGTTATGTTTTTTTTTTTTGCTTTTTTAATATCCTAAAAAAGATTTCTTTCTCCGTAGTTATTGCCTCCAACTAAAATAATAAGATAATTAAAATATCAAATGTCCGCAAAAACAGACCCACAAATTCCAGGAATATTATCATAAGTTGTTTATGATAAATGTTATCAACGGAATAATATGAAATATTATGCAAGTGTCCAACGACTATTTGCTGGCGCTGTATACTCATAGGCGAAACTGAATTGAAAATATCTCGCCTGTATTACATATCAGAAGCAACAAAGCAAGCAATTACACTCTCGTTATTAGAGTAATACCTTACCGAATTTAGCACCACGTTATGGACATCGAAAGTGTCTTATTTCCACGAGAATCACAAGAACAGTTGGCTATGTTTCGATTCATTGTATTTATAAGAGTATTTATAGTCTAACTGGGATTATAAATAATAAAAAGTTTTTCGTTATGAAGCCTTTTTTCTAGTCCGTACATTTTTCTGGCTTCGTATGCCGACGGCCGGAATATTTGTAATGAAACGTAACTCAAACTGATATGAAAGAAGTACTAGAAAAATAATAATGGTTCTCAAGGATTCATATGAAACAAATTAAGATAATATAATGAGCATCGACACACAGTCCCAAGGGTTCTGATAGAAAATTAAAATTACGATAAAAGAAATTCTAGTCAAAAATTAACAATACAATCAATTCTCTTTATGCACGGGGAATACTTTCCAGAGGCTATCGTACAAAAGAAAACCATGTAAAAATAATAGTGTACATATGAAAATTAGAGATAGGTTCCATCCAAATATATTTAATAAAAAACGTTAATTTTCATATACAAATAAACTGACTTTTATCTATATATATTTAGCCAGTTACGCTCCTTGATTTTAATTTTATTTCATTGCTATAAAATATAAGCATTAAAACGTGTAGAGAGAAACAGTGAAAAACTTTTTGAAAAGCTAAGAGAAACCGGTTCGTGTAAAAAAATGTTTATAAAAAAGGAAAAAACAAATTATTTTTCTAAGTGAAAAAGATTTTAAAAAGGAAAACAACAACTAATTCTACTAAGAAAAACACTAAAAATCCAATTGTAAGTCACTTTTATCTGTAAAAGTTCATATATTATGAATAAATAACACTATATTAAATACTAGGTGGCTTTTTTCCAATCCTCATTTTAGTCTATGTACGATAAGTTTTTGTACAGAATCTTTTTAAGAAGATTTTTTACACACACACACATATATATATATATATATATATATATATATATATATATATATATATATATATATAGGTAAACATTCTCATATATATATATATATATATATATATATATATATATATATATATATAACATAATAATCATTCAATCTGTCAGTGTCATTACTAGACAGTAAATTTTCCTGCTTTCAGTTTATTTTTCGTTGGTGCAAATTCACTCTCGTCATTGGAAATATTTAATGGCGATATACCTTCATGTGTATCTTGAATAAAATTAACATCTTGTACTTCTTTGTTTCACTGGTTTTGAATACGAATACGCATATCAGACGCAATGGTTTTGTTTTTGTTGGTTCTTAAGATGATTCTTCATAAGGTTCCATTTTCAAATCATGTTGGAATCGCTCAGCTTGTTCAACATTGTTATCATTTGTGAAAAAAATGTTTTCAAGTTTATTGACGATTTAGAGGCCTTGTAGACTAATATACTTGCAGATACTGGAACAACTTCAGAATCAGTACCTTCTCTGAAATACTATGTATATACAGCGCATAGGTCCAGTCCACACCAGAGAGTTGTGGATCACTATATGGAGAAAAAATAGATTAGATTTTATTTTACTTCGCTAAATTGTTACTTAATTATATTATGTATAGTTTTGGCCTTTTTAAAATTATAATTGATTGATGCTACTTAATTGTTTACTTGGCACTTGTAATAAATTCGGTGTTAAAGTAAACAAAATAATGCAGAGAAGTAAACAAAATAGTGCAGAGAAATAATCGGTTCTTTTTGTTGGACTGCATTATCTCAAAACCGTGCAAAAAGAATACGTGCAATAGAGAATTGACTGTACTGCACTTAATTCTATATTATTAATTGTCACAGTATGACAGTCTGAATAACTGTGATGAAAAGGAATTAAGATGGAAGAAATACTAGTTAAAAAAATAACTATGGTTGACAATGCATCATCTAATAAAAATAGAAGATAATATTATTACCGATGGCAATGGACTGGAAGTTTGAATAGTTGTGATGAAAAGCAATTAAGATGAAAGAAATACTAGTCAAACAATAATAATGGCTGAAAATGCTTCATCTAATCAAACTTCTAGATAATATTATTAAGGTCCATACACCGACTGTCTGGTTATTGTGGTAAAAACAGACGGAAATGATAAATCATAGAACAAAAATATTTTTGCGGTATCAATATATCAATCTCTTCAAGGAAATTTTCTAGAAATTCGATAAAACATATACACCGAAAAAGTAAAGATAGTATCGCATATGACCGACTTCTTTATCATTTACAGAGATGGTCTCAGCAACATCACAGGACTATCACTTTAGAAAGACTCTTCCATCTCCGACGTTTATTATTAATTTCAATTTGACAAAACAAAACAAAAAATATATAAAAAACAAATAGCAACTGGAACACATGTACCGACTAAAGAAAACGTTTAGAGTAATTCGTTATGAATACACTCCAATGGGTGCACAGGATCGCATCACCAGTGAAGTTATGACTTTGGGTCATGGCAAGTTTAGGATCTTTCAACATCATACCTGTTCACCCAAGCGATCCTACCGAAGCAATACATCTCCCGACAGGCGATCCTGAAGTAAATATCCATCAAGCACACAACAATGGACATAGAAAGAACTGCTACTGTTGATCTTGAAATAGTAAGAGACCAATCAGAAATGCTTAGAGTAATACGAAATAATGTCATTAAAAATTCATTAAAACGATTACAAATTCAAATATAACCAAACAATTAAAAAAAAGTTAAGTATAATGAATAAAAGGTAATTTAATAATGGTGATATCTTATAAAATACACGAACTCAATCGTTTACCATATCTACTTTGGGTTCTACATTCGTAGCAATAATAGTCCGTTGGTTTTATTTTTAGAATATGAATTGCATCAAACAAATGTTTGATAACATTTATTATAAAAATAATAAAATAATTCAGTCAGATATTGAAGAAGAGGACACCTCCAAGATGACTGATGTGTAAAATGTTTGACGAGCCCATCAAGAATAAACACGGAAGTCTAAAACGTCATTCCTTGATTTGATATGAATTAAACATATATGCAGATTACAATGGATAAATTGTCGTCTAAATTATGCAAAAATTAAAATAACACTGACATCTCAATTTAACAGTTATATTTACTAAAAAAAAATCTTGAAATAGTAAAGAGTACATTTATTCAATAGAATTGCCATTGGCTTCAACCAAGGCTTCTAGATGACTTCGGAATTTCCTTCAACTCTTCGTGTCGGTCTCCTTATTTAAGATGGGGAATGTTGCCATAATCCTTGCCTTCAGTTTATCTTTGATGGTACAAGGATCTTTTTAAGTCTCTCACTCAACTAAGCCTCACATATAATAATCAAGGGGGGTCTCAGATGTAGAGCCAGATGTAGAGGTGTTTGGCATGGTGCAGAGTATTGTTGCCAGACATAGGGTCTTCTAGAAGCCACCTTCGTGACCAAGTGCAGCTCTACCTCATGAAGGCACTTGATGTAGGCCTGCGTGTTGAGTCGGAAGCCGTGTGGAAAGATGAATGGAGGCACAACTTCATCATCACCAGTGATCCCTCAAAACATCATGATGTTAACTCTTAACATCCAACTCTTTCCAAATCCTCTGCACTGTACTCAGATTGACACCCAAACACTCTGAATTGTTCGTATTTGAAGCTTCGAATGCAAAACAGTACAGGAAGCCTTTTCCAAATTTCTGGCGGGATGAATTGCATCATAGTGCTCTTTTACTCACAGACGGTGCTCAACTGACCCTACTATACTGTGCAGTCGACAAAATCAAAAATAAAAACGGACATGCACGAAATTATAAATATAATAAAGGTAAACTGTATCATACTTAAAATATTCTGCAAAAAAAATACTATTTTATGGCAAGATATGAATAAAAAAATATTAAGCTAATGTCAAGAATTTATAAATCATTGTGTTCCCTTGAAAAAGTCCAAATATTTTAAATGTTTTCATCCCAAACGAAATATTATAGCACATTTACTAACGAAATTGCGTACGCAATTTTGTTTCTTTATAAATGGATGAATTATTCCATCGATTATTTAAAAAGAATAAATTAGAATTAATGAATCCACGTAATTAATTTTGTTTTACACATAATTTATCTTTATTTTGAATTATTTCAGAAAAAAGAACGGTAGCATGAATTCATCTAATTTTGTTTTCATAATTTATTGACAAAAACCAAAACAATTAGGACCGTGTTGTTGGTGCTGGCGAAAACAGCAAAAATCTAAGAAAACAAGAAAGAAGAGACTTGGGGAAAACGATACCGGAAAATGTGTTCATTTGAGAGAACGAGATAAAGAGTTCACGTGTCTTGCATAATTTAGACGACAATTTTTCCCTCGCACATTGTGTGTGTATTATATATATATATATATATATATATATATATATATATATATATATATATATATATATATATATATACAAATATATATATATATACGTATGTATGTATGTCACTCAGTTATGTACCATGCGTAATTCACGCTTAGGCGATCATGTATCTTTCGATACAAGACTGATGATACTGACAATTCTATGGACTGAATATGTGAGGGACGAGGAAATTTTAAGGGGGATAAATGCTTGTGCTTAAAATCAGAACGAGACACTTTTATTTTCTGGGACGCACAATGAGGAAAGAGGGCTTGGAGATTTTGACACACCCAAGATATATTTTAGGCATGAGGTCTATTGCAATAGAGTTACTCGTAGTGCAATGTTTGATAAAAGGAGAAATCCCAAAAAGGGCTGAAAAAAACATGATCGCCCACATCCTTTACGAAGAAGAAGAAGAAGAACAACAACATCAACAGCAACAACAACAACAGCAAACACAACAACAACAACAGCAACAAAATCAGCACAATCCTCAAAATTTCACTTTTCCTGTTCTCTGATATTTTAAATAAAAAAATAAATAAATACATTATCGCAGCAACTATTTTGGTTAAAATTTAGAACAGAATTATACCATTATACAGTTCTCTTCCTTAAAAATGACAGATGGAATCAATTTACTTCGTCCAGGCATTTTTGATCCAAAGATACTGGGTGATTAAAATTCAAGTTTTTAAAATTTCGTCGTCGCTCAGTCGTTTCATCTTGAATTTATTGAGGCTTGTGTATTCTTGTCAGTCTGACATCGCTTGCATTCTGGGTAATTTGTAATTGAGAACCCGTTCAGAGTGTGGCAGCGTGTTGACTAGAGAAGAGGGAAGTCGGGACAAAAATTGAAGATTTCGTAAATTAACACCGATAGAAAGCAATTTTCAAGACAAAAGATATTGGAAGTGCTTCTTCGTTTTATTGGCAGAGGGTTCAATATCTGTCCTGGTTTTCATTTTTATTTTTAATAATTAAAAAAAAAAACACAGTAGAACTGGAAGAAATGTTTAACTAAAAATTAATTTTTTTATTCCTTCTTTTTCTTTAATGTTCTTTGAACCTTCAGAACGTGTGCAATCATGGCTCTCCATAACTTCCAATCTTTTATAAATCTTAACAACATTTGTCTTCTTACTATCTATCCGACACCCTGTTCGACCATCCATTTGCACAAACTCTCTAGTTCAGGGAATGGCTTTTTCACTCTGTCATGTTTGCCTTCCAACTCGGGTTTTTTTCTCTTGGTTCTTAATACGTGTCTAGGGCAAGATAGCTTGACGGAGCCCGACCCTCTCTAGGTTAATTTGAATTCAGAGTTTTCCTTTCCCTAGACTGGTTGACATTCAAGGTTATAGCTTTTATAACTCCCGGAGAATAGATGAATTCATATCATTGCCAAGGATATATGCGAGTAAGTAAATGTAACGAACTCGAATATATCCTTGGCAATGGTTTTTCACCCAAAACAAAATACATAAACCCAATAGGAACAGACTCTCTCACTTTTTCTTTCTTTCTTTCTTTCTTTTTTTCTTTCTTTCTTTCTTTGTCTCGCTCTCTCTATATACGAGGGTCATTCAATAAATAAGGTGAATCTTTTGGTATAAGGACTTCTAATACAGATAGAAGCTTACTTTTTTAAAAGATTTTCAACGTAGTCTCCCAGCACTGTCACACACTTTTCCCATCTGTGCACAAGTTTCTGTATTCCCTCAGCGTAAAAATCTTTGGACTGATGTCTCAGCGAGTCGCTCACAACACTTTTGACTTCATCGTCACTTTTAAACTTCGTACCTCTCGTGAACGCTTTCAAGGGACCAAAGAGGTGAACGTCTGAAGGGGCAAGGTCTGGGCTGTAAGGGGGATGAGTGAGCAGTTCCCAGCCCAACTCGTTGATGTTCTGCACCGTTTGGTCTGCTGTGTGAGGCCTTGCGTTGTCATGATGCAAGATTCCTCCTTCTGACTGATGACCCCTGCGTTTGTCCCAACAGATAAGCTCAAAGTCCTTGCAATGTCATCCACTGTCACCCTTCTGTCAGACTGAATGAGGTCATTGACTGATTCGATCACCTCAGGAGACCTCACTTCTGTTGGCCTTCCAAGCCTGTCTTCATTCTCAACACTGCTCCGTCCTTCTTTAAACAATGTAGCCCAATGGTAGACATTTATTTGGCTGAAACATGTGGCACCATACACAGTTGACATTCTCCTATGCATTTTAACTGGTTTGAACCCTTCAGCAACCAAAAACTTGACAACTGACCGCTGTTCAATCCTGGAGCATGTTTCTTGGTCGGCCATCTTTGTTAATCGCCAAAACTCTCAAAGT
>OZ038493.1:28192090-28232090 GCA_964036315.1 Acanthosepion esculentum | reverse complement strand
TCTATTTTGCTTAAAATAGGTCAAAATGCCTAATTCACTGGAATATGCCACGCCTTAAATACGCGTGTAACATAGTGGAAACATTTAATTTCATGTTAAAACGATTTATCATTCAAGACAATGTATCCAAATAACATTCAAAATGAATTCTAAGCTATTTCACTTCACATAAGCTGACCTAAAAAGGATTATTTTTTTGAGAGATATTTCACTGGAAAATGTTACTGTGCCCTCTTTTTTTTAAAAACATAGCTGGTAATATTATTTTTCAAAAAAGTATAGCTGGTAATAATATTTTACAAAACGTATAGCTGGTAAGATTATTTTTTTCAAAAACGTATAGCTGGTAATACCTTTTTTTCAAAAACGCACAGCTGGCAACATTATTCTTTCAAAAATTATTACCTGCTATACTTTCAAAAACTTATAGCTGGTAATACTATTTTCCAAAAACCTATAGCCGGCAACATTATTTTTTAAAAAACGTCCTTTCTGTTGGACGTTGTTTATCGTCATACCCAGGACACGGATGTAGTTTATCGTCATACCCAGGGCGAGGATGTAGTTTATCGTCATACCCAGGGCGAGGATGTAGTTTATCGTCATACCCAGGGCGAGGATGTAGTTTATCGTCATACCCATGGACGCGGATGTAGCTTATCGTCATATCCAGGACGTAGGAGGTCTGGAATTGTCATGCAATACCTATATAACATGCATAGAAACATCAATAACTGAGGGTTGTAAAGGGTGTTAGGTCAATGTATTTGAGACTAACAATATTAGAATTTTCTTTATCAACGCTTAATATAGCCGCCACACAGAGATACGCATAGCCAACTAGGCACTTTGCTTACCTATCCCTAACGCCGTCATAATCTTGTCTGACCAGATACTTTAAACTACGCGGGTGCAACTTGAGTATCAAAATTCACTTTCTGATTTGTCACCTCGAGCAGTTTCCAAATAATCTTCGTGATTATAGTGATGGACAGGAAGAGAAGGTTCATCAAGATCTCAAGGTAATGGAAGAAGGATACAAAGGTAGATGTGATGTTCATATTGGTCGCTGATTCTCTGTTGCAATATCACCCTTCTCAAAAGCACAGTAGAGTTTGCAAGAAGAGAAGATTTATACCTTTGGATGTACAAAGATGAATATATCTTTCATTACTTTGCATCTTCACTGTCTGTTTTGAATTTAAAAAATGATGACACAACATTGCCTTAATTTAATTTTGTGTGAGATGTTTATGAATAGTTTTTCTGAACTGAAAATGCTGAAAAGGTTATTCTAACCTGGATAATGATTGAGTCGGTCGAATGTATTTGGGGGATAAGAGAACATCGAAAACTTTATCTACAATATTGATACTAATAACTACTTATTAGAAAATTGTGAAAATATACTGAAAAATTTAACACATTCTCTGTAGTAATTTTCAGAAATTGCTTGTATGAATTCTTGAGGCCCCCTCCCCACATATATACCCAGGGAGAGAATCCTAATTTATAACTTCTTACCTTTCCTTCTAAGTAAGTTACTTCCTATTTTGTTAAGTGTGGCAATCTTTGCATTTATATATATATATATATGTATATATATATATAATCCACAGACAGACTCCTTCACAGCTCATAAGTCCGTCTGCCTCAAGCCCGGCTCAAAATCAGAGTGATTTGATATTAGTCGGAGATTTCACCCCTAAGCCTTTGGCGCACGGCAGAAGTTGAATCTTGACGTATTTATTTTTAGACGCCAGTGACCAGAGAACTCGATTCGTCTCTCTCTCTCTCTCCCTCTCTCTCTCCCTCTCTCTCTCTCTCTCTCTCTCTCTCTCTCTCTATATATATATATATATATATATATATATATATATATATATAAAAAGAGGTATTTCATAATAATATATATATAAATATTTTATACATCCCATTCTGACGCGGCCTTGCCCGGTTACAATTTAAATCACACATGACTTCACTTTAAAGTAATTCTAATTTCAACATTCAAAATCATGTTAGTGTATCGCTCAATGGGCCGAGTGGTTAGAACGAAGTCTTTTTCGATCATGAGACACGGGTTCGAATGTCGGCCAGTTTTTTTAGGTTAGTGACTTCCTCATTTTTTCAGCCTGGGGAGACTTTGGAAAATGCCTTCAGCCAAGCCTCGTGAGCTGAACTGGTTCCAGGAACAATGTGCGAGCCGCTAATGTTAGCAAGTGACAAATCAGTGTGGCCGAACATTTGCGTGTACTGGCATTCTTTAGGCCGCTGATCACGCCTGATAATGTACTCTCTCCAAGGTCCGATCAGCATGGTTGCAGTATAAACTACACTTAGCCACTGCGAGTGTTGAACAAAATATATACCAGAACAGGCGTCTGTAACCGAGATTGGCTAGCCACTCTATCACGGATACTAGCTTCCAGACACTTTCATTATTATAGCTAATACAATGTTGTCTACAACACCGACAGCACCCAGTTCTGGATAATGATTGAGTCGGTCGAACGTCCTTGAGAGAAAAGATAACATCGAAAAGTTTACCCACACTCTTGATCCTAATTTATAACTACCTATTAGAAAATTGTGAAAATACATTGTAACTCATAAGTGATACAACAATAGTTAATAAAAATGAACACGCTGCCGCCCCTGTCTGAATGATTGGATTTCTCTGTATCCTTGAAAATAGAAGATTATGAATTTATATGTGCTTTTAAAACTCAGGAAATTTAAAAAATAAGTTGTTCCAAAATTCATTTGAAGATGAAACAGAGCTAATGCTTTTAATTTAATTACATAATTAAATTTGAAGATATTAGCTTCAGTTTTTGAAACATGGTTATTACTGTGTACCGAAGAAACCATATTTTAGATCAGTTAATATATAATATTTATGCACTGTAAATTTACATTGAACACTGTTTTGTAAAAATAAAAAAATATCAATAAGAACACCGGATTATATATCTTGATTAATGTGAGTAAAAGTATATGTATATAGTAATATATATATATATATATATATATATATATATATATATATATATATATAGGATTAATATGAGTAAAATTTTGTCCCTTAGTTGATTGATGTTACTTCAGCATCTCAAATCCAGAGTTTCTTAGGCGGACCTGTCTGTCCATTATTAGTAGGTATCAGAAGTTTATATATATATATATATATATATATATATATATATATATATATATATATATATATATATATATTTTATATATATATATTTTATATATATATATATTTATATATATATATATATATATTTATATATTTTTATATGTTATATATATATATATATATATATATATATATATAGATAGATAGATAGATAGATAGGTAGTTGGATTGGCGTGACGTTATGACCCTGGCTTTCACGCTATTTGCGATCGTCAGACATATAATAATTTATATATATAATTTTCTTCGCAGAAACGGTTTGGCGTTAAGTTTACATGGGCGTTAAAATTATAAATGAATCAGCATTATGGATAAAGACAATCCAGATTAATGAGAAAATTGATGGCAAATACTTTTGGTTGGGTAAGTTAGTGGGTGTCATTGTCATCTTTCCCTGCGGCAAGGAAAGGCACCTGCTTCCTTTTTTAATCAAGCATTTGTTTTTATCAAGTCATCGGTTCGTAATGCACTGTTGCCAAATATTTGTTATATTTACAACCCCCCCCCCAAAAAAAAACAAGAAACAAACAAAAAAACCCAGAGAAAATGCCTTTCTCCCTGTTAATTAGCAATTCAATCCACCTGATGAACCCATTTTTCTTTCATTAGTCAACTAACGGCCAACGGGCGATTGTTCCCGTTGTAGTCAACAAAACAATTAAGGCAGCTGAAAGAACAACGACAATAAATGTGAGAATGAAATGACCTGGTTTAAGTATAGCGGCATATGGAAAAAATATGGCGGTTCTTCACGATTTAGAAACACAACGACACAATTAGACCAAAAGAATGCGCGAAAACATTCATTACTTAACCATTTTCTGCTGTTATTTTTTTCGCATACTACCGTGTGTGTCATTTTTACTTACGTATTGTAAGTAAAAATCTTTGAAGAATCATTCATATTAACGCAATTACATGTAATAATAATAATCGACAACAAATAATAAAGTAATCAATAATAATTGAGTAAAGAGTTAACAAACAACATTATAAAATAGCAAGAAATAACGGTATGCTGGTTCACAGTTACTTCGCATCTAGAATAATTAGAAACATAAGGTTACCACCTACCCAATAACCGCAATGGATAATACATTAGATATTGCTACACATAATGCACCATTGGCCAGCATATATAAATAGTCGTGCCAAAATCAAACACACATGCTCTGAAGACAGCTGTGAAATATGAAAGAGAATGTCAGCGCTTGGTTTTGATCTCTGATATTAACTACTTCTACCCATAAATATAACATATCTTAAAACTGTATTTTTATCATATATATATATATATATATATATATATATATATATATATATATATATACACATTCAACATCATCACTTGATAAGACACCGGAGTGATTTTATAATATATTTATGTTATAATTTTTAAATAGACAATTATATATATATATATATATATGTTAATAAATCCGTTGTTATATAATCCAAGTGGATCTTAGTAATATGAAACATTAAAATTGATTCGCAATAAGAGTTCAATGTATTTATAATTACAGACCAAGTTCCTAACCATATAAAGTAATTTTGAGGTAGTAACCATAGAAGTAATTTTGGATTTTATTGTGTACTATATATATATATATATATATATATATATATATATATATATGGAGGAGGCGCCTTGGAATAATGGATAACGTCTTGGATTGAGGAACCGGAGAGCCGAGTTAGAAGCCCAGTCGAATCCATTACATACACTTACGTGCTAATACCCTTGGGAAAGGTGTGAATCTCTTTCTTCTCCCTCCAGCTATGGGTAAATAGCATGACACACTGGGTTCTATACCCTTGGATGGCAAACTTGTCTTGGAGAAAGCCAACTCTGAATACAAAACATGCGGAGGATCGTTTGGGGACCCTGTGGCACGTATTCGGTGTGGGAGTGTGGATGGTCCTGCACGAAACCTTCACCACTATCTCATGTCGGGCTGTCGGTTTCCTAGGAACTGATCATACGTCGAATTCAACGGGAGATTCGAGTATATATATATATATATATATATATATATATATATATATATATATATGCAATAGCACTGATGAGCAATTATCAAAATCAGAATCCCTGAATATTGGTAAAGCGCTTGGAGCGAACTGTCATGTGAATTTGGCAACGTTATGAAGCAATCTCCGCCGTTTGACTATGAGTTAAATACTAGGATGTTGAAACATTGTTGCTATTCTATATATATATATATATATATATATATATATATATATATATATATATATGTATATAGAATAGCAATACATATACATATATATATATATATATATATATATATATATATATAAGACTCATCGTCTTACAATACACTGTTAGACACTTTTTGCTATACCCAATCTATATTATTATTATTACATGCCATACATGCATTCATATATATATATATATATATATATATATATATATATATATATATATATGTGGGGGGTGCAAAAGGGCATGGACCTACTGGTATAGTCAGATGATTCTCCTTTATAGATGAGAATAGACCAATGTTGTATCAAACCACCGTGAGACCTAATGGACAAACCTGGACCTACACAGCCCCGAAACCCCGCCCGTACATATGATTATAATTAGAGATATAGGTATGGACCTATAAAGCAAGTTAGAAAAATAAAAGAAATGGAAGGCATGACTAAAGTAAATAATTCCCTGCAAATATTCTCATCAATGATTTGAGATACGCAATTTATTTGCAATTTAGAATATACATTTTGTTTACATTGATCAATTGATTAGAGATTCTGTGCGTAAACGATACAAGATGACATAATGTTTCAAGGGAATATCGAAGTACATTAAAAATAATTGCTACTTCTCTTTTGCCATAAATTGTTCAGTTGATATTTATTTAAATAGTTTGATATTTTTTTAAAGATGAGTTTTCTAATTTGAAAAAATTATTTGTAAAGAAATAATTATTTGATCACTGATTAGAATAAAAATAGATAATTTAGTTTGTGCAAATATATTATGCAATTTTTAAGTTGATTATTTCCTATAGCTTAACTTTTTTTAATTTTAGTTTGTCCAAAATCTAAAATATAACGAGAAGAATATAACGAGAATAATTTATTGTGATTAGATTTAAACTCCTTTTATTTATTCTTGTCCAGGACGTCAATATTTAGAAAAATGATTCGGATATTTTTTTTTACTGTGACTTTGCAAAAATAGTTCTACAATAGGAATTCACACCTGAAATAATCATTTTAACAAACTTTATCTTTCATATTACTATAGATTAAGGATTTTTGATAGCAGAGCCCCCCCAAGCCACAAAAACTCCCACAGAAGGCAGTGAACGAAAGCGAGAAGAAAGGTTTAAAATACAACTGCACAAAGACCGAATGCATGGTTGTTAGGTAAAACGTGAGTTCAAGGTGCGAATTGCAAATGGGAAATACTACAATCAACCAAGTGCAGAAATTTAAATAACCGGCACGTTTTTTAACAGAGGACAGAAAGGGTGACACTAAAATCCGAAGGCGTATTGGGATAGCCAAGGAAGCATTCCAAAAGCTAAGCAGAGTACTAAGAAATCGGAAAATGTCGCTAGAAACAAGGAAAAGATCATTAAACTGCTACATGATATATGTCCGCCCCTATGGCGGTCAATGCTGGAGGATGTCCTCAAAGATATAGAGGAAACTTGAAGCAACATAATTGTGGTTCTACAAAAGGATGCTGAGGAAAAACTGGACCGAACATGTGAGAAAAGACGCAGTCTTGGAGAAAATGGAAACAAAAAGGAAACTAAAACTTAACATCAGGAAGAGACAGTTGAAGATTCTGGGGCACATAATGAGAACAGAGGGCTTGGAAAATTTGATATTCACACGGCAGATAGAGAAGAAGAGGGTCAGAGGAAAACAATGCATTCCATATTTTGTGAGCTTGAGTAGATGGATGGTAGAACAAATCTAGGACAAATAACAGAAAGATACAGTTTATTAAGAGCTAGAAGGGAGAGAAAGTTGTGGAGAGCCATAATCGCTTACGTCCTGGGGGTATACGTCAGAGAATGTAGATCACGAACATAAAATAACAATAATTTTTATAAAAGTTAATAGGTGGATCAAGTTTGCTCTGTAGATACATTGTATATTAATGGCTACTACGGAAGCCAAACAACTATGTTCCTACGTTGCTATTACTTAAAATGTAAAATAAAAATGGCGGCGATTCGTGACCTGGTGTTCTTTTTTTCATTTCTTACTATCAAATACGCACACCAATAAATGTATTTCAACCGCTGCCATAACAACAACAAAGATGAGGACAATAGTTCGCATATAAATAGTACAAATAATGATAACTTCCCATCCAAGAAGTCCAAATGAAATAAAAGTATTAAGTTTATACAAAAGTAGAATTAACCACTAAAACTTCACGGTTCTCCTGTTTGAATATTTTGGCTACGACCTTGCTCAGACATTCATTAGTCTACCGCGGTCCGACATCAAGGTCGAAAGGTCATTAGAGTGGCCACCTGTGTCTCTACATAGTTGGTCATTGTAGGTGTTTGCAGGGCGACCAACTCCTCTTGCACCATGATGAATCTTAATTCTTAAGTTAATGAGTGAATTAGCTTATTTCGTATTTAAAGACAATAAAATACTCACGAAGATTCCTCTGTTGCAGCGTAAATTATTTGAGCTTGAGTTTTGGGACTTGAACAAAATATTATAATAACCAAGATAAATATGAATGCAAGTGTTTATTTTAAGGAGTAAGAGGGTACAAATGAAAGGATTAAAAACTGACAAGGTTTTCGATTTAACTGAAGCAGATTTTAAATAAATGAGAGTATTTATCGCCTCCTCTATCTTCCCTTTCTATCTTTCTTTTTCTCTTTTCCCGTCTTTTCCTTAAAACCAACCAACGCCTTTGATATATCTTTTCTTCCGTTTCCCCCTCAAAATGAAAAAGGAATGATTCATTGTTTATCTGAGGAAATGACAGGGCGATACGTACGTGCTAAATAAATAACTGGCAGAATTATAAAATATTTTTACCCCAGAAATTTAGATATTACGACAAAATATCAACAACAAAATAATAAAAAATAACTAAAACAACAAAGATTATTATATAAAATCAATTGATTTACAATGCAAGATCACATTTATTAGACAAATTGTCAAAAGAAAAACAAGAAATTCTGAGATGAGGTATTGTAATTATTTACATTATTTATATCGTTCGGATTGCGGAACCTCATCTTTATTGTCATGTTCATGAAGTTTCGGCCGTTGTACGCTCGGGCTTTCTTCAGGTGATTGGAATATCGAAATTCCAATCACCTGAAGAAGGCCGAAACATACAAAGGCTATAACATCGTGAATATGACAATATAAACGGACAACAGTCCGAACAATGTAAATAATATAAGTAAGAATGTATTTTGTTAGACATAAATTGTATGCACAACGAAAAGTTAATGAATATGGTATAGTGGAAATTTTTACTTGGAGCTGTTACTACTACTATATTTAACGTCATTATAAACATTCACGTGAGGGAATTTCTTTGGAATTAAAACATATTAACTGTAGAAGAGTCACTGTCTGCTCAGTGATAATTAAACATTGATAGTTTTGTTTATCTGTGGGAGGTAGGCTGTGCAGCTGAAACTAGTTTTCAAAGTGAGGATGGATTGTTTAATTTGTATTTTACGCCTTAACACCCTGTTATTTAAAGCCAGAAACATTTTTAGATTGTAATATTTTTTTAGAGACAATAATAATTTACTGTCATTAATGTAATTAATGTAATTAAGTTATACCAATTAACCCATGTCCTACGATAAACTACATAGAGTATCAAGATCTCTGATCGGGAAGTTTTGACGAGCTTAGAAACATCTATTAATTGCTGTTGATCCTATATCCACCCTGACCCGAAATGGTAGCATCTGTAAGAATCTCAGTTATAGGTAAATACTGAACGCACAAACTGAGGTCCTAAAATTGAAAGTACAGATTTAACAAAAAATAGATAAATTGCCAGCCATAGATTTTTGTAAAAAGAAAAATACAAGGTAACCAAAAAAAGATCTGTCCGTTTTTAAAGGAAAAAAAGAAAACGCTTCACAGTATGTGTAACTTATATTTAGTCTTCGAAGTAATCGCCATCGACATCCAGCACCTTCTGCCAACGTGTCTCCAGCTGTTCAATGCCCTTGCGGTAGAACTCTGGGGGTTTTGACGCAAAGAAGTCAGTGAGGGGTTTTCGCAAGTCTGCTTCATTGGTGAAGGATTTCCCACGAAGATGATTATCCAGGGAGTGGAAGAGGTGGTAATCGGATGGCACAAGGTCAGGTGAATAAGGTGGATGGCACAATGTCTCCCACCCAAATTGCTGTATGGTATCCCTAACCTTTCGCGCGACATGCGGTCTGGCGTTGTCATGGAGGAAAAGCAAACCTTTGCGATTCACCAGTGCTGGCTCCTGGCGCATTGCCTGTTGCACACGTTTCAATTGCTGCAAGTATAGGTCTCCAGTGACCGTTTGGCTCGTTGGTAGCAGTTCATAATGAACCACTTGACGACCTGTCCACCAGACACAAAGCATAATCTTGCGTGGGTGCATAGGCGGTCTTGCGGTATGAGGGACAGCACCCTGAGGAGATAACCAATGTCTGGAATGCTTGGGAATTTCGTACATAACCCACTTTTCATCACTTGGAAGCACTCGATTGAATAAGGATACGGTACGGCGGCGAGAAAGCAGCGATACGCAGGCTGCCACTCGTTGTCCCTTGTGGACCTCCAACAGCGTTTGCGGAACCCACTTGCTCAGTTTGTACGTCTTACCTAGGCGGTGCAGTTGAAGTCTAGCTGTTTCATTGGAAACGTTGAACTGTCTTGCAAGTTCACCACCCGTTAGACTACTGTCCTCTTCAATGGCCGTCTTCAGGACACCGTCATTCAAGACCTGTGGTCGTCCACTGCGAGGCTCATCATGGAGAGACAAATCTTCCGACTTGAATTTTCGAAACCAACGCCTTGCAGTACGTTCATCCACAGCACTATCCCCAAACGCTTGACATATGCGGCGACTTGATGCAGCTGCTGATAAGCCCACTTTGAAGTCGTAAAGCAAACAGCCCCGAACGTGATCTCTAGACACTTCCATCCTTCTCACAGCTGATGACCGGTCACGGTGCGCGTGTTTTTTTCTAACGTCTGATGTTCCTACTTCCGGCTGTCCGAATTTGAAAACAATTGTTACACGCATATCGTATATATTTCAACTTCATTCAATGACTAATCAAAAAACGGACATAACTTTTTTGGTTACCTTGTATATAGTCAAGCTACGAAGATAATTAAATTTCGTCATTAAACGATCCATAATAAATAAATAAATAATGTATAGATGAGGTGGTTTCAGAAATTTCCCAAGTGTATTTGCTCGTAAGTAAATATAATGAACCCGACTGAAATTGGAAGTCGGCCCATCTATTTTCAACCATTATATGCATATACAAACCTACAGCATCTGATATTCCCAAGTGTTCACCCATATAAAAAGTGACCAGAGTCGACATTGCTTAACTGCAGAAAATGGTGTTTTAATGTTATATGATCGTAAGCCTGTTATCAGAGAACAAATTCTAATGGTTTTGAGTTGCAGTATAATTATCAATGTATTAGAAAGAAACGAAGGAATATTTAGGGTTTTAATTATTAATAAGAAAAACATCCAAAACATTTGTTTCTATTTGCAATTAGATATACCAGTAGGATAACAGAGACATTGTGCGCTAAAGTCGACATAATCTTCTAAATAACTCTATATGTGAAATTTCCGTTTATTTCTTATGAAATGTAAGTGAGACGAAAAAAAACAAAAAGATGAAAAGTTTGATTCTAAAGTCGAGTTTTAGACAGAATTGAAATCTTCCTTGTGAATCTTGTGTTGTGTGTCAGTTGAATTCGGTGCCCAAAAGAATAAGCGACTTATCTAATGTAGATAAACAGTGGCTTTTGCTTCCTTTGTTGCGAGCTAATCAAGCATAATAGCCAGCAGTGATAATCCTCATTATGTAATCCGGGCTCACAATGTGAAACCAGATTGAAATATCGATATTCTATTTCTTTGATTTGGATTTTCTTCATTTCTCGTTTCTTTTCGGAATTAATTCAAGTTCTTTCCTCTGGAAATTTCTCCACTTCATGGTTTTTGTTTGTAATCAGAATTGTGCAAATACATCCACACACACACACACACACACACACACACACACACACACACACACAAACAAACACACACACACATATATATATATAAATTGTTTGTATATATATGCTTACGTGTTTGCGCTTGCGTGGGTATGTGTATGTGTGTATTAAGCCCATCCTCTCATTTCTGGTTATTTTCAGTGCCAAGAAAGATCGATACTATCTATCTATCTATCTATCTATCTATCTATCTATCTATCTATCTATCTATTAACGTTCATGATCTATCTATCTAGCTAGCTAACTAGCTATTACGGCTCATTATCTATCTATCTATCTATCTATCTACTTAGCTAGCTATCTATTACTGTTCATGATCTATCTATCTATCTATCTATCTCTAATCTCTATCTACGCTGGGGCTTATCATATCTATCTTTCTACCTACCAGTCATAGCTTCCTCACGTTCCTCACTGGGTGCCTCATGTTTTCGGCCTTGTGACATATCTAAACTACGCTTAGAAAATGAACAGAGCTTCCTCAAGTTTGATATGTAAAACATCCCAAAGCGCGTTCACGCACAGGCACATACTTACGCGCACTTGAACTCACACACAAACTCGCGTACATCACGTATATGCAAATGTGTGGAGTCTATTTATTGACCTTTTATACTTATGTTTTTTAAATACTTATCATTTACTTAATATATTCTGCAGAATGAAACATGGCTTTTAATAGTGATTAAAATCGTAGCTTAGATGAGGCACAAGGCCGAAAGTTTGGGGCACCCAGTGAGGATCGAACTCACTACTCAGTTGTAATTGGTCTAGCGAGACAAGCTTGCTAACTATTACACCATCTCGGGGTGCCCAACCATGGCTTTTAATATGTAAGATGGAATATGTGAAAATGCATTGGATGCGTACTTTTTTCAAATTTTCTTCCTGATGTTTCGCTGCAATACGAGTGTTATCAAAATTACAAAAGAAAGGAAGAAAAGAAACGTATCCATGACAACCCAGCCACTTATAAAATGTTGTGGTGAATTTAAAAAAAAAAATAACATTCTTGTTCTTCTGCCTTCTTGTTCTTCTTTATCGCCCGTCCTTTTTTTCACAATTTATTTTTTCCTTATTTACTGATTCATTTTATACAAATTTTATCGCGTGTTCATACTAAATTAGTACTGAAAAAGTGTGTTGTGCGTAAATCTTTAAAAAGTAAGATGACATGTAATATATTTAAATAAATAGAAGTAATATTGTTATTTTATTTTATTTCCTTTGATTTCTGGTTCATAAAATGTCCGTTCGTATCCGAAACAGAAACATAAAGTCAAACAATTGTTTCGTGACATTTTTCACTGAGTACTTTTGAGAAAAAAACAAAACAAAAAACAAAACAAAAAAAAACTAAGATCACAGACATTTTTACATAGATAAAGCCCTTCGTACAGTGTGGGCTCTATTGTGAGCACAATATTTTGTATATCTTTAAGGCTTAGTCTACCAGGAATCATTTCAATAAATCTATAGGAATTTTTTTTCAATCAATCCGGATGCTCCAACGACAACTGGAATTGTTGATGACACATTTTTGAGATTTTCATTTTAAGGTCCTTGTATTTTGATAGGTTTTGAAGATCTTCAAAGGTGCATTACAGACTGCAAGGACTGCAATGTCAATAATAAGGTACATTTTGTTTTCGCGGTTTCTGCTCACGATGTCTTCAAGTGTTCTGTCTGTGTATTGTAAAGTCACATAAAATCGTTATCATTATTTATTGAAAAAAATATTTCTACGTTGGTATATTACTTGTCGAGTGCCAACCAGGTACCTGGGGCAAGTAATGGTTTCCCCAAACAAATAAAAAGTATGCACAAAATCATCAACCACATCTTTCCAGTATCTATGCTGACGGGGTTCACCGTAATACTCAACTTCCGCTATGTAATGAAAGGAATACTGCGACCGCGTCGTACACGTGTGTCGATCAACAGTCAAGCTCTAAATTAGCGATCTTTAACAATTATACCTTGTCTGTTTTTCTTTGATCGATCGATGTTTATTCACAGGAAAGTCCCATCAAATAGTTAATTTTTTTTGTACGATCACAGAATCTAAGCAACATCTAGCCTGGTCAGTACCTAAATAAGTGACTGTTTGGCCATACCAGTTGCACTAACCTTGGATGTGTTAACGATGTAATGAATAATGGTTCCGAATTTTATAATCGGAGAGCCGAATTCAAATTCCAGTTGGATTCCTTATTTTCGACTATGCCAAAATACCCTTGCGAAATGTATGAAGCCACCTTTTCTCATCCAAGCCCTGGGTTAATTAGTAAGACTTGTATCACTAAATTATTTCTGTCTCCCCCACCCCGCCATAAATAATTTTTATCCACTAAAAGATATGTTCTGGCTTTAAATAACCTGTAAATGTTTGATAGGCCGTAAAACAACAATCAATCAATCTTCTTCTGTAACAGGTTTAGGATGATGTTCGTACCACTTACCTACCGTTTTAAGTTTGCATTACCTCTAAATTATCCAATGTAATTATTGACATATTCTTTCATACTTTGTTTTATATTATTATTATAATTAGTTTTTTGAGATTTCGATTTCAAGGTCCTTGTATTTTGACAGCTTTTTGAATATCTTCGAAGATACATTGCTGTCTCCAGGGACTGCCATATCAATAAGAAGGCACTTTTTTTGTTTGTGGTCTCTAATAACAATGTCGGGGTGGATAGCTTTGATTGTTCTTTATTATTATTATTATTATTATTATTATTATTATTATTATTATTATTAATTTTTATTTCCTTTGATATCTGGCGTTTACACATTTCTTTCCGGGTCCCGCCCAGGGACCTAAGGTTAGAAATGGCATCATGACACTTTCCACTGCCAAAAAAATAAATAAATTACAATTAAAAAGTATTACATAGATAAAGCCCTTCGTAAAGTGTGGGCTGTACTTGTCAGAACAATTTTTTGTATTTTGTATCTCTTTGAGGCATGGACTTCCAGGGATCCCTTCAATCAGCCTACTGGTTATTATTATTATTATTATTATTATTATTATTATTATTATTATTATTATTATTATTGTTGTTGTTGTTGTTGTTGTTATCATGTGTGGTATCATCTTGCCAGAGAAGAATTATAAGAGCCTAACGACTAAGTCCCCTCCTGGGTCTGTGAGTAAAAAGGGTACTGTAGGCGAGGTATCTGTGAACATTTATGAAGTTTCATTTAGATGGAGATTTTACAGGTGATATGTACAGTTCCGGACAAATAATCTTTTGTAGCTCTGATCTTTTGATGTGTCCAAGCAATTTCCCTAACATGATTTTTAGTTACCTTCTTTTTCATGCTTAGCGCCCCTAAATCCCCAAGGGATAATCGTAGATTTTAAGTTTCCATATTTCTGTTACTTCGATATGCAGGACGTTATAATTTGACAGTATTTTAATTCATTCTAAAATCACTGGAATCCTGTTGGTAAGTCATATCACTTACTTCACAAGTTCCTTTTTTAAAAATCTTTTATGACTTATTATCATGATTATTATATTTCGATTCCTGCTATAGTCACACTAGTTACCGGGTCTATAGGATGACCTAAGGCATTTAGTGGTGTGTTTTTATGGCTACATTTCATGATTTCTTTTTCTAACTCCCATAACATCACTAGTGTTACAAGAACAAAGTTCTGCTTAGTGTGTTGTACTTATCAAGACAATTTTTTATATTTCTCTTAAGCTGTGATTTCCAAGGATTTCTATCAACATGTTTTTGTGTTCCTTTTTTATCATTCCAAGCACACCTCCTATGAATGGTAATATTCTTGTTTCTAATTTCCATATTTTTTCTATTTTGTTTTGCCGGTCTTTATACTTCAATAGGTTTTCCAAATCGTTGTTTGCTATGTTACAGTCCTTTGCGGAAGCCATATTAATTGGTAGGAATTTCTCTGGTTTTTGGCAATTATATCCGGCCTATTTGCTTCAATCACCTACGCATACTAGGACGTTTCTTCTTATATTATCGCACATTTTGTAGCTCTGAACTGCTGATTTGTCCAGCAATTTCTCTAACATGATTTTTCGTTACTCGTCTTTTTCATGCTTAATTTCCCTAAAACTTTTAGGGATAATCGTAGATTTTAAGCTTCCATATTTCTGTTACTTCGATATGCAGAACCTTATAATTTGACAAATCTTTGATTCCCTTTCGAACATTCCACCTCACCTGCTATCCTCTTCTGACGTACCTATGTGGCGCGCAGTACCGTTTGGGATGCTGTCGTGTTGTTCGGTTTTTTGTTTGTCTTACTGTAGATAGTACATAGGATGATGACAAACAATCTGTAGATAGTTATAAAAACAGAGAAAGCAATGATTGTATAGGTGTAATCTATAAGAATCTTAAACTTCCTCTTTGACACATCCAGCAATAATTCATTTCTTTCAATTTGAAAGAAAAATAATACTCAAATAATACAAAATTATTAAAAATGTTTAGATCCGTGTTTTAAGATTCTAAATTCTTCCTTTACATGTCTCATTACCAAGCCCTCTCCGGAGTCTATGAATAAAAATGACACTGTAGGAGAGTTATTTATGAATAGTAGGACATTTCTGGTTATATTTCCGCACAAGGTAATCTTTTGTAGCTCTGAGATTCTGATGTGTCCAGCAATTTCTCTAACATGATTTTTCGGTACCTCTCATTATCATTCTTAATGCCCCTATTACAACAGGCTTAGTCATCGTTTTATGTTTCTACATTTTTTACTTCGTTTTACAAGTTTTAATAACAGTTGTTGTTGTTGTTGTTGTTGTTGTTGTTGTTGCTGCTGTTGTTGTTGTTGTTGTTGTTGTTGTTGTTGTTATTATTATTATTGTGGTAAACCCTCTTACAGTAAAATGAACTCTTCCTTGTCTCATAAATACAAATTGCGTGAGTCGGTTGAGAGGAGGCGGGTTTTGGGCAGTAGTAGACGCAGTGCTAATCTGCCGTTCGGACGTACACCGCTAGCTACTTATTACTAACACTGTTGTTTTGTATATATCTTCAATATACTTGTTCAACCTACCTTAGTTTTCCGTGTCTTTCTTTCTGGCCCCTAAACAGGCCACAACGATTATTATTATGATTATTATTATCATTATTATTACTACCTTTGATTTCTGTCGTGTACACATTTCTTTTCGGTTCCCGCCCAGAGACCTAAGGTTAGAAATAGTATCATGACACTTTCCACTGACAGAAAAAAACAAGCATATTTTACATAGATAAAGCCCTTCGTAAAGTGTGGGCTGTACTTGCGAAAACATTTTTTTGCATTTCTTTGAGGCATGGGCCTCCAGGTTTCCCTTCAATTAGTGTACTGGAATCTTTTCCAACCAATCCTAGGGCTCCAACTACAACAGAGATTATTGATGTTCCCATGTGCCACATTTTTAAGATTTCGATTTCATTATTATTATTATTATTATTATTATTATTATTATTATTTCTGCTTGCTTCCTTTTTCAACATTTTCATGTACGCTCTAATTTGTTTTTTTTTTCATGTCATCTTTCTTCCTTTCTTTCTCGTGTTTAGATTTTAACATTTCTTCCGCGTTTTCTGCTTTCCTCTTTTTCAGTTAAACGCTTTCTATCTTTGTCTCTCCCCCTTTCATATTGTTACTATTCTTTCCTTTTTCATTTCTTCCTCTCTCTCTCTCACTCTCTCTCTCTCTCACTCTCTCTATCTCTCTCTGTCTTTGTGTACACCCTTGTGAAAATTTATTGAAACAAAACAAATAATTTCATGATTGTTTCCTTTTTTCATATTTTTCCAATAAAACATGACCCAGTACACGTGTTAGTACTTCGTATGTCCATTCCACGAAGTCGTTCCTTGCAGATTGACCACAGATATTCGATTGGATTTAAATCAGGACAGTTTTCGAGCCAGTACTTTAATTTGCTCACTGGTAAGGCTTGCCAGTGTGTTCGTGCAGCGTTACAATTTTAGTACGCTTCCTTGGTGTAACGGCCATCGCAGACAATGTCCGTAGGATAACTAACGTGACAATAGTGTCTGGGCGTGATTAAAATCTGATGCAATCACGGATTACGCAGTATTTTTGAAGACCAAACAAATTTCATCATATATCCCGAAAATAGATTCATATTACTGCACACCGTTGCAAATGACCTAATCTGAGGAAAACAAAATAGAAATTGGTTACGCCCTGTCACTCCAGTGGGTTTAAAACTGACCGTATGGTGAAAGACAGGAAACTAAAGCGCTTGTTTCAATTAATTTGCACAAAGGAATATCTCTTTTTCAAAGACGCTTTCCTCGTTTACTTATCCCCATTTTTCATATATCCACAGTTTCGTTTCTAGCCATAAACAAAGCGATTTTTCTAAAGAAAGTAATGGATTCTCATTAATCCGACAGATTTTTATCACTTTAAACGTTATTTTCAGTGGATACTCTTATTTGAGTAGGTGCTGCGTTCATTTATTAAGCAGCATATATATATATATATATATATATATATATATATATATAGGGTGACCCCCAAAAACGGGAACTTTTTAACAATCCAACAAAAACCAAGAATGATGGAAGAAAAATATTTAATTCATAGTAATTGAAACCTTAAAACATGCCATTTAAGAAACAATGATGGAATTTTAATTTTTTTTAAATTACGTCCTGTAGATGGCGTCCTCCTGTACGAATGCATTCTTGAAATCTGCTGTTGAGATTCCTCATTGACTGCTGCAACATCTCAGCTGGGATACTGTGAATTTTATTCTCGTTACTAAAATGGCGAAATGTTTACTTGCTCAAGGTCACTGTCTCGCAGTGTCGCAAATTGCCCATGTCTGGCAATACGCACTTCAAAAATTCCCGTTTTTTTGGGTCACCCTGTATATATATCTTTGAATGAACGTGTCCCACATACCTATGGTTCCGCCATATGTGAGCACCTCTTAAATAACAGAGGGTGTGCAGCTAATTTTAGTGCTGACTGGTTCAGTGTTCTGTCCCGGTCGCACTCGTTATTTCATCTCAAGGTGCTGGAGGCAATTTATATCGGGTCCCGCAATCCTTCCCTGTGTAGATAGCGTGAGTGTTTGTTGGGGCTCGCTGTCATTTGACTCTAGCTCCTTGTGTTCATTTTTTCCCTTCTTCTCATTACACATTTTCTGTTGTTTTTTATTTAAGTTAAATCTCCCGTAGAGGCCTGAACAATGTCTTTAACATATCTTGCAATATTAAGCTACACACTTTTATTTCTGTAATATATATATATATATATATATATATATATATATATATATATATATATATATATATATATATATATATATATATATCCTTCTACCGTCTTGAATGGTTGGGAAATCTTATTAAAGAAAAAAATGCGCTCTTCGGCAAGGTTCGAACCTGCGTCCCCCTTGGTAGAATTAGCTAGACGCTCTCACCAACTGAGTTACAGAGAACCTGTCGATCAGGCAAGGCCGACATTTTGCCTTTAATCTGAACATAGAACTCCCGACATTTTTCTATCTGTGTAGTTTCTTATTCAGACGTAAACAAAGTAATTTCTCTTCTCGCCGTCTTCTGGTCACTTTAATCTTCTTTTTTTCTCTTTTTGCTTTTTCCTTTCCCGTGGCCTTCTTTTCACTACTTTTGTTTTTGAGTTCTTTTGCTTATCAAGTATTTATTTCCACTCTCTTCTATTCACGGTCTTTTTACCCCCACTCCCTTATTAACATGATTGTCTTTTCGGTCCGATTTTCATATTTTTCCAAATAAATGGCAGTTTTTTTTTTGCCTATTTTTTTTTTAATAAGTTTCATCTACACACTTCCATTCTTTAATCTCTTGTTTGGAAACCGTTGACGAAATCACGTTGTGATTTCCTACCTTTCTTCCCGACTTCATTCCTCCGTTCGCTCAATCCTTCCTACCTTCCTTTCCTTCTTCCCTTCCTTTTTTCTCCCCTTCGTTCCTTCCGCTATTCCCTCTTTGCTTCCTTCCTTTCTGCCTTCCACCTTTTTCTTTCTTTCTTTCTTTCTTTCTTTCTTTCTTTCTTTCTTTCTTTCTTTCTTTCTTCTCTTCCGTCTCGGCTTCTTTCCTTCCTTCCTCCAGTCCGCCTTCCTTCCTTTCTTCCTTCCTTCCTTCCTTCCTTCATTCCTTCCTTCCCACCTTCCTTCCTTCCTTCCACCTTCTATCCTTTCTTCTTTCCCAGCTTCCTTCCTTCCTTCCTTCTTTCCTTCCTTCCTTCTTTCCTTCACTACTTCCTTCCTTCATTCTATCATTTCTTCTTTCGCAGATTCCTTCCTTCCTTCCTTCCTTCCTTCCTTCCTTTCTTCCTTCCTTCATTCTATCCTTTCTTCTTTCCCAGCTTCCTTCCTTCCTTCCTTCTTTCCTTCACTCCTTCCTTCCTTCATTCTATCATTTCTTCTTTCGCAGATTCCTTCCTTCCTTCCTTCCTTCCTTCCTTCCTTCCTTCCTTTCTTCCTTCCTTCATTCTATCATTTCTTCTTTCCCAGCTTCCTTCCTTCCTCCCTTCCTATCATACTTCCTCCATTCCACCTCCTTCCTTTCTTTTTTCCTAGCTTCCTTCCTTCCTTCGTTCTTGTTCGTCTTTCATCCTTCCTTCCTTTCTTCTCGTCTTCCGTCCTGCCTTCATGACTTTCTTTCTTCATTCCTTCCTACCTGCCCCCCCTCGACCGCCTTATTTCGTTTCCTTCCTTCCTTCCTTCCTTCCTTCATTCCTCCCTTCCTTCATTCCTTCCTTCCTTCTTTCTCGTTTTCCTTCCTGAAATACTTTCCTTCTCCCCGCCATCTTTTTGCTTTCCGCCTTACGTTTTTCCTTTCTTTCTTTCTTCTTCGCTAAACTCAACTCACCTGATCAGCAACTCTTTCCTGTATTTCAATATTTTGAAATACCTTCAAGCTCCTTCTCCATTTCATTTCACATCACGTTTCATTCGACAGATACAGCTGTTGTTTCTATTTTCTGATTACTCTGTGTAAAACCGCCCAAATATACCTTGGCACTTAAAAGAAAAAATAATGATTTCATTTTCTGATAAACAAAAATCGCTATTCGTTTCGGATTTTCGGTAAGTTTCATTGCATTTCAGTTTTTCTAATAACTAAAAAGTGTAACCTGAATTGATTTTCTACGCCCCTTGACATTCTGTCAATTCCATTACGTGTTACATCCATCAGCGCAGAAGAAAATATTAGTTTAATAAACATTCGCCGGTACAGGCAACTGTAAACGACGCTGTGGCAGAGATCATAATCTCTCTGTCCATTTCATTATCCATATTTTATCAATTCTACATTTGCGAAGGCAAATTTATCCTTGAATATTTAAGATTGTTTACAACATATTGATGATTTTGTAAATGAAAGAATTGCTAGTTTAATGCCCAGAGTTTAGAAACACTTTGAAAAGCTATAAACTGTTTTTTGTATGAGTGGTCAGCCGGAAGTAACACCCTGGAGCATTTTTCTTTGGGATTGGTTAAAGGAGCAAGTCTGCTATACCAAACGAAGATTCTGCATGAACTTTAAGGGCGATCTAAACTCCGTATATTTGCTTTAAATTTGGGTGAAAATTAAGACAGAATTTGTCCAAGAATTAGATTTTTTTTATTAAACTGTTCCTTGATCTAAGCCTTCGAATCACATGAGCCATCTTCAGCATAACGTCTCTGAAGATGGCTCATGTGAGCCGAAAGGTTAAATTATGGAACAGATTAATAAAAAAATATCCAAATCTTGGACAATTTTTGTCGTTATTTTCACCCGAAATTAAAGCGAATATACGGAGTTCAGAAAGGCTCCTGATCAAACATAATAGACATTCATTGTCAGTTATACTTAACTATATATATATATATATATATGTATATATATATATATATATGAAGACGCAATATACTACATCACAAATTTAAAAGAAAACAAATATTGAAGTATTAAGTATAGTAATAAACGAACACGCA
Source organism: Acanthosepion esculentum (assembly GCA_964036315.1). NCBI lineage: Eukaryota > Metazoa > Mollusca > Cephalopoda > Sepiida > Sepiidae > Acanthosepion > Acanthosepion esculentum. The sequence continues at coordinate 28,210,601 of OZ038493.1, read as the reverse complement.
TCAAAATATATTACCACACACAGAGATACACACACACACACACACACACACACACACACACACACACACACACACATATATATATATATATATATATATATATATAAGTCTCATCGTCTTACAATACACTGCTAGACTCTTTTTGCTATACCCAATCTATATTATTATTATTATTATTACATGCCATACATGCATTCATATATATATATATATATATATATATATATATATATATATATATATATATATATAAATTTCCAAGTGAATAGAATCCAGGTAGAACTCAATGTCCAGGATAGAGTAAGTATATAATATGAAAGGCTCAAACACTAATATTCCATGTTTATAATTTATTACATCAGAAACGTAGTCACGATCCAATTCATCAGACCTACATATTCAAAAAGCTTTTTGAATTTGTAGGTCTGATAAATTGGATCGTGATTACGATTCCAATGTAATAAATTTATTCATGTAATATTAATGTTTGAGACTTATTATACTATATATATATATATATATATATATATATATATATATATATATATATATATATAATTCAAAAATACCCTTTTAAGTAGGCGCCCGAGGGGGTCGTCAGTGATGTTTTGACTTGGTTCATCAGGGAGTTTCGGGTCTTTCAACATCATACTCCCCATCACCAAATCCACCCAATCAGGGGAGATCTAACCCTGATTCCCCCTCACTTTTAAAACGCTAACAGTTACTCTGGCCTTTTTAAAGAATTCTACGAAGAAAGACCACGTATTCCGCACATCCGATTGGCTGTTTGTACAACCAATCAGCTGCGCGAACTATTTTTAAATGGCCCGCAGTGGGGACTAGCTTCTTTTTTTTTTCTTTGGTGGATAGCAGCTTCAATGGATAACCGAGGAGGTAATCTTAATATTCCTGAGTTTAATCCCTTCCCTAAGTGTTGCATCGTTTAAATATTGCCGGTTGTATTTTATTTGTTTTTTTTTTTGTTTTGGGGGGGGAATTAAACTCAATATATATATTTATATATATATATATATAAGAGTGGATTTTTTATTAATCCAACATATTTTTATCACGACATACGTTATTTTAATGGATACTCGTATTTGAGTAGGTGGTTTGTTTATTTGCTAAACTGTATAATTATTTATTTTCGTTTACCGGCCTAAATATATGAGAAATCTTATTAACTTTAAATAATATAAGTCTGCCGTTTTAATAAATAAAAAAAATCCTATCCATTATATTGAGAAAAACGTTGTCTTCGTTTCGAATCTATAAATTTCATATGACATATTCGAAATATACGGAGGAATATCAATAAATCTGTGGAAGTTCGAATAGTGTATCTCTTATAAGCTTAGAAAATGCCTTTTGGTGTTGCGAGTTCAAATTTCAGCAAAGCAATGCATCGACAGGAAAGTTTCGGCAGAAACAAAAAGAAAAAGACATTTGTGTTGTATAGTTCCCTGGTAGCGGTGCTATTGGACGACGGCGTCAATTCGATAACAAAGTTGCATTCTTCTCTTGAGGCCGGTGATCGCTAGTTGTTTTAAATCCAGAAATAAAAGAACTTCAACACGGAATTTTAACTTAATTATTTTATTAACGTTCATGTCGACATGTTCTATCTACGCAGTCGGGTCGTTCCCCTTAATTGGGGAGCGGTTTCAAATATCAAAGAAAACACGTCTACATTGTTTGATGGTTAAGTCTCGACTCACTAAAACTTTTCTCCTATATCCTTTCTCATGCTGGCTCAGCTAATCAAAATCGACTACATTATTTTTGCTTGCATCTGACCGCGACGGTCAGCCTCCGGAATGTCGCAGACGAGATACAGTTCTCCCTAAAAATAATAGTCTGATAAATTATTATTTAACACCTTCAGACCAAATATTTCTTTTTTCTTTTTGTCTAATTTAATTTTTTACTGATAAAGCATAGCAAATTGAACAAGCTATTTCTTCTAGTGATTGAATGAGCTAATCAATTTTTCAGCATCTTTGGTTATAGACTGGGTGTAAGATTTCCGTTTGAGGTCAGGAATGAACTTATGACTGAAGAGATGTTTGATGCATGGAGACCCATTGAGACTTGTAAGTGAGGATTGAATACTTCTGTTGTATAGCGCTGTCATGCTTAGAGGTTTTGGGCGACAGCGTCAATTCCATAAAAAAATTGCATTCTTCTCTCGCGGCCGGTGATCGATAGTTGTTTTGAGTCCAGAGGGAAAAAAGAACTTCAGTGCAGGGAATTTTAATTGAATTATTTTATTAATGTCGTCTACGTCTACGTCTTCTAACTATCCAGTGGGGTATGACCAACTGGAGAGAATTCTCATACACGAAGGAGAACATTGCCTGACTCTTCGTAAACAACTCATTGAAAATGCTTTCTCTATCTCTCGTTCTCACGCTCGTTCAGCCAATAAAAATAGACTTCCTTGTTTTGTCTTCCATCTGACTGTAAATTTCAAAATCAGAGAGTCCGGGCAGAGATAGCATACACCCTAAAAATAATAGTCTTCTAAACTATATTATTTAACAGTTGAATAATAATATGACTCCACCTATATGGCAGATAAAGACGAGACTTCAGAAAACAGAATTAGGGTTTTACAGAAACATGTAGAAAATACCATGGATGAAGAATGTGAGCAACAAGGAAGTTTTAAAGAACCTGGAAACAAAAATAGGTTAATACTCGTAATAAGAAAGAAACAGTTCAAATCTCCGACACATATAATGAGAAAGGACTTGCAGAGTTTAACACTAACAAGATATATTGAAGACAAGAGTACACTTCTTCAGGTGATTGAAATTTCGAATGAACCCTTTATTTCGTCCACCAGGATAGATTGTTCTAGTTCCACGTGCCATACTTCTTCCGAAATAAAGAGTTCGGTTCGGAATTCCACTCACCTGAAGAAGACCTGAACGTACAAAGGCCGAAACGTTGTGAATATGGCAATGAAGATGAGGATAACAGTACGAATAATGTAAATAATGTAAGTAATCATAATACTTCCTTTCAGACAAAAATCATTTATTCACTTTCGCTTATTAGACATTAAATCACATCATTAGAAACTTTCACAAGTTACCTTGACTTTCAGTTAGCCTGAAGCATATTTATGAGCGATCATAAGCTTAAAAATTCTGAAAACATATTGTCATTTTAAATTTTGTTTATAAATATTTGTTGCAAAATAAACTCCTTACTTTCGCCTTTATAAAGTACATCAGTAGAAAAAACGCATCGGCTGATATAAATTTGCATATTTTTTCGTTTTCTTATTGTCCGTTTACAGATATATTTTTTAGTCATATCTGAATTTCCTCACGCCCCTGTATATCCAGGGTGTCTCCCAAAATTGTACTCACTTTTTGAATTTGTCTTCAAATTGACTATTTATAATCATGCATTTAATTTCATCTCATATTTAACCGTTATTATCTTTGTAAGTAAATAAACAGCGGTTACATCTTTTGGGACAAGTGCATATAATAAAATACTAAACTAAATTAAAACTAAAATACACCTAGGTATTTTTTTTAGTGATTTGTTTATTTTGGTAATTTCGGTATTGACGCCGACAGTTAAGCAGCCCGTTCGTGTATCCAGCAGCCCAGCGGTGGAGTTACGATTTAGGTTAAAATCCCAGTCGATTAGAGTCGTAAGAAGAGAGCCCGTTCGATATTCGGGCATCGGATTTATTCAAACGTTATAAAATGGCTTGAATCCGCTTAAGAAACATTTAAGCGTAAAGGTTATTTCGAGTTCGCTGACATAAGCAGTATTTGATTCAGTGAATTGAAGCATAAGGCTTCAACATTGCTAGTGTACAAATAGCAATATTTAAAAACATTGTACCCGCATATGTACACTGTATATAAAGGCAATGATCCAGCTTCAGACATTTTTACTCAGTTATATACATACATACATATATATATATATATATATATATATATATATATATATATATATATATATATATATAATATTATAAATTAATAGATTTAAAATATGGTTTTACCGCTACACAGTGATGACCATGTTTCTGAAACATGGTCATCACTGTGTAGCGGTAAAACCATATTTTAAATCTATTAATTTATAATATTAATGCTCTGTAAATTTAAATTTACATAGAGCACTATTGTGTAAAAATAAAAATATCTATAAGAACACCGGATTTTATATCTTACTGTTCTTTCCTTTTTATTTATATATACATGTATATATATATATATATATGAAGGGCAGAGTTTCGTTCAGGGAGGTTGACCAACCCGATGCGGGTTCTACGGGGATATTTTGGCCGAGCCTACGGGCTCGGAAGACCCACGTTAAACTTGGGCTGGTGCCACATCTACCGTCGTGGGGAGTGGGACTAGTAAATATTGACTATTATTTACATTATTCGGACTATTGTCCTCAACTTTGTGGCCATATTTATTACAATGTTTCGGCAGTTGTACGCTCCGGCCTTCTTCAGGTGATTGGAATGTCAAACTGAATATATTATTTCGCTCACTGGGTTCCACTTCCACGTGCCATGTTTAATGGATGTCAGTTATCAGTTATCTCCTGATAATATTTCCTTCTTAACCGGGTATAGAACTCACACTCTTTGGGTCCTGTCACGGGATCTATCCAACGCCTTTATCCACTGTGCCATCCTTGAGGACATCTGTGTATGAATTTCTGGGTATTATAAACCTAATGTCTTCAGCAACCATTTTTACCAGTGCTCATGTTGCAATTTTTGCTGTTATCATCTCATTTTTTTTTTCAGAGCTCATATTGCAACTTTGTTGTTATCGCTTTTCTCTGGCACTCCTTATAACTGGTTCCCATATTGTATTCATTTCTATGCTTGGTCGGCTCAGGAGATTTTTGTGGTCTAGCATATGTGCTGATTCCTTAAGTTTACGAATTTTCCAATGGTGTTTCTTGCCTATGATCTCAACCTGATCCCACAGAGGGCGGTGATCTCCCTTCTCTCTCCATATCTGGTCAGCCACGCCTGATTTTTCCACTTCCCTTTGTGTTACTGCTTTCTGGTGTTCTTGAAGCCTTACCCGGCCTGTATCTCCTTTATATTTCTTTCCGCAGCTGCACGGGATAGCGTACACACAGTCTTTAGTCATGTTCACCTCTATGGGGAGGAGTCTTACTCGTGAGAGATATCTGCGAAGTGTCGTCAAGCTTTTGAAGGTTGTCCTAATGTTATATGGACCGCAGATCCTTTGAATTTTCTCTGATAACCCCTTCACATAAGGCAGGCAAATTGTTTTCTGAGTGTTGTTGTCTCTGACTACTGAGAGTGCCTCCTCCGTGGGTATCTTGGTGAAGAAACTCCCACGTCCAGGCTCACCATCTGGTTGGATAGGATGGGAGAAACTTTGATTATTTTCACAAAGTGGGCTGAGTTTCGGACATATGAAGAAGACTTTCCTTTCAATAGGTCAATTATATCGACGTATAGGCAGTTATCGCAGCGTTACACCAAGCTACCTCACATATACGGTCTCCTTAATATTCACAAAGACGGTATTCCGCTCAGACCGATTGTTAGTTGCCAAGGCTCTGTGTGCCACCCTCTTAGTCGCTTCCTTGTAGATATATGTAGAAAATACAAAGCATCTGCGGTCCATATAACATCAGGACAACCTTCAAATGCTTGAACATTCCAACCACCTGAAGAAGTCCGGAGCGTACAACGGCCGAAAAGTTGTAATAAATATGGCGATAAAGATTAGGGCAATAATCCGAATAATGTAAATAATGTACATACTACCTCATCTCAGAAATATAGAGAGAAATATTGACTAGCCGAAATCTTTTCAGCTAGACAATCGAACTCTCTGCCTTCGCGAAGAGAGGAACCCGGACGAGGACATGCCGAAGGGTTGAGTTTTGTCTGGGGTGTTAGACAGCTACCCAACCCCGTTTTTTACGGGGTCTACGTGAAATTTTTGCCCGAGCCTCCTGGCTCGGAAACCCAACGTTAAAATCGGCTTTGTGCCACATGTGACTGTGTGGGGCAGTTGCTAAATATACTCGCTGAAATCTTTTCAGCTATTCGGTCGAACTTTCTGCCTCGTCTAGGATGGTAGACCGACCCGACCCCGATTTTTACGTTGTCTACCGGGAATTTTTGCCCGAGTCTACGGACTCGGATACCCCACGTTTAATTCAGCCTCGTGCCACATCCGAATATGTGGGGCGGTTGGCAAATATACTAGCTGAAATCCTTTTCGGCTTGCTGGTCGAACTCTCTGCCCCTGAGCAGGGAGGAACCCGGACGAGGCTATGCCAAAAGACAGAGACTCGTTCGGGGAGGTAGAGCGACCCGATCCCGTTTATGCAGGTTCTACAGGGAATTTTGGGCCGAGCCTAAGGGCTCGGATATCCCACGTTGGTGGTGGTGGCTAGTAAATACCGACTAGCTGAAATCTTTTTTAGCTGTGCTGGTCAAACTCTCTGCCTCTGAGCAGCGAGGATCCCCAGACGAGGCTATGCCGACTGGGCAGATTCTCGTCTCGGGAAATAGCTATCCGACTCGGTTTTATACGGGTACTACGGAAATTCTTGGCTGAGCCTACGGGCTTGGATGCACCACATTAATCCCGGCCTTGTGCCACATCTGATCGCGTGGGGAGGTTAGTAAATATACAAGCTGGGATCTGTTATTCAGATCTTGGCTGCTGTCGAACTCTATTCCTTCGGGCAGAGAGGAACCCGAACGAGGTTATGACAAAGGTCTCGTCCGGGGAGGTAGACCGACCCCAAAAAGGTTGCCCCCAGCAGTTTCCATAGTAATTAATGTTGCAAAAGACCATACTTATAAACACACGCAAATCAAAAGATAGCTTATTCCTAAATTTTCGCTTGAGGATGAAGCGGGACTCGACACCTCAATTCAACTTAATTTCAATAATTATATTGAGGGTTTCGGCTCTCGCTTTTGAAACATGAAAACTCTTATGTAGTAAAGGAATCATATTTTTTTAAAAATATAATATATATATGTATATATATATATTATGAAATGGATGAATTCCGACAATTATTTTAAGATATTTTTATATTTTTATCTATAAAAAGAATGCATAAACATAAAAATGTCTTAAAATAATTGTCGAACTTTGTCCATTTCATAACGTGTGACGTCATTTGTTTACATTTGGATACGCATTGAGCAGATATGAATGTACGTGAGAAAATCATGGAAGATTGTAGCTGAAAAGCAGTAAATCGACCTTGCTAACCGAACGATCCTCTGTGACCTAATCGTTTAAGGCACGTCATCTTATATGACGGTACCGTATAGGATACAGTTTCGATTCCTGTTGGAGGATGAATAATTTCTATGATAATTTCTCGGACATTCAGGCCGGTAAATGTTTATACTATTTATTATAAACAGAGCATTTATTTAAATATTTGTATCTATAAAATTAATGTATAACCATAAAAATGTCTTAATATATGTATGTATATATATTTTAAGACATTTTTATGGAAAAGAGAAGGGGAATGCCGCCAGAGATATGCTGCAATAATCCTAATCATTATTGTCTTCCGGTGCTGGTGTCTGATCGACTCCTACTGTCAATTTCCTAATCTTCATTACAATACCAACATGTCCGGCTGATTTGTTTTTTATCATCTTGAAGAGGTGTTCTTACCTCAGATTTTAATATTGAAAATAATTCCAATTCATAAGCCTTGTGGGTTTTCGTAAGAACCGATGTTTTCAGCATTCACAAGCTGAATATGTCCATGAATTCATATGGAAAAACCTACTCAGAGTTTCAGAATGTTTTCCTGTCGCGAATAAACAGTTTTCTCCAAGTGGGTGTTGAAATGTTTCGAATCAGACTCTGCATGCATATAACAATATATATATATATACATATATACATACATATATATATATATATATATATATATATATATATATATATATATATATATATATATATATATATATATATATATATATATATATATATTGTCATCCACAGACAGACTGTTTCGCTGTTTCACAGCTCATCAATGTGGCTAGACGTCCGGTTGCCTCTTGCTAGGATCGAAACCCGATTGAATTTGCGTCAGTCCGAACTTCTCCCACTAAGCTGAATTTTAGCGTGTTTATTTTTAGATTCAGATAAACACACAGTGACTGAGAGTGACTCAATTCTGTCGAAAGGTCGTGCAGTATATATATATATATGTCTGCATGTATGTGTTTATATATATATATATATATATATATATGTCTGCATGTATCTATTTATATATATATATTGTTATATACATAGATAAAATCATGCATGCATAGTCAGATTAGAAAAATTATTTATACACCGGAGAAAACATTCTGAAACTACAATATGTATATATATATATATATATATATATATATATATATATATATATATATGTATGTATATATATATATTTATATATATATACATATAAATATATATATATAATTATATATATATATAAAGATTGTGAAACTACAATATACATATATATATATGTATGTATATATATATATATATATATATATATATATATATATATTGTGTGTATATATATCTAAATACGTCTGCGTGTTTATGTATTATAACCTGATTGTGTATCTATTGTCTTTTGTAAGATTTCATCCTCTCCTGCCTCTGTTTATGCTTCAAATGTATCTATGTTTTCATGAAGTTCAGAGCAATATTTGATCTTAAAGTTTATTCAAACTTAATTTCAATAAAAACAAAATAAATAGATAACATATGTATTTTTTCTTTTTTCCTCAGTAATTTTATTTTAAACTTAATATAGATTAAATTTAAATTTTAAATTGGACAATTTTTAATTTCAAATTTTATCGTATAATTTATTATTTATTAATCAGAATAAATTCTATTTTAGTCTAACCTCAACATTAAAGCATTAAATAATTATCATGACCTTAGTTCGTTGTCACGTTTTTTGAATTCTCATATACTTCTATTTTAATTGGTCATTGCAGCTTATGCAACAGCGTTTCCCCAAGCGAGCGATGTTTGATTGATTTGAACCTTTATTCTACATTCAACATCAGCACGTGATAAGACAGCAGAAGTGAGAAACAAAATGGCTATTTTTGTAGTGATTTTATAACATATTTATGTTATAATTTTCGAATAAACAATTATATATATATATATATATATATATATATATATATATATATATATATATATAATGTCATTCGCAGACAGTACTGTTTCGCTGTATCACAGCTCCTCAGTGTGACTAGACTTCCGAATGCCTCAAGCCAGGATTGAAACACAATTAGTTTGGTGTCAGCCAGAGCTATCTTCACTCGGTAGAGTTACACAACTAAATCTAGCGTATTGTTTTTACAAATGTAAACAAATGCCAAAGTGCTCCATTCATTTTACTGAAGAGCTTTGCATTAGTGCAGGTGGCTGTTGTTTATAGAATTAGCTTATCACTCAACAGTGCTCAATTGATATATATATATATATACATATATATATATATATATATATATATATATATATATATATATATATATATATATATATGTATATATATAGACAATATTAGTGGTAAATATACACATACATATGCAATCATATATACACATACATATATGTATAAAAATAATTCCAAGAGGATATGATCCAGGTAGAACTCGATGTCCAGGACAGAGTAAGGATATAATAAAAAGACTTAAACACTAATATTCCATGGTCATAATTTATTCCATTGGAATCGTAAAAACGATCCAATTCATCAGACCTACAGATTCAAAAAGAAAAAAAATTTTTTTGAATCTGTAGGTCTGATGAATTGGATCGTTTTTCGATTCCAGCGGAATAAATTATGACCATGGAATATTAGTGTTTAAGTCTTTTTATTATATATATATATATATATATATATCAATCGGTGGAAGACTTGTCAGTAAGCTACGTTTTGCATATGATTTTGACCTCTCGCAGGTAGTATCAGTGACCTCCAGGGCTTGACCAACAAACTTTTTTGAAAGAGCAGGATCATATGGAATGGAGATCAGCTCCGAGAAATCCAAAGTAATGCGATTAGCAGAAACGATAACACCTGTGTCCATATTACGAGGAACGCAAACTATAGCATAAAACCAATGAGTATGTGCAGAAAAGTGTTGAAAGTTTTGTGGGATACCAGGAACCTTTCTCGCCACTGTCAAACGAAGAAAAATGGCGTGGGTTGCCCACATTACAAGGTACGACAACATGTGCAAGACCATCATACAGAGAAGGCCAACGTAAAAACTGGTTGGACAATGTCAAACAATAGACAAGTATGAATATGCTAGAATTGCTGATGGCTGCCGTTGATAAAACCGTTGCAGAGGAGGTTTAGTGTGGCATCTGCATTCAGATCCCCCACTACGATTACAAAAGTCAAGTGGATGATGATGATGATGTCTAGCTTCAGTACTACATGACCGTTTAGTTGGTCTTACGACATATCAACATTTTTGTTATTTGCTGTAGAATTCTGAATGGAAAACCCAGTGCGGATCTAATTACGCTTGTGATTTCCTTTTAGGATTGGTTTTCCGCTTTCTTCAAAATTCTGTTTATTCCCTTTCACGCCAAACAGCTCCTTGTTTCTTAGTGAAATTATTGTCTAGGTTATTATTTGCTTTTCTAATGACATATGCAAGTCATTTAAGTTGTTGCAGCTGGTGGAAGTGTTAAAGTCATATACTTTTGCTATTTGGTAAAACTCAAATATGGTTTGAAAGTTTTGTGGGCAGGAACATCTTCTCGTCACTGTCAAACGGAGACAAATGGCGCGGTTTGGACACATTACAAGGTACGACAGCCTGTGCATGACCATCATTCAAGGAACAGTTGAAGGTAGACTCCAATATAAAAACTGATTGAACGTCAAACAAGGGACAGGTATGACCATAACAGTATTCCTTATGGCTGCCATTGATAGACCGTTGTGGAGCATATTTAGTGTGGCCTCTGCATTCGGATTCCTACCTACGATTACAAAAATCAAGGATATGATGATGATGATGATGATGATGATGATGATGATGATGATGATGATGATGGGTGTACAATTCATGAAGACACTAAGATCTCCTAAGAGCATTCAATGAGTTGGGCAATTATCACGTGAGCCGCATGAAATGTTTACATCATTGGGCCAGCTAGGCATCAATTTCCATGTGATGGACGTGGCAGACTATGTCTCTCCAATGCAGGCACAGTCAGCCTTAAGAAATGTCATATTGGTTGACGCTTGATAAATTGCAATTGGTACTCACGTTGGAAATAACCTGGTGTGTCAGAGTGTGTCAGAAAACCTGCAACCATTCCGATCTCATTCGTCACATGGAAACTTAGGAGCAAGCTGAACGGGTTTACAAAACAGGCCAGGCCCGGTACAAAACAACTTCGTTTGTCACATCTGCAATAAGCTTTGCATGTCATTTTCTGGCTTCAACAGCCATTGCCGTTCTTATGTAAACTAAAAACATTGATCAAATTTGTAAGCGATAGCCATACTTGTTTATGGAGTCGACTGTTATCATATATGTATGTATGTACGTGTATGTATGTACGTGTATGTATGTACGTGTATGTGTGTTTGAGTATGCATATCGGTGCAGTTAGAATGTTGAGAACATGTGAAATAGGATCGAGTCTCATCACGGTTGACTCGTCAGCGGGGGAGGGCGTTTAATTTTTTTTTAGTTCTCAAGGCGATCTCGGAATGTAGCAAATTTGGTAAGTCCCTAATAGCCTTGTGAAGTGTTGACTCAAACCTGTTGGGGGATGGGTAGAGTGAACTCTTCGAAACAAATCATCGTGACCGAGAGATTCATCATACTAGCCTTGCTCAAAATGCCGATCATACCAGATTATTCGCCTTTTCTTCCCCAGAAACTGTAACGAAGTTCCGCTCAGTATAGTTCTAGCAAAATCCACAAATCGGCTTGAGAAAGCGTCTACAACGGAGATTGTCTAACGGGATTAACGGACAGTTGCGATTATAAATGAGTAACCATCACTATTATTATTATTATTAACATTTTTTACGTAAGTCCTACTCTGGGGGTGACAAAGTGCTGTTATGGACGAGGTTGCGTTTGAGAACTTTCGCTAAAATAGAATTCAAAAACTTTTAAAAGAATAAATTTCATCAGGAGAGGGAATTTTACATATTTATTTTATATATAAATTAACATAATTGGGCCGCATTTGAATTCAGTGCTGTCCTTCTCCTAGATTTGTTGGCAACGAAGACTAGAAATCTATTTTTCGAAGCTAGCAATCCCTAGCCATTGAGAAAGACGGACTCACTTTTCCAATAGTATTTGTGCGAAAGTTAACGCAAAGACCTCAGCTGGAATTTGCACTTGGCAGGCAAATACCATGTTTCCCTGCCGATAAGCACTCCGCTACGCGCATATCCATACCATTCTAAAAAACAAAAATAAATATATACATACCGTATTTTCCGGCTTAAAAGACGCACTTTTTTCCTAAAATATATCCTGAAAATATGTGTACATTTTGCAAGACGAAAGTAACGTAACAAGTAAGCTTGGACGGTAACCTTGTCTGATAGGGACGTGGATTTGAATGTTGTCATTACACTATAATGTTAGCTATCTGTTTATCTAATTCAGCCTTTAAACATGATGTAACCTCAATACTTAGCTCTTATTTGCAAGACTATAAATCTTCCTGGAGCCGAGCCACAACCTTAAATATACTCTGTTTACAGGAGCCTTTCTGTTCTTGACTAGTATTTAATTGTCATACAAAAAATAGGACGAGTAATTAATGTAAATATTACGTGGTACCAGTATGTGAGGGACACATGGGGAATGTGTTGTATGAAAATCATTTTTTTTTCTTAGAATCTTTTTCTTAGAAATTTCTTTCCAATATTAGGGTGCGTCTTCCAAGCCACAGCATCTTGTAAACCGGAAAATACAGTAAATAGATAAAAAAATATTGGGTCATTTTTTCGGAAATATATTGGATCAGGAATTTTCTGCGCCCACTTGTATAGTTAAGTAATCGCAAATGATGACTCAATTTTAAACATTTCACAAGTTTTGATATTGTTGGAAACTTTTTTAATCTAATGTATATTGTAGTTTTCACACAGATTATTCCATTTCACGTCACATTATCCCCGTCCTGGGTATGACGATAAACTACGTCCGCGTCCTGGGTAAGACGATAAACTACATCCGCGTCCTGGGTAAGACGGTAAACGACGTCCAACAGCAAAGCCTCTGATCAGGAGGTTTTGAGGAGCGTGGCACCACCTCTTAATTGCTGGTGTTCCCTGGTCCACTCCAACCCAGGGTGGTAGCACCTGTTAGGGTCCCAGCTATGGGAAAATAGTTAACCCCGAAACTGAGGTAAAAGGCAATATAAAAGTGTAAAAATAGGTTTTAATACCAGAAATACTTTGTAAAATATTATTACCAGAAATAAATTTTTGAAGAATAAAAACTATTACCAGTAATATATTTTTGAAAAATAATATTACCAGCATTTAAAATAATGTTAGAGCTAAACACTTTTGAGTAAAAAATATTACCAGAAATAGATTTTTAATAAAATAAAATATTACAATTAAAAAAAAATGTTGTCGACTTTAAATAATCCATTGAGGTTGATATGCCGTAAAACACAACAAACGAAACTATTTGAAAATTTTGTTGGCATTAAATGACCCACTGAGGTTGATATGCCATAAAACAAAACAACCAAAACAACCAGTCAATTTATATCATGTGAACACTACTGCAAGTGAAAATTTGAAATCGAACATTCTTACTAGCCTTTATAAATGAAGAGTGAAATTAACTTACCATTAAGCTACACAGTATAATGAAATCTCTGACTTACACATAAGAAAATAATATAAAAATATTATGTAGAATAATGGGGAAAAAATGAAGTGGGCTTCCCGATTGATTGGAATACAACCTCCGGGCTAGGGCCCAATTATGGCGTCATCGCTTGCTTATGTATAGAAACAAAGCTTTTTTTAAAATATTTTTATTTTTCCCTTTTTCACGCTTTCTTTGTTATATTTATTTCTCTCATAGTTTCTTAACTTTTACCGTTTTCACACATTTCCTTTCCATCATATAATTTTTTGTCGTACAAATTTTATTCTATTCTTTTCTTCCTTAATTTCTTCATCTTTCATATTATTTTTGCCTGTTCTCTCCTTCTCTCTTCTATCGTCTTGTTTTTACTCTCCACGTTTCCCACTTTCTCTCAATGGCGATTCTGGTTTCCATTTTTATCTTTTCTTGATTTGTTTTCATTATAACTCTAAGTCCTCCTCCATCTATTTTCTTTCTTATTTATCTTTTTTTTTCTTTTTCTCCGGTTCACCTTTCTTTAAAGTAACTCACCCCTCTCTCTTTTTCTCTCTCACTCACTCTCTCTTACTTTGTATTTCTTTCTATTTCTCGCTTTTCTTTTGACATATTTATTTTCCTATTATCTCTAATTTCAACGATTTGTTTCCTTGAAAATTGATTTTATCGTTTATTCCGTTTCCCCTCTTTACTCTTAATACACGACGACATGTTGAGAAGGAAGGTGTCTAATCGTATGAAACACGCCGTATAGAGAAATAAGGCCTTCAATCCTATGAAAAACGCTATATTGATAAATAAGGTCTCCAATCCTATGAAAGACGCCATATTGATAAATAAGGTCTCCAAACCTATGAAAGACGCCATATTGATAAATAAAGACGCCATATTGATAAATAAGGTCTCCAATCCTATGAAAGACACATTATTAATAAATAAGGTCTTCAATCCTATGAAAAACGCCATATTGATAAATAAGGTCTCCAATCCTATGAAAGACACATTATTGATAAATAAGTTCTTCAATCCTATGAAACACGCCATATTGATGAATAAGGTCTTCAACCCTATGAAAGACGCCATATTGATAAGTAAGGTCTCCAATCCTATGAAAGACGCCATATTGATAAATAAGGTCTCCAATCCTATGAAAAACGCCATATTGATAAATAAGGTCTTCAATCCTATGAAAGACGCCATATTGATAAATAAGGTGTCCAATCCTTTGAAAGATACCATATTGATAAATAAGATCTCCCAATCCTATCAAAGACACCATATTCATAAATAAAGTCTTCAATCCTATGAAAAACGCCATACTGATAAATAAGGTCTAGAATTTAGAAACACGCCATAATAATAATGAATTCAATCCTATGAAAGAAGCCTTATTGATAAATAAGCTCACTAATCCTAAGAAACTCGACATATTGATAAATAAGGTCTGCAATCCTATGAAAGACTCCATAATAATATATAAGGTCTCCAATCCTATGAAAGACTCCATAATAATATATAAGGTCTCCAATCCTATGAAAGACTCCATAATAATATATAAGCTCTCTAATCCTATGAAAGACTCCATAATAATATATAAGGTCTGCAATCCTATGAAAGTCTCCATAATAATATATAAGGTCTCCAATCCTATGAAAGACTCCATAATAATATATAAGGTCTTCAATCCTATGAAAGACTCCATAATAATATATAAGGTCTCCAATCCTATGAAACCCATCGTATTGATAAATAACTTCTCAAATCCTATGAAAGATGCCGTATTGATAAATAAGATCTCCCATACTGCTTTTTGCCATCGAGTGGGGTAACAAGTAAGAACCAAAATAGCATTTAGTGGCCATCGTAGTTTTGCAGGCGAAGCCATACATACACAGGAAAATCATAGGCAAGAACCAAAAATCAGTTTTGTATTTATTTATTTCTTGGTTTCGATTTTATTCACACGCCAAATTGGAGTATTTTTTATCTTAGTTTAAAAACAAAGAAAAATTACTGAATTGTTATGTAATATCAGTCCTCTTATATAGCATTAAATGCTGAATAATCTCACAGATGAAGAGAAGAGGGACAGAAAATAACAATAGAGCCTCCCCGGCGAGCTTCAGTAACAAGGTTTAGAAATGATGACAAATTGACAAAAATAATTAAGAGCTATGAAGGACAAGAAATGAGTCCTGGTCACCAACGCGTCCTGAAAAGAAACATAGCAGAAGAAAAAAAAGAAGAAAGAAATGAAGATGTACCCACTGTTGCTTGGAAACTAATTTTGTCTAAATAAAGAAGAAGCCACGCGAACACTAATTAAGGTGTAAACACCCATTAATTTACCCCACTATCCGCTATATATATTCTAAATCCCCACAGGCACGGACTCGGCGCCTACATTAAGGACATTTTCCCGGGTAGCAGGGATACAAGATATGAGGACCCTAACCTTCCATATATGTGCTTCCGCGTGCCGATTATCCATAGCGCAACATTCATTTTCGCTCTCTATCTACGATCGGACGCTAATGAGTCTCGAATATCTTAAACGGTTGATAATATCCTCACTGAATTAGTTAGTTTGGTTTTAAATATGCGGTGGCATCAATATTTAGCACAAAGTAATTAGTCCACTCGAGCAAAACCGATGAAAAAGGCAAATATTGCCGAAAATTCTGCGTCGCCTATAAACTAATTCATACCCGAATCTCTAAGGCGACAGAACAGCAGGCGGACATCTTTCAAATGTTCCTCACATCCTACCCTGAAAAATACTTCTTAAGATTTTTATCGCCCCGCAAAGTAGGTCAGGCCATACTCTAGTCAGTGTCCGAATTGATACCACACCAAAGCCATCTCCTGATTCGCTGTTCCATAAAACAATTTTTCGCTTCACAAAGGCGGAGTCGGATGACTTTAGATCTTTCATCAAAAGCGCCGCTTCCAAAACAGATGCCCTTCTCTCATAATGGATCCTTTCTGGAATGGAGAGTTTTATATCCCCAAACAAATTCCTGCAAAAATTGAACAGCCAGACCGGGTACACACATGAATGCGATGCAAAAGTCTCCCCACCTCAGTGGGTACGTCAGTGATAAATTGAATCCCAAACCAAAGACATCCCTTGATTTACTGTGTCATAGAAAGATGTTTCATTATATGAAGACAGACTGGGAGGGTTGTAAATCTTACACAGGGGTAACTGCTCTATGAAACTCCTTGAAATAGTCCGCTTCCAAAATGGCTTCTTTCTTGAATGGATAGTTTTATCCCCACTCCCACAAAAAATTCCAGCAAAAAACGAACAGTCACCCCTGGTTCACCCATGAATACACTGCAGTCATAGCTCGCAGTAACCACTACTTCAATATCAATTACAAAGAGCGGTGTAGTTTGCCTCTTACTGCATTCAGAACTGCTCGCAATCGCCACAAGAAATTTCTGAAAAGGCAAAGTTTAAATATGCACAAGCGGGCCCGGTCAAGGTTAAAAACAAATAATTGACGAACGAGAGTTCTGGAAGATCTCCAACCAGACTATCAATATTGTCAAAGCGTCTAGGACGATTATTATAAATGGCCTCGAGATCATATCTTTCTCGTCAGATAAGGCGTAGCACTTCGCCTCAATCTTTTCCTCTAACTCAGCATTAGAAGACAATGGGCATCTTCTTCCCGTCTTCCCCGTCTCACTGAGCACAATCTCAGTGGATTTTTTTTTATTACAGCCTGATTAGTCTCAAGACTTATCAAAACGTTTGACCCAAAGAAAACTACTGGCTCAGACAAAATTCCAGTTGTATTCTTCATCGTCATCACCATCAACAACATCATCCTTCGACCTCTCTATGGTTGGGCGAAACTCCATTGATAATCGCTTTCCACACAGTTCGGTCCTGCCTTGCTACTCCCAGATCCCCAGTGTCCAACCCTGTTGTGTCTGGGAAAGTCAATTTTCGTGAACAAATACTTCCAGAAGGATGAGATAGGATTAAGGATTAAATGATTTCCCTATCTGCTCGGTGGGAGTAAGTGCCCTTGAGAAGATCAACCCGTATTTAACCCCGATCACAACGAAATTATTTCACGGCTACTCATTCCTTTGTCTCTGGAACGTTTCAAGCGTATGACCAGTGTTAAGAATAAGGGCGAGCATTCATCCACCTCGCAGTATAGATCCATCAGTCTCATAAGTAGGATTTGTTGATCCCCTAAATAAGAGCAAACTCTTGAGCCATAAGCACTACGGGTTTCGATCGGTCCTATCCACTGTTGATATCCTAACTAAAATGATTCAAAATTAGTGAAGTACTAGATAATAAATACATCTGAAAGACCAGAGCTTTAGATATTTCAAAGGCCTTTGACAACGTGGGGCACAAAAAATTGATGTTCAAGCACTCTATCTAGGTAACTGCTGGAAGAGACGTCTCAATAATATATTACTTCCAAAAGGAATAGAATCCTGGAGGTAGTTGTTAATGCCTAGCCCTCCATAACCATAGTCAACGCCCGTGTATCCCAGGGGTCTCTTCTTGTACCAACCCTCTTTTTA
>OZ038493.1:28139590-28182090 GCA_964036315.1 Acanthosepion esculentum | reverse complement strand
TCAGCAGAAGGGAGCAGACAAAACTCTAAAATTCTCTTGTACTGCTCCCTCCTGAGGGACTTTTCAATAGGTTTTAAGAAACCAGTTCCATGAAAAGAAAAGCATCCCAAGAACATTATATTGAACGGATGCTTGACAGTACTTACTGCTAAAGTCAAGGAGCTTTCAAAGCTTCTTCTTCGGATGTTAGATCGCTTATCCTTCATCGGAGAAGAGAACATTTTGTAAAAAAAATCAGGTGAGTTATATTTATCGAACAGCACTATATATATATATATATATATATATATATATATATATATATATATATATATATATATATATATGGAGGCACAGTGGATAACTGCTCGGATTGATAACTGAGTCAAAGACCAGTCGAAACCATCATGCTTACTTACGTGCTAATACCTCTAGGAAAGGTATATATCATATTCTTCTGCCTACAGCTATGGGTAAATAGCAGGACAACTGGATTCGATAGCCTGTTCTCTGAATTCACAACCTGCAGAGGGTTGTTTAGGGTCCTTGTGGTAAGTAGTGCACCAGTTCTCCGTATTCGGTGTATTCCAAATATTGTGTGGTTGGTTCTACAGAAAGCCTTCCCGACTTTAATCAATTCATAGGTTGTGGTGTCTGGCTGTCGGTTCCTAGGAACAGAGCTGCTTGACCCTCATACGTCGAATACGACGTAAGAGTTCCCCATATATATATATATATATATATATATATATATATATATATATATATATATATATATATATATATATATAGTATAGTATATGCGCAGTACTTAGTCGAAATAATCACTGAATATCAGTGATAAAGATAACATGAGTTGCATGCATATCAATTTGTCACCCTTGTTTTCATGCTTTTGCGATCATCAGACAAGCTGGTATATTATATAATAGCAGGCCTTTTTATTCGAGGATACCCGTCTACAAAATCGACTAACCAATCCGCAATTCAGACGCTCGCTCAGATTCAGAGCCCATTTGTGTTTTATACTGTAACTACGCCTAGCAGACCTTAGTTACGATTCCTGGGAGAGAGCGTGTTATCTATCGTGATCAACAATTTGA
This sequence comes from Acanthosepion esculentum, assembly GCA_964036315.1. NCBI lineage: Eukaryota > Metazoa > Mollusca > Cephalopoda > Sepiida > Sepiidae > Acanthosepion > Acanthosepion esculentum. The sequence continues at coordinate 28,181,008 of OZ038493.1, read as the reverse complement.
TAAAAGTCCAGCACAAACAAACCCTCGGTCACGATGACTTGTGACATCGTGCTACCACACCTATCGACAGTCTCCCAAGTGTTCTGCCTATCCAATTTCACTCACAGTTCAAACCGTGGTATGATTTTGAGATACTTTGCAAAGGTGTCGAAGGCTGGGATCGTCCTCTTCCAGACTGATAATATCAGGAAGTCTCCCTGCTAACAAATCAACCGTGGTGAGATTAGGACCCAATGTCTCGTGGTCAGAAAGCGAACGTTCTAACCACTCTCTCTCTCTCTCTCTCTCTCTCTCTCTCTCTCTCTATATATATATATATATATATATATATATATATATATATATATAAAAAGTGAACATTGAAGTCAACACTCAGAGGTGACAGACTGTTTCATGCTAGACGCAATCGTCAGGCCAGGGATTGCATCTAGCATGAAACAGCCTGTCGCCTCTGAGTTTGAACATCAATGTTCACTTTTATATTTACATACACTCTATCTCTGATATTGAGCACTTCATCCCATAAATATACCACACATTAATAACTATATTTCTTCATATATATATATATATATATGTGTGTGTGTGTCTGTACATATATATATATATATATATATATATATATATATATATATATATATATATGCTTATATATTTATATATATATATGTGTGTGTGCGTATATATATATATATATATATATATATATATATATATATATATATATATATATATATATATTGTTAGAGAGACATATCCAAGCAAATAATATTTATCCCAGAAAATTGGATGTGAGAAATATTTTTCTGACCGATAACCTCATCAGCTTGTGATGAACAGAGAAACAATGAAGTGCTTAAAGAATGAAAATAATATTCTATACAAAAGAAAAAATAATTTAAAATACAAACATAAAAACATTGACACTCTACCTGCTTCAATTATCAAGAGTTCATCCGATAGATTTGTATATTTTTTCATACCTTTATTTTGCTTTTACTCCTTCCCTTCGCCAAATTCTTTCTTTCTCTTTTTTTTGTCGAGCGGAAAAATGTATTTTGGGCAAAATATTTTTCTCTAAATACGAAACCAAAAAAGCAAAAAATTGTAAGGAAATATAAATTCTTGATAAAAAAAATAATGTCAATAAGTCAAACTGATGATTATGATGAACGAATATATTTTATGTTTTATATTCGTTTTTTTTTTCATTATTTTATTTATTTTTTAAAAATTCTGTTCTATCTTTTGTTATTGCTATTTAAAACTTTTTTTCGGCAGCTGCGGGAAACTGGAAGCTTTTCTTCGGGTTTATCTTCATCTTGTCGAAATAATAAAAAAATATATCGCTGTTAATTCTCTATTTCTTCTCTGGTTTCACTTCCTGTTGAGACATTTACACACACACACACACACACACACACACACACATGTATATATATATATGTGTGTATATATATATATATGTAATTCTTTCATTGTTCATTGTTTCTTTCAATTTTTAATAAACTTTTGCCGCTAATCCTCCTGTTCCTTTGCCAATTCCTTTCTGCTTTCATGTGATTTTGCCTTACCCCCCCTTTTACACGTTTTCTTCTTCTATATTATTTTTTCTTTTCCTCCCCTTCTTCATTCTGCTTCATATCTTCTTTCCTGCATCTTTTTTTCTTTCTTTTCACCTACCTAAAACATTTCTCGCTCTTTTTTTTATTATTCTCTTTTCTCTCTCTTCATTCGATTTTCCCTTCTTTTACATCTTTCTTTACAGACGTTTATTTACATCCTTTCCTTTTCCCCTTCTTCTTCTTCTTCTTCTTCTTCTTCTTCTTTTCTTCTTCTTCTTCTTCTTCTTCTTCTTCTTCTTCTTCTTCTTCTTCTAATTATCCTCCTCCTTCTTCTCCTCCTTCTTCTTCTTCATCTCCTCCTTCTCCTTCTTCATCTCCTCCCCCTCCCCTTATTCTTCTTCTTCTTCTCCTCCTTCTCCTTCTTCTTATCATCCTCCTCCTTCTTCTTCTCCTCCTCCTTCTTCATCTCCTCCTTCTCCCCCTTCTTCTTCTTCTTCTTCTTCTTCTTCTTCTTCTTCTTCTTCTTCTTCTTCTTCTTCTTCTTCTTCTTCTTCTTCTTCTTCTTTATAGTATCTGTTTCTCTTCCCTTAAATAATTACTAATATTTTCGTATATTTTTAATTGTATATTCACGCTGGATTTGTGTCTTGTTTTCTCCTCGTACGTAATTTAACTCTTTCATTTCATTCTATCCTTTTATTTATTAGATTATCTTTTTCATCCCTTCTCTTGTCTTTGATAAGATCTTTCTTTCTGTTATTTTTCCCCTATATTTACATACTTTCATATCTTCTACTTTTCTTCTCTTCTATCAATTTTCTTTCCGTATTTTCGATCTTTATCATTGTTTTTATATTTTCCCATTTGTTCTTACTTCTTTTCCTTATTTCATTCTTTCTGTCCGTATTTTTTTATACTTTATTCCGTTCACCTATACGTTACCCTTTCATTCCATTTTTATTCTTTTTCTTTTTCTTCCTTTTGCATTCGTTCTTTCAATCTTAATGCCACACACGGTTTTATCCGCTACGCCATTTCCATCTTTCATTCACTCTTTAGCTTATGTAACCATCTTTCCCTACCACTGTCCTCAATTATCCCATGTCTTATTTTCTTAAGTAGATCATTTCTGAGAACCACAATTCTTATATGCTTTTGTCTATTTTCCCCTTACATTTTCTCTCATCGTTCGGCTAAGAGATACAATAAGCACCTACATAAGACAGGTTTTATTATTTTATCGTTTATCAAAACATTTACATTTTATCTGCATCTCCTTTTCGTTTTCGTTATCTTTTCAAATTTTAACAACAATTTTCCCCTTTTCTTTTTCTTTGCATTTTCCATTTCTTTATACATTTCTCACGCTCTTTTCAGCACTATTTGTTTTGTTTCTTTGAATTATCTGTCTGTCTGTATGGATGTCAATATCTGTCTTTTGTTCTGTTTTTTTTTTCACGTAACTTCTATTTTCGTTTCTTTTTATTCCATTTTTAATTCTGCTTTTTTCCTTAAGTTCCGTTTTTACTTTTTCTACGTCTCTTACTCATCACAAATATATTATGCATTTCCTTCCTTCCTTCCGGCCGTCCTTCCTTCCTTCCTTCCTTCCTTCCTTCCTTCATTCATTCATTCATTTCTTCCTTCCTTCCTTCCTTCATTCATTCATTCCTTTGTTTGTTTGTTTCTTTCTTTCTTTTACTCGTTTGTTTTCTTTACAAAAGCACTGCATCTGCCTCCTTTTTCCTTCGTTTTTCTTTCACTTTTTCACCTAATTCATTTTCTTTTTCTCGTTTATTTGCCTCTTATTCTTTCCTTCCTGTTTTCTATCCCTTTCTTTTTTCATTTGATATTGTTTTTCATAAGTTTTTTCTATTCCTTTTTTCACAGCTTTTTCACAATCTGCTTCTTTCTTTACTTTTCTTTCTTTCTTTCTTTCTTTCTTTCTTTCTTTCTTTCTTTCTTTCTTTCTTTCTTTCTTTCTTTCCTGTTCTCATTCATGCATCATTTTTCTTTCCATGGTTATTTTCATTTCCATTGTTCTCTCATAACTTTGATCATTTGTTTCTTTCTTTTACTTTTCTTTCTTTTTCTTCTTTCGTATCCTTTCTCTTTCATACCATGCTTCTTTCATTCTTTTTTCCTTTTCTTCTTTCCTAGTGTTTCTTTTTACTGTCCCGCTTCTTATTTCTTCCTCTGTATTTATTTTCAAATATTAGACATGTTTCTTTTTTCTATTCTTTCTTTTTCCTTCTTTTGTTGTTACCATCCTTCTTCCTTCTTGTTTCTTTTTCCTATTCTTTCTTTTTTCTCCCGTTCTTTTTAACAACTTTCTTCTTTCTTGTTTCTTTTTTCTATTCTTTCTTTTTTCTTCCTTTCTTTTTAACATCCTTTTTCTTTGTGGTTTCTTTTTTCTTTTCTTTCTTTTTTCTGCCTTTCTTTTTCACATCCTTTTTTTCTTGTTTCTTTTTTCGATTATTTCTTTTTTCTTCCTTTCTTTTTAACATCCTTTTTCTTTCTTGTTTCTTTTATTATTCTTTCTTTTTTTCCTTTCTTTTTAAATCCTTTCTTCTTTTTTCTTTCTTTTTTCTATTATTTTTTTTCTTCCTTTGTTTTTATCATCCGTCTTCCATCTTGTTTCTTTTTTCTATTCTTTCTTTTTTTCTTCCTTTGTTTAACTTCCTTCTTCTAATATCTTTTTTTAATAGAACTACTTTCGGACCTTCATTTATTTTTCTTACTATTTTTATGATGATCATCATCATCGTTATGTTCATGATCATCACAGTCATCATCAATATTCGTCTTCGCGTTCTCACTTAAAAATCTCTGATTCTCACTTGAGGCTTTTCATTGGAATTCTTCGCATGAGAAAGAAAAGGAAAACTCTCCCAACAGGAATAATTCGGTAAAGCACGATGATTTTTTGGTTAACTGTTCTTGGAGAAAAAAATAAACAAATAGAAAAAATGAAATCAATTTCCCCATCTCAAAGAGAAAATATAATGAAAACATTTTTTTTTTTTTTGAAAAAATTGAAAAAAGAACCACTCAACAGATTTTATTTTCGAAATTTTCTGGTAACTAAAAGTTAAAGTAATGGTAAATAATAAATAAAGTGAGACGTTATTTTTTGTTTAATTTGATTATGACTAAGAATTTTTTAACGTTTCCACTTAAGAAGAACAAGGTTGTTGATTATATTTTGAATAGCTTTACACCAGAAATATTTACTGCGGCAAATATGCTTCAGCGTAAATTTAGCTCTGGTATTATTTTTAAGTTCAAAACTCTTATGAACCGGATCTATGGGTTAAATACGAGGGAAGATTGTGTTCTCTAACATTGAATAGCAACTCGTCTAAAATTGAAAAACGTAGAGCAGGCAACGTGAAACCACTCCAGCATATTTCACAAGAATTAATATCAATTCATTGAAAAGAAATAAAAACGAAAAATAAACTATGGAAAGTCATGATTGGTTAGGTGGTTACTAATTTTTAAAAAGTAAGTTTGCTTAATAGCAGGAGAAACTGGACTTACTTAACCTCGGGGGGCAACCAGTCTAAGAGAAGGAAAACACTGAATTCCAAACAGCAGAATAAGCAGTAATTATAAGTATAATAAAGTGAATTAAGGGAAAAATAAATGGGAAATAAGAAAGAAAGAAAGAAACAAAAACAAAGTGAATTAATGGAAAGAAAAAATGGGTAATAAGAAAGAAAGAAAGAAAGAAAGAAAGATGGATGATAAAGAGAATTAAGGGAAATAAATGGGAAATACGAAAGATAGATAGATAGATAGATAGATAGAGAGAGAGTAGAGTGAATTAAGAGAAAGTATATATGGGTAATAAGAAAGAAATAAATAAAGAAAGAAAGATATAGTGACGAAACTGACCAGTCACCCATTGGGTTTCTTTTTCTATTTATGTGCCGTCTCCCTTTCAGGACGTAGACCATCATGCTCTCCACTTCCCCCCTATCCCATGTTGCTCTCAATAAGTATCGTCCCTCTGCCACCTCCCCCAAACCACATTCTGTCATTCACTTGCTTAAGCACGCCAGATATGTCCCGCGTTGTTTTCCCCTGTCTCCCTTTCCCTCTGTTCGCCCTGTGAGTATCAGATTCTCCAGGAATTTCTTTCTCATTACGTGTCCCAGAAATTTCATCTGCTAAGATGTTAAATATAAGCTTCCTCCTTGTTTGCATCCTCTCTCAGACCTCATCGTTGCTCACACGGTCGGTCCATGATATCCTTCTGTAGAACCATATCTCCGTCGCCTCGTGCTCTCTTTCATCTTTGATGAGACCGTCCAACATTCGGGGCCGTAAAAGAGGCAGCCAAACCGAGCGTTTGCTTTTTTCAGCCCGGGCCAACAGCGTGCAAGACCATAGTACCGTTTCCTTGTGGGAATATAACTTCCCGAGATATAGAAATAATCTCTGGCTAGAAGTCCCCATTTTCGGAAAACTGAACATTCGCTGTTACCAGTCTTTACTTGGAACGTAGTAGATGAATCCGGTCCATTTGAATCTGGAGTCCTAAAAATGGTTTCTCATGAATCACAGAGGAATCTACATGTTTTATGCAAGACCATATATTTTCATTCTCATTTCATTCTGCTTGACGTGTAGATATATGTGATATGTTTTTCTTTCTTTGGGACAAGTGTAAATATGTACCGTATTTGACGGCATATAAGGTGCACTTATTTTTTTTACTAAAATATGTTTTAAAATTCCCCTGCGTCTTATATGCCATATGTAGGTTTCAAATTCGCGATAGTTGGACGAAATTAGCTACCTGGTAACTCCAATTATCTTAGACTTTAGAGTAATTGTCATTACTTAAAAGGCTATTATGCAGATTAAAAGTCTTATCATTGATAATATTCATTATATTAATTTTATCACGTTTAATATTAGTACTTTGTTTCACTAAAATTATACGGAAGATGACATTATTTAACGAGGATGATGGTAGCAATAAAAAGTAGTATCAGACTTTTGATAAAGAAGACGACGAATTTTATGGATTTGAAAATAAATAAAATTTTAATCGTAACTTTACTGTTTTGCTCAGTTGTAATAATTGCTTGATTTTTATTTTATTTTCTTAGCTTTGGATATAAAGTTTTTATAGGATTGTGTTCGTTTTTCTATTATTTTTCGTTAAACTGTAATCATGGCTTGTTTAGCCAAACTGATACCTCATAAATATAACCTAGGCTGTACCATTTACTTATAACTTTCCTAATTGCTAATTTTTTCTTGATTTGCCCAGCTGAAACTGGGGTTGCGTCTTATACACGCTTGCGTCTTATATACCGTTAAATATACTATATATAATTCTCTGTATGTCTTAGTGGTATAAACGCCTCACTGAGAATAAAGCAAGTTTATTATTCCTGTCTATTTCAGCCTTTCTGTTCCGTCCGTGTGGAAACGTGTTAGCATATCACAGATATAATAATTGTCATAATGGCTGGGGGGGGGGGGTCGAGGAAAATGGTCGAATACGCCTTTCCTCCATAGCTTCTCCGTTATAGAAGTAAACTGAAATAATAGGAATAAAATGAGGTGAGAGAAAAGGAAGGAATAAACGACAAGGAAACAAAAGAAAAATCGATGAAAGAAAAAGAAGGAAACAGATCTGTAAGTAAAGAAACAGAGGATGCTTATTGAAAGAGAAAAATGGAGAGGAACGTAAAAGGAAAACAAGAAGTGGCTTGTTAACTTTAACGCTTCCAAAACGGAACCTCTCACTTTTATTCGTCTGAGAAAACCTTTCTTTCGCGTTCTGTCAACATGGCTGACGTTAACCTCCAGGTGAGTAACTCATTGCGCCTTCTTGCGTTAAAGATTTCCACTAACATGAAGTGGAAAGATGATAATGAATCAATTGCTAGAAAGCGAAGTTCACTGTGTTGGGTTACACAATTTTCTCGGCAAAATATATCGTACAACGTTGTATGCCTACCATTCGTTCCTGCATTGAATATTGCCGTCATATACGGTTTAGTATTTCTAGTAAAGGTTTAGAGATTCTTGGTAAAATTAAATGAATATTCCACAAAGTTATCGGTCCTAACCCGGCATTTCGGCTTCAGTCACTTTCCCACCGTCAACAATGTAACTCCCCTTTGCATCCTTTTAAATAAATATTTATATGGTAATTTGTTATGAGCTTTCTTATTGGGTACTTCGATGTGACAATGTTAAACGCAGTAATAAATTGGTAACTAGGTCCCATCATTTTATAGTTAAAATAGTTACATGTAAACGTAAGTTCTATGCCAATTTTTTTCTTCTCTCACACTCCTCACTAGTAGAACTCTCTTACATTTCTTTCTTTCTAATCAACTTTCATCTTCAAAGATTTAAATGCAATGTCAATCATTATATTTTGACTCATTTATTCCGGTTCTTTTATTGTTCTCTCTCCTTAATAATATTTTTCATTTTTCTCATATTTTTTCCTTATTTAATCCATTGGGACTTAGTGGCTTTATTGCCTTTATTGGGGTGAAATGATTAAAGATGGAATAATGAAACGTATTATGGAATGAAAGAAGAAAAAAGGCTTTTGTAATAATTATGAAAAAGAATCTGTCATAATTCCTAAGGAAGTCATTTTTACTGACAGTAAGCGTTAACAAACAATATTCGCTAGCAGCTTTATTGTGATACCAAGATAGTGTTTTTGACAATCATGACTGACTACTTAGATCAGTAAGAGGTTACTAATAGTGTCGTTACTGTTATCGCAGAATGTGGCGTTGGCGTGTAGGGTTCAAATTCTAGCCGTCCGCACAAAACCCGTTTGGGAAATTCTGATTCCGTTTCTTCATTTCTCAGTTAAGCAATTAATAGCTGGGTAGATTGTGAATTCTAACTTTGATTGACAACAAGTCTTGGATAATGATAGCAACACCAGTTGAACGGGTGCTTATCAACTCCAGTCTGTAAAAATTCTACTTTCTACAGAAACCAAAGTACCAAAACCTGACTTAGTGTAGCTTTATCCTTATAACACACGATAGTTTCTACGTGAACAACACAAATATCTTTTATGCTTGATGGCTGCGACATTCGACCAAACCTGATCTCAGTCAGTTATGTGCCATGCATGTATCGTTCGATACATGACTGACGAGGCAGATTTTTCCAGCAGTAGATTTCTTTCTGCGGTAGACCAGTTGCCATCCAAGGCTATAGAACCCGGTCTTACCTCAAGAGGATTCATACCTTTCCCAAGGTTATCAGCACGTAAGTGAATGCAATGGACTAGACTGGAATTCACTGTGATTCCTCAATATGAGATGATATCCATTATTCCATCGTGCCTACTTGATCTAAACGTTATAAATACGTGTATAGAGTCGTGACCAGAAATATAGCATTTTTTTAAAAACAAAAATCAGCAAAAAATATCAGTAGCATGAAAATAAAAAGCATGACACACTTCAGTGCATCAAATGAATAATAATTCCTCCCCGGTCAAAATTTACAAATAAATAATAAAACAAAAAGGACATTAACGCCGATGACTACTCAATATTAGTCAAGCATTGTTAGAAGATATGCGTTACGTTCTCTTTGTTACACTGGACACCATCTGAGATCTGACATTTCTGACCGATTTTCCTTCCACCCCTCACACAATTCAGACATCACTTCCACCAACCCGGTCTTCACAAGTCGAGCAGAAGTTGATAAAGGAAAAAGCGGAAATGACGTTTCAATAACGAAAAGCAATATTGCTTTCGCGTTGAGGTAAATCATTTAACCAGGCTTCGAATTATCTTCTTTGTGTTCCAACTTCATCCACTGACATTTCCTTTACACCTTTGTCTCTTTGTAATTATCCAAAAACTAGTTTAATCAATGGGAACCAATTTCTTTCTAAGCTTATGTAATATACGACAATGTATTTTTCGGCTCTCCTCGCACTTCGGAAGATTTCTGAATGCAGGCAGAAGAAACGTTCTATTACCTTGCGTTTTAACGAGTTATCGGCCATGTTTTCCCAATTTTCAAAGGTACTGGTTAAAATCCTTATATCAAGAACTGTGGTCAGATACTGTTTCCTTTCCCTCCATTTCGTGATGTACGGTTATCTTTTGAGAGGATTAAAATACAAGAAAACAAATCACGCTTAAAATCATTGTTCATTCTACTTTGAAATTCGTTAATTTATATCGGTTTGAGGTATGTGTTTTTTAGAGGGCATTTGTCGATCAGGTGGATATGAGACTCTCTAACGTTTCCGTCGCTGGTAAGCTCTTATATAACAACCTCTTATACGGTTGTCTCCCTTGTACACATCTTAAACCCATCTAGTTTGACTATAGGTTCAGCTGCCGTAGCAAGCCAGTGACATGATTTGAAGCGTGAATATGCACTTCAAATCTTTGAAAATACCTTCCAAACCAAATCTAATGTACACCCGTATTGCTCTGTTGAAACACCGAGTGAAAAACTTACTTAAGTTTTGTTACTCAGGGAAGATTACTGAATGGAATAAACACATGAAGGTTGGTAATGAACGATAATACTTAGGACAAGAACAACACATATAAGATTCGCCAGCGGCGCGTAAAAGAAGTAGTAGTCAACTCATAGAAGTAAGTGAATTCTACAATGAATCTCCAACTGCAAACCCCAGACGGTATATACTAACTACTCCACGCAGTCAGATGTGGAACAAGGCTGAATTTAATGTGAGGTTCCCGAGCCTGTAGGCTCAGCCAATAATTTCCCGTAGACCCCGTATAAAACTGGATCGGGTCGGTGTTTCCCGAGACGAGATTCTGCCCTTCGCTATAGCCCCTTCTAGGGATCCTCTCTGCCCGGAGGCTGAGCGTTTAACCAGCCCAGCTGAAGACGAATCTCCAACAGCAGACTGGCCGACCAACACATACAATATTTACTGCTGTATTTATGGGAATGGGAGTATACCTATTATGGTCTGTAGTTATGCTACAGCATTAAGTAACTATTAGGTTGAAGCTAGTATAAAATAGGAACACCGGAAATGAACTTCTCTTAAAACAAATTTTCCTTATTGACATTAAATTCCATTCACTCCTCATGTATTTTACGAAGCAGATCATATACTACGATTAATTCTGATAGCATATCCGGAAGTTTTGTGCTCCTTCTCCTTCTTCTATCCGCCAACTTTCTTTCGTGGAGATAATGACTCTCCAAAGTTCCTTTTCTTTGTAGCTATTAATAAATTTTGTCTTTTTGTGATCTCTACAAACAAATGTTCTGCCAGCCATGCCTTTGTTTCTAACTGAATTCTTGTTTCTCCTGTTTCAAATAAAATATCAAAATCACTACAAGCTGATCCATTATATCCGCCATTATCAGATCTGAAACAAATGGCATAACTAAAAACGATTTATTATAATGTAATATACATAAGATGATATAAAAGAATGAAGCCGTATTCTTCGAATAAGCGTTTGGGTAAAGGTCTGTAAATAAACTCTTATAGACATGATAGTAATAAATTATTGAAATCATAATTAGATATCTACATGAAATAAGCTTCTTTAACGTAAAGATTTATAAAGTAAAATATTTTTGAAAAATTACATATTACATAATAATAATGATAATGATAATGATTAATTGATTGAATGATTCGTTTTGTACGGCATATCAACCCTTTGCAGGTCATTTAATGCCACAAAATATTTTAGACTATTCTAGTTTTTTTAGCGATAATAATGATTTAGTGCTGCATAAATTACTAATTAACCCACAGCGGAGGGGAGAAGAGTTGGATTCGTAACTTTCCCAAAGGTATTTGCGTATAAGTGTAGGCAACAAACCTAACAGGAATTGAACAGTGACTTTTCGATTAAAAATTCTGAGCCATTATCTATTACACCACCCGCATATCTAAGATTACAGAAAATGGTTTTCCCATGTGGTCACCCATCTATGTAGTGATTAGGCTCGACATTGCTTAACGTCGGTGATCGTATAGGAACCGGTGCTTCGACGCGATGCGGGCTAAGCAATAATAATAATAATAATAATAATAATAATAATAATAATAAAAATAATAGTGAATTGCAGGAGAATGTCTGGCCCACTGAAGGTGACGGTCCACCATAGTGTGGATATGTTCTGGCGCCCACGAACCACCCTCCAGGAATGTGTAAATACGAACTAACTATAATAAAACAAAAAAAATTGATAAACAGCATCGATCGCCAATGAGGAACCAGACAGGGATCGAAAAGTCTGCAAATGGAACAAACTCTAACCAACGCGAACTTCTTGAAAACTATGCCGAGGACAGTCCTCACCGCTAAGAAAAATCCGACGACAACAACAACGACCAAAGCTGCCTATAATATTTGGCAAGAAAAACATCCCTCAAACAGACAAAACATTGATCTTAACAAACTAGCCAATGCTAAGCTTAACATCAACAGGAGAAAAATAATACCTGACATAGAACTCGAAAGCACCCGAGAAAGCATCAAAAATAGATTAAACGCTAACATCGGGGGGTTAAATGCTAACAACCGAGAGAGACGCATCCAGGGAAACAAATAGAACCAGTCTAATAATCCCTCTGAGGAACACAAACAAATAGAGGAAGAGAATGCCGAATATGATAGAAAAAGATCCTATATAAATAAGATGATATAAATCAAATATTTTTTTAGGAGAGGTCAACAGTTCCAAAATTAAAAAAAGAACATTCATATGAAGGAAACCATCAACCTCATTAAACAATCAATTAGAAAAATAAGAGACTAAATAGAAAGACCGAATAACCCAACAGAAATTAATCATTTTATATACTCGGCCATTGCAGTGATCGTAGAAAAAGTATGTAAAAGAATAAAAAGACAACGTAAACGAAACAGAAATATGCCAGTCTGGAAGGAAAGAAATGAATACCGAAATATATAAACTAGGAGGACCATTGTCACATCGGAGTGAATGAGAAAAGAACTCAAAAATGAGAGAAAGAAAAAGGAGAAAACTGAAGCGAAGCATTGACATAAAGAATAAGACGGTCGTACCAAAAGTTTAAGGGAATCTGAAACAATTAATTTAAGCAAAGGCACAAAGAATCAGGAGTTATGAAAAAAGATGCCATCAAATAATATTGAGAACTGGGAAAAATAGCATAGACATAAATGACCCATCTAATATTCACGAAGGTGAGGAGTTCTGGTGTAAGATATGGGAAAACTGTACATTGAAAAACCTACATGGACCAAGCAACAACCGGAAGAAGACAGACATATAGAGTGTCAGGAATGGACGGATGTCAATATTACTGAAACAATCGCTTCCATCTGCAAAACGAAAAAACTGGAAAGCGCCAGGAATAGACCGATTAGATAATTCTTGAATTAAGAAAAACCTAACTGGCACACAAGAAGACCTCGCTCGGGCAGACAATGATATAACCATAAACACAGAAAAATGACCCAAATGGCTCACATGCTGAGTAACATACCTACTCCCCAAAACAGAAAAGACGTAGAACCCGAAGAACTATAGGTCCATTAACTGCCTACGAACAATGTTCAAGATCTTCACTTCAAACATAATTGAGAGGACATACAGCTTCATTAAGAAAAACAATATACTTCCAGCAGAACAGAAGGGAACTAAGACGAAGGTATGGGTGCAAGAAACGAATAATTATCAATAAAACATTATTGGAAGAGGTGAAAACAAGGAAAAGAAATTTATCGATAACATGAATCGTCTACAGAAATGCTTGCGACAGTGTACCAGACTCATGGATAGAGAAAAGCCTGAAAATACACAGATTATGCTCACCAACGGTCAAATACATAACGGAGAGCATGGAAAACTGGAAGACTACATTAAAACTAAGCCATGAAATCAGGACATTGAGACCAATGAACATCAAAAAGAGGAGCTTCCAAGGAGATTCATTGTCCCCACTACTCTTCTGCCTTGGATTAGCGCCACTCAGCTACCTACTGAACACAGTAACTACGAATACAAGTCAAAAAAGGCAAACTGAATCACCCATTCTATATTAATGATCTTGAAACGTTTGCCAAGGATGACAGCAGAAAAACCTACACACCGTTGTCAAAACCACCAGCGAAGACATTAACCCTAGAACACTAACCAATACGGAATACGCATTCAATTATGTATTTTGAGTTTATTAGTGAAACGATATTGGAAGAGGTGAGAACGAGGAAAAGAAAGTTATCGATAGCATTGATCATCTACAGAAAGGCGTCCGAGAAGGTACTATATTCATGGATAGGGAAGAGCCTAAAAATATACAGAGCATACGCCACAACGGTCAAATTCATAACGGAGAGTATGCAAAACTGGAAGACTACATTAAAACTAATCTATGAAAACAGGACATTGAGATCAATCAACATCAAAAGGTGGATCTTCCAAGGAGATTCATTGTCATCAATACTGTTCTGCCTTTCATTAACGCCACACAATTGACTACTAAACAGAAGCTACGGATACAAGTCACGCATTGGCAAACTGAATCACATATTCTTCATTGATGATGTTAAAACTTTTGCCAAGGATGACAACTAGCAGAAAAACCTATTCGGCATTGTCAGAAACCTTCCCAATGGGGTTCGGAATAGACAAATGTGCCAAAGCCAACTTCAAAGGTAGTAAAATAACGAAAACTATAGAGTTAGACCTTGATATCAATAACAATAATAAGGAATGAGTCCAAGATGATACATACAAATACTTAAGAATTAACAAGGAGACAGAATACGCATTCACTTATGAAGAAAAAGATCCTAAAAGAAAATTATAAGAGAGTACGTCTGTTACTATAAAGCGAACTTAATAGAGCTCAATAATATTTAGGCTATAAACACCTTAGCTATAACCATTATAACATACAACTTCAATATTATTAAATGGAAATAATAAAATTTGAACACCAGGGTCAGAAAAATGCTTACTCAAGTGAGGATGCAAAATCCGGAATCAGATATTGTTATGCTATACTTACCAAGAGCTTTAGGGGTTAGGGTTCAAACTAACTCTAAGAACTACAACAGTCCGTTTTGAAGCTTACCTCATTAAAACAAATCACCCTCTACTACAGATATTAAAACACGAAATCCAATTCATCAACAAAGCCGATGGACGCTTCAAAAGACAGTTTAATATACCTGAAATCCTACCAACAAAAAACGAAGCGAATACCAACTACACCAAACCAGTAAAACGAAAGCAAAACAACATGACCAAATGAAATTACAAAAAAAACCGGGGAGGACAAGGCGTTGCATGGCAAATACCTAAAAATTATAAAAGAAACCGAACAGAAATAAAATCAGTGGCTGTGGAGCTCCGGGTTGAAAACTGAGACAGAAGGTCTTAATTATTGCAGCTCAAGTTCAAAACCTTCCAAACAGATCCTATCACTTTCATAAAATCAAGGATGAAATTGGCCCGAAATGAAGGATCTGCGAAAAATATGATATATCTCTCGACCATATTATCTCAGAATGTCCGGAACTAGTAAAAACCCACAAGCATAACAAGGTAGCGAGAGATGTGCACTGAAAGATATGTAAGAAGCACAAAATCGAAACCACTGAGAGATGGCATAAGCACCAACCAGGCACAGTTACCGGAAACTCATCTGGGACATGTCAATCCAAACTGACTGCGAAATAAAAACCAACAGACGTGATATCATCATAAAAGTGAAGAAATTCAGGAAGTGTATGTTTATTGACATAGTAATGCCATCTGAGAGAAACATCTCCATAAAAAACTATCGAGAAATTGTCCAAATACCAACACTTGCATATCGAGATTATCAGGATGTGAGGAATGAAGACTGAGACTATATCAATAAGTAATCGTAGCTATGGGCATTGTCAGAAAAGGAATGGACAGTTTTACGAGCAGCCTGCCAGAAAATATCTATAAACAAGTTGCCCAGGAGTTCGGCCTACTAAGAACACCCCATGTACTCAGAAAATGTTTATGAATTAAGCGTCAATTCTTCCATAGGGCCTAAGGACCATAGTTTGAACCAAGCTTTATAGGATACAAATCAGGAAACATTACATGATGAAAATAATAATAAAAATAATAATGTGGAATCATAAAGAGAGTCCATAAAATTCCGGAGAAATATCTTTTGGTGTAACGTATGTAAATAAAGAAAATGCTTTTGATGCACTATAATAATAATAATAAGTTGGTATGAACGCCACCCAAACCCGGTTATAGAGATAGGACCCCTAACAGTTTTATGGGACACACAATACACACAGACAGATCAATCAATGTTAATCGCCCTGACATCGTGATTAGAGACGGCAAAGCCAAAGTGTGCCTCCTTATTGACATGTCAGTCCGTGCAGACTGTAAAAAGTTTCTTTGAAAATCTTCAAAAACTATCAAAATACGAAGACTTTGAAATAGAAATCTAAAAAATGTGGCACATGAGGACATCAACAATTTCAGTTGTATTTGGATTCCTCGGACTGATTGTAAAAGATTCCAGTAGACTCATTGAAGTAATCCCGGGTAGGCCATGCCTTAAAGAAATACTAAAAATTGTACTCCCACGTATAGCTCACACCTTAGGAAGGTCTTTATCTATGTAAAATATGTGCGATTTTTTTTCAAACTGCTCCGTGGATTATATGTCATGACGCCATTTCTGACCTTAGGTCTCTGGTCGGTACCCGGGAAGAAATGGCTATACACAAGATACCAAAGGAAATAAAGCAACAATAACAACAACAATAATAATAATATTAATTCCTGCTAAAATTTTCTCTCAAAATGTAAGGACATGGTAACAGAGATGGCAGGAATTTGAAATTTAACGCTGTCACTCCAATAAGAGATCTAAGAATGAATAAAATGTATAATAATATACTCAATAAAAAAGTTGTAGGAAACCCGGCTTTATTTGAGATAGGAAGGATCGATTATTAGCACCGCACATTGACTCAGGAAAACATTAGAGTATAATAATGTTCTCATTGCACTTGATAACATTCTAGGAAAAAGTGTTATATACCTCATCTCTCAGGTAAAAAAAAAGAATTGGTCAGTGATTGCAATAATAATAATAATAATAATAATAATAATAATAATGATAATCTTTATGATCGAGAAACCCTGAAGTCGCATCCAGCGGGTTATAATCGTGTTTTTAATTCAAGGTGAACTCTTTGACCCCGCGAGAAAATCTTCGGAGGACTAGAGCATGCAAGAAAGCATCTTTTGTTAAAACACAAAACAACAATTATTATGCCTAAACAAAAACAAAAAAAAATCAAAGCGGGTCGTTTAAACGCCATGTCCCCCAAAGTAAAACAAATCTAAAGTCGAAAAGAACGCTACTGGTTTAAAAAAAAATTGGTATTGAAGTCTGTCCATGACAGGTTACATATTAATGATGACACTTCATTCTCAAATCCATATGGTGGAAGACCAAAACTTTAGAAATGTACACTGTAAGATAACAAGTCTGGCATTGAGACCAATTTCACCACTGTGTATTTTCCATTAATGTCATCAATCACGGATGGAAAATACTAGATACGGGACGTCATTACAAACTTCACAAGAAGAGGATGTATTAATAGCAATGAACGACCAAATATTGGTCGGAATATCGTCAAGCGCAATCTTTTTAGAGTCTTTGAAATTAAATTAATTCGAAAATTCAAAGTTACTCAAAAACAAATGACTGATTTTCAGATTACAACAGAAAGAAAAAAACATAGCACCGAAAATAATTGATATAGATTAATATGAAATAAAGTAAATCTATATATAAAATTCTGTAACTTCCGTTAATCCGTCCGTCTGTTCGTCCTACATTGACCGATCGAAACAAAATTTTTAGGAGACCTGAAAACAAGGAAGAGGGTATAAAGTACAGTTGGTCTTCATCATCATCATCATCATCATCATCATCATCATCATCATCATCATCATCACCTTGACTTTTGTAATCGTACGGAGGATCCAAATGCAGAAGCCATACTAAATCCCCACCACAACGGTCTGTCAACGGCAGCCATCAGCAATTCTGGTACAGTCATACCTGTCCATTGTTTGACATTATCCAACCAAGATTTATGTCAGCGTCTTCTCCTCCGTCCACCGTCAACGGTGCCTTGCATGATGGTCTTGCACAGGCTGTTGTCCCTTGTACTGTTTCAAAAAAACGCCATTTTCTCCGTGTGACAGCGGCGAAAAGAGGGTCCTTGTGGTCCACAAAACTTCAAACCCTTTTCCATACAAACTCAATGGTTTTATGTTCCCAATACAAGATGCCAAGGAGTTTTCTCATGCATTTGTTCTCAAACGCTTGGATCCTTCTCTCTGTATATGCCAACTTTGTCCACGTTTTAGATCCATATAAGAGAATGGAGACTACCAGTGATTTGTACAGTCTGTTACTAGGATACATAAAAATCACGAAGTAGGGTTTTTGTCAAAGTATTTTCCAAACAAATCAGCTTGCTCAAATATCATCGATTGGTTTGAAAAATTGAACGAAACGCAGAGTTTGTAAATTTCGACAAAAATGTTAGTGATAACATCAACAATGCTAAATAATGTGTGGATTTCAAGACACATCAGATTATTGCAAAAACATTCTAGACATCTGTAATGCTAAAAATTATTTACAATTACAGCAAGGGATATAGCTACCGTGAAAACAAAATAACTCCAAAGAAATCTACCGAGCTGAGTAAAATGAAGTAAAAAAAATATTGTTGCAAGAGTGGATAATATTGAATCACTGCAATAATGAACCCGACTTTCTTCGTAAATTATCTTCTATGTGACATGTTCGTTAAAGAAGTGGGTATTTATAGCTCCCCGTAACATTCTATCCTTTGTCGTTCTTAGTAGGTTTTGTCCATTTTATATCACTCCTACTCCTTGTTTGGCCCAACATTTTTAGAAACTCATTCGTTAGGTTATTCCCTGTTTTCCATTGTCCCTGTTGCCTTCAATGTGACATATTCGCTAAGTCCATTTTCCTTATTATATGTCGTAGTAATTTCAACTGTCTTTTTTTGGTGTTAAGTATAAGTGATAATTTTCCTTAAAACTTTCTCAATACTCAGATGTTTTGCCCACAGTATTCTCAGCATCCGTTTTTAGAACTACATTTCTGCTGCCTCACGTCCCTTCTTCATCTGAAATTGTCTGACATACACCGCCATATGAAAGGACCGATAATACGTAACAGTTCAGGACTCTTTTCTGTTTCTAACGAAAATTTCCTGTTTTTTAATAATTTGCTTAACTTTTGGAAGGCAACTTTTTTAATTATTGGAAGGCATCTTTTTTTTTAACTTTTGGAAGGCATCTTTTTTAACTTTTGGAAGACATCTTTGTTAACATTTGGAAGGCATTTTTTTGCGTTACACCTTCAGATTTCGGTGTTATATTCTTCGTTCTTCTGCTATTTTTTTCTAGATATTTAAGTACTTGATTTGAGTATCTTCCGTTTGCTGTTCGTATCTTCGGTTGTTTGTTGTGCTGACACCCACACATTCTGTCTTCTTACAATTGATAGTTAGTCCTTTCTTCTTGCTTTCTAACTTCTTTAGACGTTTTTCTAGTTTCACCTGTGTGTGTGTGTGTGTACTATCACTTACAAAATTGCGTAATGGAAATCAAAATGGCAAGCAAGCTGCATTCCCCAAAGCAGAGATACATGCGTTCATCTTTGAAAACGAAATTGATGTTACATCTACGAATGCATCAAGATATGAATCTAGGAATTTACGCAAAAATGTTTGTAGGGTAAACATCTGGAGAAGAGCAATGAACACAAATTTAAAACACAATTTCCATGCAAAGAAAAAAGTACAGAAAACTTATTAAGATCTGAAGATGTTTTGAAGAAAATAATCCGTGGAATCGGTTGGCAGAATTAAACGTTAATAAAATGGGAAAATACCCGATTAAAATGGAATTGGTGCTACCATTAAAATCATCAAAGACAATACCTAATAAAAATCAGTATAGATAATGGGAATTCTATTGGTATGACGAACTGTTTCTTTTCTTCAACTGTGTCCACCCCGTGAAAGGCAGTAAGATAAATCTAACAAAAGGGGTTACTGAGTGTGGTAAAGTTAGAAACGGAAACATTACTATTGACCGAGAACAAAAGGACGCGATTCGAACCCTCCTGACAGCATGGCGCAGATCCTCTACATGTTGACTGTCATCCTTATTATTATTAGTATTATTATTATATTTTTTCCTTCCCACTCGACTTCCTGGGATCATCCTGTTTGATGAAATCGCCAGCGGCAAGAGGCTACGAGCAGGCCCAAAACAAAGTTTCAAGGATCTGTTGAAGACATCTCTCTCACAGGCCAAAATAAACCCTGAGATCTGAGAAACCGTTGCTACAGATTGGCCTTCCTGCGACACGGATGGTCCTAAGTCAGGAAGGCCGATCTGTAGCAACGGTTTCTTAGGTCTCAAGGGACTATGCTGGCCTGTGTCAGAGATGTTTTCAACAGATCCTTGAAACTTTGTTTTGGGCCTGCTCGTAGCCTCTTGCCGCTGGCACGTGGAAGTCGAGTGGGAAGGAAAAATATAATAATAATAATAAGGATGACAGTACATAGCGGTTTACATTGCATTTGAATTATTTAAGATTTACGTTGCCTGGAAACCTTGGAGCCGGAATGAAGTTCCAAAAGCGAGAAGTACGAGAAATAAAACTGTTAGCATACAATTTACGGCTACATCTAGCGAGCCCAAACGTAAATTGATCACGACGCCAGTCTAGTACTCGGCTTAAAAAAGTCTAGGTACCATAGTTACATCAACATCTCAGATGTACAATAGTTTAATTAGTGCGGAACTGCAGATATTATTCACAAAACCCTCTCCATCTAAACGAAATGTCACAAATATGCGTAGATAACTCTCTTACAGTGTCCTTTTTACTCATAGATCCGCCAGAGGACCTTGTATTTAGGCACTTAAAAGTATATTTCAGCATCATAAACATCATACTCAATAATAATCATAATAACATTTCCAGTGTTATAATCTTTAGATGCCTACTTCCTCAAGGTTCTATCTGACCTTCCCGATGTCATCAGTTCCCAAGATGGCCTCTATGCGAACGACACTACTATTTACTCCTACCTCAATAGTAAATCTGGTATCGTTGACAAAACTAACCTAGCTGTTGATCTCGAAAAGGACCTCCAATCTGTGATTGACTGGGGCAAGAAATGGCTTGTAAACTTTAATGGCTACTGCTCTCCTTTAGCCTCCATAGAGAATCCTGCCTGCCTCCCTTCGGAATGGCTGATTCCCAGCTCCCCGAGAGCGCCTCGTTGCGCCTGCTTGGTCTCACGCTGTCAAACTGACATGAGTTGGAATAAATACATTGAATCAATAGCTTCATCTACCGCAAGGAAAGTTGGTTCTCTGTGTCGTGCCAGAAAGTTTTTCTCGTTTGAGTCCATCCTTCAAATCTATAAGTCAACCAACCGTCCTTGCATGGAATATTGCTATCATATATGGTCTGGTGCGCCCGATGTACGTCCTCAAATCTCGAGGTCCTCAACAAAATTCAGAGACGAATATGCAATGTGACAGGTCCTGATCTGGCATTTAGTCTACAGCCGCTTTCTCACAGACGTTCTCTGGCTTCCCTCTGTCTCTTCTACAAGTATTTTCACGGCAACTGTTCCGACGAGCTACTTTCGCTGGTTCTCAAACTGCATGAATTTAAGCGAGATACTAGGCTGGCATCTTGGTCCCACCCTTTCACTGTCGAAACGGTTAAATGTAACCGCCTGTTCTCAAACAACTTCTTCTCTCGCACTCCCCGTCTGTGGAACTCCCTTCCCCTTACTTGCTTCCCCGATGACTATAATCTTCAAATATTCAAGTATAATGTCAATCGAAATCTGATACCTTGATCTTGTTCCCCATCCTTCTCTGTATTATTTCCTCAAACACAAATCTTAAACCTTGTTCTCAATCCGCCTTGGTTGTGGTAAATTGCTTTAGAAAATATTAAATAAACTTTGTGGAAAGTTCGGTAAAAGTAAATATTCATCTGAGACATCATTCGAATCTACATACATAGAGAATATACTTAGAGTATATTTCAATTGCTTCTGTTGTTCCTGGCAGAAGTTTTCTAAAACAAACTATAATTTATTCATTATCTAAATCGGTAAGAATCTAGGCAGTAGATGCAGCTAGGCATCTCCGATGTTGACCGCGTCATAAATGATGCAGTTCGAAATACAGTCAGAAAAGAAACATGCCTGTTGCGAGATCTCACTGTCAAGACGAACATTTTTGATATGATAAGGACTGGTTATAGGATTCACCAAGTGTAGGTGGCATGGAAGTAAGAAACGGGAAGCTTTCCACAAGCAGGAAGTGTGAGAAAATAAACCGTTAGAGAAAAACATACAGTCGCATCTAGATACTTCAAAAGTAAAACGGTGAGTCCTAGTTGCTCATCTAGTAGTACGCTTAAATTCATGCAGTCATAGCACCAAGGTGGAAAATTATCAGAGCCATTACTATGAGAGTACTTGCAGAAGACACAGAGGAAAGCCACGCCATGGCAGTAGGTAAGTGACAGAAGTCGATATGACAGAATAAGATTGATTACATTGCAAATGCGACTTTGCATTTTGTCAAGAATCTTTGCATTTTGTCATGATTTGTTCGACAGAGGAAAGGCGTATTCAACAAAAAATCGAAAACTGTATTTTTTCACGGCAAATTATTCATTATATACAATTATTTTACAAAATATTTCAAACCCAATTTAGGCTTATAGTTCGTAGCCATGCAATGAGATGAGGTAACATAAACTGTAGATTTGTCTGCGGAATACCATTATATTGTTACATAATTATAGTGAAGTCATTAATGTTTGTCAAAAGGTTTATATTTTTGGTTATATATTAATTTAAAATATTCCTTTTTACAGGCTTTATTTTTGAAATGGAATAAGATCATTCTAAATTTCAGAATTTCGCTATTGATCATCAAAATGATTGGAAGAAAGCGATCTAAAAACAACAATGGAAAAGAGAGGTAACAAAGCGTAAATGAAATAGCTCCAGTTTTTCCAACTTAGGAAACTTAGCATTGCAACCAAAGTATTCTAAAATGATGCCAATAACAAAGGAGAAAATGAAAAATACCAAAAAACAAATCGAATATAGCATCAAAATTTATATTATTTTTATTTATTTGTTATGTAACTAAATACATAATTGTCAACAATGTTTCCATAAAACTTTATATTTCCTGTAATAAATTCTTAATAGATATTATTTTATTATTTTACTTAAGTGTAAGCTATTCCTATATTTACAATTCTTTACAGCTAACCATGAAAAGAAATGTTGATCAAAACTACCTAAAATTTTTAAGCGCATATTACCGCAAAATTATCATATTGTCATATAGCAGGAGCACTTGACAAGCAATATTCAGTGCACAGACGAAGGGCAGATTTATAAATACGCAAGATGGATACTGACGAGAAAAAATATTTTTTCTAGCACAACAGAATGAACCAACTTTTCTTGCAATAAACCAAACAGTTGATTGACTATAACCAATCGACGTCATGTTGCTCTCCTGTAGGTTAGAATCAGCCATTTTGATTGTAGGCAGAACATGTTCGCTATGGTGATTCAAGAAACGTGTATAATTTAATGGTCGTTGGTTCCATAGAAAATATACATTTTAGGCAGAATTAGTTCTTAAAATGTCTACACTTAAATTAGCAGCTGGATTGTTCAGGAAAAATCCACAAAACATACAGATTAATACAAATAATTCAGTTCGTATATTCGTTTTTGGAACTTAGAATCTTTTGTGGTTACTGGAACATGTCCCATACATATAAGAATAACCTTGGCTTTCGACGAGTTTTATTTCATATCAAGATCGTTGTCTTTGTTTAGCACAGAATGCAAAAGTAGCCATTATTCAGGAAATAAATTTTACAGTGAAGCAATCATATTATTATGGGAGCCATATTGTTCTGATCACGGCCATTTGCAATTCTCCCCGGGGAAACACCGTTTTAATGTTCAATGAATATAATATCTTAAAACAACAAAGTATTAACACAACGGGCAATAAAGCCAAAATAGCGATTAATCTATTATTAATTGGCAATTGACTGAGTAACTGACGATAAGAAAAGAACAAATATACAAAGGTAATTAATCAGGTATCGACTGACTTAAAAATATAATATCATTCAAAAGAATAATATTTCGAAAATCATCAGAAATTCGTGTCGCTTCAAGAAATATTCGCTTCAATGAGATATTACGCAAAATAATCTTAAAGCATTCAAAGACACAAAAGAAATTTCGGATAACATCACAAAAGATGCACCCAGCATTTAGATTTTTATTGTAGCACTGGGTCATTAAATGGATGATAGATTCATATATATCTGTCAAGTAATGGATGGCAACTATCTAGCAGGTCACTTAGGGGAAGGGAAAGAAACGATAAATCTCCGGACATTTTCATTGAACGAGGAATATTATCAAATATTAAAGTAGAGGTCGTGTCCATAATCAGTATAACACTGGAAAATGGCTAAGAGTCTCCTTAAATAAACTGGACGATAATTAAAACATTGCTAATTACAGCGTGAAGATTAAAAAGACAGGTGGAGATTTGAGAAGATTTGCTGTCACATGTTCCCCAGCATATAAAAAAAATCATAAACGGCGAAACTGGGTGGATACATAAGAAGCAATGATTATAATATATTTATTCAGACAGTTAAGGGTATGACAATAAACTACATCTGTGTCCTGGGTAAGACAATAAACTATATCCAACAGCAAGGCCTCTGATCAGGAGGTTTTGAGGAGTGTGGAACCACCTCTTAATTGCTGGTGTTCCCAGGTCCACCCTGACCAGGTATGATAGCACCTGTTAGGGTCCCAGCTATGGGCAAATAGTTAACACCCAAACACCTGATTTTTTTTACTAAATGTTCTCTTCTCCGATGAAACGAAAGTTGAGCTAAATTGAAAGGATAAGCGATCTAAAATCCGAAGAAGAATCTTTGAAAGCTCTTTGAATTTAGCAGTAAGTACTGTCAAGTATCCGTTCATTATACTGTTCTGGGGATGCTTTTCTTTTCATGGAAATGGTTTCTTAAACCTATTGAAAAGACCTTCAAGAGCGAGCAGTTCAAGAGAATTTTAGAGTCTTGTCTGCTCCCTTCTGCTGAAAGGGTGCAAACCGACCCCACCAAGCTCATTTGTATGCAGGATAATAATCCCTGTCACAAATCAATATTGATGAAGAAATACTTTGATGAGAAGCAGTTGAGAGTTATGACATAGCCGCCCCAATCTCCTAACCTCAACCCCATAATAAACTTATGGAGCATTATAAAGTACAGGCTCTCGAGAAAGCAGTTGAGCAACAAAGAGGATTTGACTGTGAATTTCATATACGAATGGACTTCAATGCTTGGAGATGAGATTTGCCAGAACATAATCAAGTCAATACCAAAAAGTGTTGAAAAGGTTATTCAAAATAAACGAGGACCCATAGATTATTAAATATTTCGAACTAAATTACGCATTATAAATAAATTATACCCGCTATTATTCTTTATTTAAAGCTGTTCGGTTGTGTTTCTATTGATTACTAGTTGCAGGAAATAAGTGATTTTTTTTTTAGTTATTCCCTAAATCTCATTTATATACAAAATTATAATTAGGGTGAGTAAACTTTTTTACTAGGTACTCCGTAATAGGTATTTATATTAGAGTTAAAATTAATTTGACCCCAAAAACAATAGGCGAAAAAAATTTTAAGTAAAAAAAAAATCAGGTGAGTCACTTTTATCGAACAACACTGTATATATATATATATATATATATATATATATATATATATATATATATATATATATATATATATATATATATATATACGAGGGTCATTCAATAAATAATGTGAATTTTTCGGTATATGGACTTCTAATACAGAGAGAAGCCTACTATCAGATAAGCTCAAAGTCCTTGCAATGTCACCCACTGTCACCCTTCTGTCAGACTGAATGAGGTCTCAGGAGACCTCACTTCTGTAGGCCTCCCAGGCGTGTCTTCATCCTCAACACTGCACCGTCCTTCTTTAAACAATTTACCCTACTTGTAGACATTTTTTGGCTGAAACATGTGGTACCATACACGGTCGACATTCTCCTATGAATTTCAACTGGTTTTCACCCTTCAGCAGCCAATGACTTGATAACTGACCGCTGCTCAATCCTGGAGCATGCTTCTTGGTCGGCCATCTTTGTTAATCGCCAAATCTCTCAAAGTTTTTTTTTAATCTGCAAAAGAAATTAAATCCATGTGAAATAAAACTAAAACAAAAGAAAGGAGTAAGCTTCTATCGATATTAGATGTCCTTATACCGAAAAATTCACCTTATTTATTGAATGACCCGCGTATATCCTTTATCCGTTATTGCTCTTAGCAATATTTGTCTTCTTACTATACAACTCACTCCGTTCTACCATCCATTTGCACAAGCCCGTGAGGTAATTTACTCGGTATATTACTCTTTTCTTTTTGCCTACAGTGACAAACTTGACAAAAAGTTGACAGATAATGAGTATTCAAACACCATAACGAATGATACAGTTCTCCTATATCATATAAAATAGCGTTTTCAAACGTTTTTTTTTAATTCAACTTATTTATTGGATGACCCTCGTATATATATATATATATATATATATATATATATATATATACCGGGTGTAACAGCAAGATTATAAAATGTATTTCAATCATACCAGAGCTTCCGATCCTTAGGTAAGAATAAATACTGATGAATATGTCATATTGGTTTATGATCGATATCATCACGATTCTTCTGTTAATCTTGGAGAGTAATTAGACATTCTTATGACTCAAATAGAGTCCATTATTGTTATAATTGCCTTTGAGAATTCCAGTAATTCTAGTTTAATCATTTCTAAGATACAACGCTTCAGCCCTTAATCTAACACTTGGACAATTTTGCTGTTACAGTGGATATATATATATATATATATATATATATATATATTAAAATTTATAAAATCACTTCAAAAGTTGTTCTGGTGTCTTATCAACTCTCATATATATATATATATATATATATATATATATAGAGAGAGAGAGAGATAGAGAGAGAGAGAGAGAGATTTGTGTGTGTATATGTGTGTGTGTTGTTCTGTGATACTAGTAATTGTAATATTGTACAAATAACCGATCTATTCCTTCTTAATGGAAAGTGAATATTGTACAGGTTGGTCCGAAACTCTCGTCAACCCTACGTAATAAAATTTTCTATTTGAGATGGCTGACACGAAAATGATGGAGTCCATACAGACCTTCTCGGTGTGTGATAGCGTCAATGAAGGTGAATAATCAGTCAGTCAGTTAAGTGACACTTTCGATACATGTTTGACGAGGCAGTTGATTTTTCCCATAGTAGGTTGCCATTTCTAAATGACAGCGGCGGAAATAACCCATCCTTTCCTGCTATTCAACCCATAGCCTGGAGGATAATGGATTGATTCATACTGTTCCCAAAGGTATTTGTACGTAAGAGAATATATCGAGCTCGACTGGAATTCGAACCCAGCTCTCCAAGTTCTCATTCTTTGCCGATATCTATTGCCCTACAACGCTCTACAGAATTTCCCGGTCCCGAGCCGGTTTATTCGATAAACATGCGTCAAGACCATATGAGTTTCACTAAATCTTAACGAGCAAAAGTCAGAATTTCCCGGTCCCGAGCCGGTTTATTCGATAAACATGCGTCAAGACCATATGAGTTTCACTAAATCTTACCGAGCAAAAGTCAGAACGTGTTTGGAAAAAAATAGTAGGGTTTTGATGAATCGTGAAAGACCAAATAATCTCGCTTGGAAGCAACGTCTGATATTCTCTTCAGTTACCTTAATATGTCGTTCTTCGTCTAAAAGTAGTTAGCCTGCAGATGGCAATAATTTTATCATTAATCATGGGTCAAAACTGGATCATATAATTTCGAACAGCTGCTTTGGTTTCTTCATATGGCCAAGTTCTGGACAGGAAGTTGGTCTTTTCGGATCACTGGATGGATGGATTGTTGGTTTTAAAAAATGGATGCGATCTTAAACTGAATGTTTGAATTTCATTTCTATTTATCTTTCTCTCTATGTATCTACACACACACACACGTATATATATATATATATATATATATATATATATATGTCATTCACAGACAGTACTGTTTCGCTGTATCACATATATATATATACACACACACACACATATATATATATATATATACATATATAAATATAAATAATTTCTCCTTTTCTATTTATTTATTTATCTATCATTTCTCTTCATCTATCTATCTAAACACACACACACATATATATATATATATATATATATATATATATATATATATATATATATATATATAGAGAGAGAGAGAGAGAGAGAGAGAGAGAGAGAGAAAAGATGTGTCTGCTTTTTATATGTTTAATAGATTTGCTTTCTGTTTGGAATTCTGTTTGGATGAGGAGTTGATAATGGCTCTATGCCACAGCAGCCGAAATGTCGTGATAACAACAAAAGCGGTGAGGACAATAGTACGAATATAAATATTATAAATAATGATAACTCCTCATCACAGAATGTATATATCGGTATTCTGAATTGAACCTATTATTTGGTGTGTGTTGGTAGACAGGTCGCATTCAACTGCCCAAATCTCATCTCGTTTTTCTTTTAGTATTGCGCGGTTATTGCTCACCCTGTATCCAATGAGTCTAAACAGAGACTTCCAGGCACAAAACATTTTAAATATTAAGAACAAATAGGTACATATAATGATTTTGGGATTGAAGTAATAAAAATGAATGTATGATGCTTTCTGTCTACTGTTGTAACTATAGTATTTCGAGCCCTGGGTTTGATTTAAAAAAAAATACAGATAAACACGTTAACACTATCTTTGACGCGGTCAAATGTTTGCAAAGACATACAAAACATACACCGTGTGAAGCTGTTCATCTGCTTAAGGGTGCTTTCTTTAATTCCTTAATCCGAGTCGCTATCCATTACTTCACCTCAGTCAGTTATGTGCCATGCGTGATACACGATTAGGTGATCATGTATCTTTCGATACATGACTGACGAGGCAGATTTTTCCCGCAGTAGGTTGCCATTTCTTTCTGCGGTAGACCAGCTGCCAACCGAGGCTATATAACCCGGTCTATCCTGCTATTTACCCATAGGTGGGGGGAGAAGAAGAGATTCAAATCTTTCCCAAGTTTATTAGCCCGTAAGTGAATGTAATGGATTCGACTGTAATTCGAACTCGGCTCTCCAATTCCTCAATCCGAGCCACTATTTTTTCGATACAGAATTAATACACAAATGACTATGTTGGAAAGGATAATGTAAGTTACACAATCGTAAGTGATGGGGATAAGTGACAAGATGGCTGTGCTTGAAAAAGTGGAATTGCGGACATCATGAATTGATGGACGAAAACTGAAAACCAGAATCAGTGTAAAGAAATATGAAAAGTCTACATTATTTACATTATTCAGACTATTGTCCTCAACTTTGTCGCCATATTTATTACAACGTTTCGGCCCTTGTACACTGCCTTAACCGGTTATTGAACTCACACTCTTTGGGTCCTGTCAATGAATCTAACCAACGCCATGTGTCCTTGAGGAATGAATTTCTGGGTATTATAAACCTAATGTCTTCAGCAACCATTTTTACCAGTGCTCATATTGCAATTTTTGCTGTTATCAATACATGTTTTTACCAGACATCATATTGCAACTTTGTTGTTATTATCGCTTTTCACTGGCATTCCTTATTACTGGTTCCCATATTGTATTCATTTCTATGCTTGGTCGGCTCAGGAGATTTTTGTGGCCTTTCAGAGGGGAAAATTAACAGGAGATAACTGATAACTGACATCCATTAAACATGGCACGTGGAACTAGAACAATCTACCCCAGTGAGCGAAATAAAGGGTTCAGTTCGACATTCCAACCACCTGAAGAAGGCCGAAACTTTGTAATAAATATGGCGACAAAGATGAGGACAATAGTCTAAATAATGTACATAATACCGCGTCTCAGAAATACCGACAGATATGAAAAGTCTACATGCTATGCATCACTTGCCATCAGAATTTGTGTAAAATATATTTGTTTTAATCAATTCGCCCCAAGCAAGGTGAAAATGCCGCTAGGACGCAAGGGTCTACTGGAAGTGAAAGAGAACGAGAAGACCTTATAAGTAACCGGAAACTCAATTCTAAACAGGAAACACATGATAAACCTCCACTCATGCTCAAAACACCGTAGTGGCGGGTAAACCAGACAATTATCATACTTATCCTCTTCAATTGGGGAAAAAATAAAAAATAAATAAAATTTCAGAGTTTAGGCGGTGACGTTAGAAGTTAAAGTAGACTTTAGACTCTACCTAGAAATAAATCTTTCCTTCTGTTATTTTTATTAAATACATGTTATCTTTTATTGCAGATAAACCGGTCTGTTTTGTGCATGTGCTATTTCACTATCATTACTTCATGTAAAAGTTTCTTGTAGAGACCGTATACATTAATGATAGAAGTAGCCAGCACACTAACACATCACTTCTGACGACATCCACCCCCTACCATTAAAAAGGATAAAAATACAAAAATAAACAAAATACAAACAATGTATCAAATAAATTGTACTATGTACCAATGGTAGAATACGAGATACTACCAATACTTGGTATGGCGATAAACTACATCCGCGTCCTGGGTAAGACGATAAACTACATCCTCTTCCTGGGTAAGACGATAAACTACATCCGCGTCCTGGGTAAGACGATAAACTACATCCGCGTCCTGGGTAAGACGATAAACTACATCCGCGTCCTGGGTAAGACGATAAATTACATCAGACCGCAAGGCCTTTGATTAGGAGTTTTTGAAGAGCACGTAACCACCTGTCAGGGTACCGGCTATGGCCAAATAGTTGACACCCCCCACACCAAAAAAAAAGGGGTCAGAATACTATGAAAGTATAAAAATAGGTTTTAATACCAGCAAGACTTTCTTAGAAAAATCATTACCAGCAATACATTTCAGAAAAAAAGAAAATTATTAGCAGCAATACATTTCTGGAAAAAAAAAAGTTATTACCAGCAATACATTTTTGGAAAAAAATATTACCAGCGATAAAAAATCTTGTCGACATTAATTAACCCGTTGAAGTTGGTATACTGTAAAACAAAACAAATCAAACTAGATAGTACAAGACAACCATTAGAGCAACCATTTTTATTTGAGCTAACACGACAAAGAAGGAGAAAATAACTAGCTCAAACTACGTACTGTTAACAAAATTCAAGCGGACAAAATATATAATAAAAAAAACAGGGAAATGCTACAATAATTTTATCGTGAATGATTATCTTGTACGAAGTCATTCTCAACACTTATATGAATATATCGCTATAACGTCCAGGAAATAATTTTAAACATCTGGACAGGTAACAATTGTCAGAGGAGTGGATATCAGACGATTCAACCATAAGCCGCCATGATACACTGACAAAACAGTTGACAACGAGTCGACTCAACGATTTAATAAGATTTCAAGATTTTTAGACCGATTTTATTTGGACGACAATTTTCGCCGTTTATTTTCATAGAGCATTGACAAATAATATCAAACTATCATTTAAATTAATGAAAGTAGATTATTTTATTCCGACAAAGTAAAACTGGCAGTTGCTCTCGAAAATGACTTCAAATCAGAGGTTGTCTGGGTCAAAGAATGGCTTGTAAATTTCAACGTCATCAAAACAAAACTGTTTTGATTTAATTAAAAGAGAAAACATGTTCTACTTTCCATCATCATGGCTGATGCTAACCTCCATGAGAGTAACACTTTGCCTCCTCTTGGGCTCACGTTTACCACTGATATTATATGGAGTGATGATATTCAATCAAATGCTAGATCTACTGCTAGGAAAGATGTTTCACTGCGTCGTGCCAGGTAATTTTTCTCGTCACAATCGGTCTTGTGTATTTAGTTTGGTTTGCCTTGATTTGTTTTACGGTATATCAATTTCAATGGGTTATTTAATGCCGACCAAATAATTATTGCTGGTCATATTTCTTTTAAAAAAAATCTATTTACTGGTAATATTTTTTCCAAAAATGTATTGATAGTATTAAAACCTATTTTTACACTTTCATATTGTTTTGACCGCATTTTGGGGGTTAACTATTTGCCCATAACTGGGACCCTAACATGTGCTACCACCCCTCGTCAGGGTAGACCTGGTGACACCAGCAATTAAGAGGTGGTTCCACGTTTCTCAAAACCTCCTGATCAGAGGCTTTGCTGTCAGACGTAGCTTATCGTCTTACTCGGGACGCGGATGTTGTTTATCGTCATACCGCGGAATCTGCGTTTTTATAAATCTACCCTTTGTCCGTGTATTGAATATTGCAGCCGTATCCGGTCCGGTGCGCCAAATATATATCTCGTGGTTTTTGATAAAATCCAAAGAAGCGGTTTTGTAAAGCAATTGATTCTGATGTGACAGTCACTTTCGATTGTGGTGACGTGGCTCCTCTTTGTTTTTTTATAAATATTTACATGGCGATTGTTCTGATGGGCTTTCCTCCTTACTACCCCGACTGCATGAATGGAAGCGTTCTACTAGATTGGCAAGTAGATCTCATCGTTTTACTGTTGAAATGGCTAGATGAAACTGTCATTTCTATTCTAATAGTCTTTTTTCTCTCACTTCGCGCCTGTGGAACTCTCTTAAGGGTTCTTGCTTCCTTGCCACCTAAAGTCTTCAAAACAATTAAATTAAAAACCAGTTGTATTTTTCCTGAAACCGGTCTTTTAATATCCTTTCATATCGCTAACGTTTTCTCATTCTGTTTCACTTTCAGTGAATCTTTGCTTCTTAGTGGAATCATCGCCTTGCTGGGCACATAACTAACTGAGGTGGAGTAATGGATAGCGACTCGGATTAAGGAATCGGAGAGACGAGTTCGAATTCCAGTCGAATCCATTACATTCACTTACGTGCTAATAACTTGGGAAAGATATGAATCTCTTCTTCTCCCCCCACCCCAGATATATTTTTGAGATAAAAAATGATTTATTGATACAAGTCCTATTATTTAACTCATAGCTGGGGGAGATGGATTCATACCTTTCCCAGGGGAATTTGAACGTAAGAAATTGGAACTCGGCTCTTCGATTTACAGTTAAATTCCATTACACCAACCGCACATCCAATATTAGTGCACCTAGTATTCCCAAGACGTTACCCATCTAATTACTGACCATGCTCCACGTTGCTTCACTTCGGAGAGGGAGAGAGAGAGAGAGAGAGAGACAAGTGAGATTGCGGGAAGAGAGAGAGAGAGAGAGAAAGAGAGAGAGTGAGTGAGAGAGAGAGAGAGAGAGAGAGAGAACGCGCTAAAGTATAGAAAAAAGAAAGACTAGGCATTATTAAGTTATGTGTCGCAAATTCGTCCCAAGGAACAATGCACTGGTGATATGTATTTGATATTTCTGGGTTACCTAATTTTGGGCACACTCTCCCCGCTTCCATATATAAATTGAATTGTGTCCTTAAATATGGTTTTGGAAACTATCTGTGCTGCAGTGGCAGGATTATCAGGGAAACAATTCCGACTGTAAAGATGTCAATTCCCATTAGTTGATCAACATGACTAGCTTTTCTGCTCGATTAAGGTAAGCTTACCAAATTACTGGCCTAAATACGGAATAAGCTAACCATTTTCACTACAGGAATCTGTGCCCCAGTTCTGTCAATTTGTGATTAATTCTATAGGTGGCCCAATGCTAAACTTTCGAGCCAATCTAATCTCATTTTTCATATATTTGTTGCGCCGCTGATAACATGGTGCAGTATATTTTAAATTTTATACTTATTTCAGTATTTCGTTATTTTTCCATGCCACAGTAATCTAAGCTTTGTTCGTACGTCAGATAGTACTCTTGTGTTGCAGTTTTGTGTCGTACATAACTTGTACCGTCCTGGGTATGACGTTAAACTACATCCGCGTCCTGGGTAAGATGATAAACTACGTCTAACAGCAAGGCCTGTGATCAGGTTTTGAGGAGCGTGGAACCACCTCTTAATTGCTGATGTTCCCAGGTCCATCCTCAGCTGGGGTTGTAGCACCTGTTAGGGTCGCAGATATGCGTAAATAGTTACCCCCCACCCACACAAAAAAACTGGGGTCAGAACACTATGAAAGTGTAAAAACAGGCTATAATAGCAGAAATAATTTGTCAAAATTATTACCAGCAATAAAATTTTGATGAAAAATTATTATCAGCTATACATTTAAAAATATATATATGTATTACCAGCAACAAAAATCTTGTCGGTATTAAATAAGCCATTAAGGTTGATATACCTGTAAAACAAACCAAACCAAAGCCATAACATGTACGTTAACAGGTGTTTAAAAGTTGTAGCATTGTGCTTGAGTCGTCGACTGCACACGCTCGGATTCGAGCACCGGGATTGCCACCTTCTCCCCCTATTCAATTCATCACTCCTGGTGTCGGTGGTGGAGATGTCTCTGAATAAAATAGAATTTGCCGAGACCTTTCGGATGAATGTAATTTTGGGGGACAACTCTGCACAACGGAGAAGCCCACACACTTGGCCAGAAGAACCTCCCTCGCGGATTAAAGGAGACTAAGACAGGCGAGATCCGGAAAACCTTGTTGCGTCAGGATGCCGGATGCACAGTCTGTCAAGGACTGCGTTTATTTATGCCAGCCCTAATGGCGTTGCCTTCTTCCGCTGGCTTGGCATTTGAGACCGTGTAGATCGGCGTTGGAGTTTTTCGTGGGTTAGGATCTTACCGCCATTTGTTTGAATAATTGTTAATAAATTTTCACCCATTGCAACGCCCCAGAGTCCCTTACGAAAGAAGATTAATGTCCCTGAATCGGAGTCAGCTAGGCTAAGAAATATTTTTATGTCCACTTTCTTCAAAGGGAAAAATGGTCATGAAAAAGTTATGGGTTTATTCGTGGGTGTCCCTCCAGAAATGATGAAAGTGGATTCTGCATATATACGGGAGCGCTTTGGGCCACGGCAGTTAGACTTAGTTTAGGTTTGAGGAAGGTTGATTTAGGCCGGAGCAAGTAACGACGAAGAGCGACCCATTAGCAGCCGGACATTGTTAGCTAAGATATATATATTTTTTTGCCAGCCGAGAATCAGCCCAGAGTTAATCATCCGCAAAAAGGTCACACGCCTTCCCTCCTCTTTTCGTCCTACCCAAGTTTGTAGTTGTGCTTTTCTTTTTGCCTGTGAGCCTGCCTCTCGCTCGATCCGCTGCACAGAAATTCTACGACGTGGAGTCTATATCTTTGGGCAACGAGTTGTAGAGGTGGGTAGTCTCACAGAGAAGCATCTTGTTGGGAGTCTGTTCCACAAAATAGCAGCTCTCGGTAAAAAGCTGTCTGAGTCGTAGTTACATATTACCCTTGCATTATTAAGTGGGGGAACTAATGAATATCGCGCGACTGGAACGTCTGATGTGTAAATAACGATAGAGAAATGATCTTTTCTATTTATATGCCATGTTCTTTCAGGGCGTAAGCGATCATGGCTCGCCACCTACCTCTATCCCTTGCAGCATTTAACAAGTTCCTTCATTCTACCACCTCTCCCAGACCCCGTTCTGTCATCCACTTGCTTAAGTCTGCCAGGTATGTCACGCGTTGTTTTCCTTTGTCTCTTTTTCCCTCTATCAGATAATTCAGGCCCTCCTTACTCATTATGTGTCCCAGAAACTTCAGCTGCCTCTTTCTGATATTCAGTATGAGTCTCTCTCCTCTCTACCTTTGAGGAAATCGTTCAGCATTCGCTGCCGTAAAGAAGGACATATATCACGTAAGAATTCAGTATTCTTGTCTTTGTTACCAAAGATATAAGCATGCAATAATTCGACTCTAGGGAAGAGGTTGTAGTGTTGAAAATAATTAATCACCCACAAGGTGTCATAAAGATATTTGAACCGAATTAAGGCGACACAGTGAGGATGAGGTAACTCCAACCAGGATATAGCAACAATAGTCCATACCTCATTGGTTGATTATTTTCTGTATAATTTTGACTGAGTAAAAACACCGGTATGTCAAATGAGTGCCGAACAATCTCCTCAAAGATAAAGGAGAGAGTTGAAACAACAGAACTGTAGTTCTACAGGAAGATGCTGAGGATTCGATGAACCTAACATGTTAGCAACGATGAAGTTTTAGAGAAAATGGAAAACAAAAAGGAAACTTAGACTTTACATCAGGAAGAGACAGTTGATGTTTCTAGGTCACACACTTTATACATATACACACACACACACATATCTATCTATCTATCTATCTAACTATATATCTATCTATCTATCTATCTATCTATCTATCTATCCCATTTATCTATTACTTAAGACAACACTAATATAATAACATCATCCACATGCAAAAAAGGATAAAAATAATGGAAGCCTTATTAATAAAAACAAACAAACAAACACTTAATAATATTAACTTTGAAAATGGACATAATATCTTGACCGTGTTTTTAAACCAAAAAATGAAATATTTTATAAAACATACATATAACAAACTATTTCTAATTCTAACAGTTGAAATATAATCCTTGAAAATGGCTAAATGTATAGCCGAAAGCGCTCGGAAAAAAAGAACATTCGGACACTTTTTTATAATTTATCATCTGAAAAGAAGAACATTATTAGATCGCACGAGAAATTATATAAAAAACTAAATAAAAGCACCTTGTCAGTCGTTTTTAATGAAATGTGCATGAAAGAAGGATTGCTGCCTAAATACACAAATATATAAAAATTAATTCCGGTTAAGCTCTTTGGTTTGAGGTGTGAGTTTGTAAACAGTGACTATTTAAGCTAATATTGCATGACTCTTCGGCAGAATTGAGTCACTGTCAGTCACTGTGTGTTTATCTAAATCTAAAAAAAAAACGCTAAAATTCATCTTCATCCCTGTCGTGAGCCGAGGGCTTAGTGGTAGAAGTTCCGACTGACGCCAATTAAGTCGGGTTTCGATCCTAGCTAGAGGCAACCGGACGTCTAGCCACACTGATGAGCTGTGAAACAGCGAAACAGTCTGTCTGTGGATGACAACATATGTATATATATATATATTTATATATATATATATATATATATATATATATATATATATATATATATATATATATATATATATATAGATAGATAGATAGATATCTTAATCTTTCTCCTGCCAGCCATTTACACAATCTCCTTAGGTAAGTTATTCACTGCTTTCCTCTGTCCCTCTTGCCTTCTCTATGCGTTGTGAGAGTCAAATCTTCCAAGCCGGACGTACGCTAGAAATGTCCGCTGACTCTTACTGATGATACACAAAAGCATTCTTTTTTCCATTTTATATAAAACTTCGTCGTTTAGTCTGTGGTATTCTTAGCATCCTTCTGTAGAGCTACATTTCTGTTGTCACAAGTTTCTTCTCCATCTGGGAAGAGATTGCCCAGCATTCTTTGTTTTTAATGAAATTTTCCTGTTTCTTAATACTTTGCTTAATTTTTGGAAAATATTTTCGCTATCCCAATGCGTCATCAGAAATTTGTGTCGCATTTTTCATTCCTTGTCAAAACACTTCATAGAGATATACATCGTTACACTTGTTTAACTTTGGCATCTCCAATTTTCAATTTGAATTTTGGGCTGTTTTTTTTTTTGTTTTTTTTACTGGCATCCATTGATGCATTTACTTTTTAACATTTCTCTGTGTCGTTATACTGCTATGATCACAGAAACCCGGTTATGTAGTTTAAAATATTTGTCTCCCTCCGCGTCTCTTGTTTTCTATATCGTGTGAGTGTTACATTTTCTAAGCCGTCTTCTTATTTATGTGTTCCGGAAAAATGAGCTCTTTACGTTTTATGTATCAAATTACAGGGCTGTTCGATAAAAGTGACTCACCTGATTTTTTTTTACTTAAAATTTTTTTCGCCTATTGTTTTTGGGGTCAAACTAATTTTTAATATTACTAATATAAAGACCCCTTCCAACCACCTAGTAAAAAAGTTTACTCACCCTAAGGTATTCTATTGATAATTATAATTTTGGATATAAATGAGATTTAGGGAAAAACTCAGTGCAAAAAAAAAAAAGATTCAACCATTTCCTGCAACTAGTAATCAATAGAAACATAACCGAACAGCTTTAAATAACGAATAATAGAGGTATAATTTATTTATAATAGGTAATATAGTTCGAAATATTTAATAATCTATGGGTCCTCCTTTATTTTGAATAAACTTTTCAACCCTTTTTGGCATTGACTGATCAGGTTCTGGCAAATCTTATCTCCAAGTATTGAATTCCTATTCGGATATGAAATTCACAATCAAATCCTCTTTGTTGCTTACCTGCTTTCTCGAGAGTCTGTACTTTATAATGCTCCCTACGTTTTCTATGGGGTTGAGGTCAGGCGATTGGGGCGGCCATGTCATAACACTCACCCGCTTCTCATCAAAGTATTCCTTCATCAATTCTCTTGTACTGCTCGCTCCTGAGGGTCTTTTCAATAGGTTTTAAGAAACCTGTTCCATGAAAAGAAAAGCATCCCCAGAACATTATACTGAACGGATGCTTGACAGTACTTACTGCTAAATTCAAAGAGCTTTCAAAGTTTTCTTCTTCGGATTTTAGTTCGCTTATCCTTTGAATTTAGCTCAACTTTCGTTTCATCGGAGAAGAGAAAATTTAGTAAAAAAAAGCAGGTGAGTCACTTTTATCGAACAGCCCTGTACTTTTAGTCGTCATCTTCTTTACAAAATTCGTCAGATATTTTGTTTATAGTATTCTCATCTTTCTAGATAATAACAAGGAGATGGAGAATGATAGACAATAATAGAGAGAGAGAGAGAGAGAGAGAGAGAGAGAGAGAGAGAGAGTAAGTATTGAGCGAAATATGGTTTGAAGATGTCTGAATTATAAATGAGGAAAAGCAGAATGGTTCAAGGGGGGTAAAAAGAGAAAATGACGAAAACAGTAAACTAAAAATAAAAATAAAACTCAGTGAAAAGGGCGATGACGGTTGAGATGGGATGGAAAGATATTTTTGAAGAAAGGGGAAAATGGTGAACGTGATTTCTTCAGCTACTTACTTTATCGGTAAGAAAACTGTCGAAAGAGGAAAGCTTATTTTGGGAAAAATCATCAGATGCCGCCATTTTGGGACTGGCTCCTGTCTTTTAAGCGGTAACCACACCTAACGGACGTATTTGGTCGGGAAAAAAAGGCTGATGTTAGTGTTGAGAAAAAGCTTGGCGGCAAAAGGGATAGGTACGCATATTTACATGGGCTTTTCCTGTATGTATATGCTTGTATATTTGTACGAAAAGGTGTGTGTTTCTAAAAATATTACCACACACACAAATGCACAAATATATACATATATATGTCTATGTTTATGCGTAAAATATATTTAGGTATACATATATTTGTAGTTATGATATATATTACTAGATGTACATACAAACATATATATATATATATATATATATATATATATATATATATATATATATATATATATATATATATATATATATATATATATATATATATATATATATATATACACATACCTATATAGAAAGTGAATAAATATATTAATATATGAAGACTAAAACGGAAGCCTATATTAATATATAAATTCTTACGAAAGGTTCATATTTTACAATATCCAAGAGCGCGTGTATGTAGGGAGCGGTTGTTTAGATGTGTGTGTCTGAGTGAGTGATGAGTGAGTATAGCCATTTACTAAGCATTACACCCAAGGACAAAAATATGGATCACCCAGTGAGGATCCAACTTACTAATCAGTTGTAATTTATTTAGCTAGTAATGCTTACCAATCATTACATCACGTTGAAGCTGTACCCAAAATATATATATATATATATATATATATATATATATATATATATATATATATATATATATATATATTAAATACATATCATTAACGAAAGAATATCTAACACTTAAAATCCCATAGGTAAGAATTTTTATTTCATGCGGGCTTTAAAAAAAATCAATTTTCAGTCTTCACGATCTAGAAACAAATCATGAAAAAAAATTCCGAGTTAAAAAAGTGGGAAAATTAGAGAGTATTGACCTATTTTGACATATGAGAATTGTGGCGCCTCGAGGCGGTGCAGTGGTTAGCAAGCTTGTCTCACTAGAATATTTGCGACTGAATGGTGAGTTCGATCTTCATTGGCTCCTCCGTAATTTGGGCCTTGTGCCACATCTAAGCAGTGTTTGGAATTCGCCATGTTATTTGAGAATGGGGTTGATTAGTTGGATAGGCTTAAACTGTAGTTAGTTCAGTTTTTTAAAGCACTCATGAATTAAAATTATTACCTATGGGATTGTAAGTGTTTGATATTCTGCAAATAATAATAATTTTGCTCTATCTTTTGACATATAGCTCTCTCTGGATCTATATCCTCCTGGAAATTCCATACGGATTACCATATTGTATCGTATATATATATATATATATATATATATATATATTAAGACATTTTTTTGTTTATACGTTCTTCTTATAGATACAAATATTCAAATAAATGGTCTGTTTATAATAAAGAGTATTAACGACATTTATCGGCCAGAATGTCTGAGAAATTTTCATAAAATATATGTGTTCTCCGACAGGAACCGAACCTCTATTCTTTTTGGAACCGTCATATAGCCTGACGTTCTTTACCGATTGAGCCACAGAGGAGCATTTCGGGCAGCAAGGTCGATGTTACTGTTTTTAAACTACAATTTTCTATGAAAATTTCTCGGACATTGGATGAAGAACAATTCTGTTGATCAGTTTGATATTTCCATGGGAACGTTAGCTGTTGCTGATTCTTCCGACCTGTTTTATTTATTTTATATATACTTAATGCGTACGATGATATTAACATTAACAGTATAGGTTTATATAGAAATGATGGCCTTATGGTTGTGAAAAATTCCACAAATATTAAAGCGGACAAAATCAGAAATTGAATACATAGAAAATTTAGAATCTTTAAAGTTAAGATCCACACTAATTAAATAAACGTAGATTTCTTTGATGTTACATAAGACTTAGTTAATAATGCATTCCAACCCTACATGAAAAAAAAATGTCAATCCACCCGAATTCTAAACACCCTCCATCCGCCATTAAACACATACACTTTTCAATAGAATATAGGATCAGTAATAACTCTTCTAGTGAAAATCTCTTTTACAAGCATAGTAAAGTTTACAACACTGCCTTGAAATATAGTGGCTAAACGTGCACTGATATCAAATATATAAAAATTAAAACAGCGATTATAGGAATAAGAATAGAAATAGGAAAATCATTTGGTACATCCTCTCCCCATTTAACAAAATGGTTAGTACAAAGTTAGGACAGAATTTCCTCTACGTAACTGATAAAAATTTCAAAAGAAATACTCCACTTAGTAAAATTTTTAACAAATACACTAAAACTAAGCTATAACTGTACATATAACCTTCAAAAACTATTAAAAAACATAATAATAAAATAAAAAAATCTAAGTAATAATAGCCATTCCAAAGCAAAACATCACTG
>OZ038493.1:28099590-28134590 GCA_964036315.1 Acanthosepion esculentum | reverse complement strand
TTCGATGGTTAAATTGTAGTCTAAATTACGCAAAAACGAATCTTACACTGACATAACAGTTTAACGTATATATTTACCAAAATTACACAAACGTATCTTGAAATACTAAAGAGTAGATTTATGCAAAAAAATCGCCTTTAGTTTCATCAATGACCTCCACACAACTTCGGAATGTCTTGCATCTCTTCTGGACTGTCTCCTTTTTTTTAAGTTGGTGAATGCTGCCATAGACCTTGCCTTCCGTTCGTCTTTGGTATTAGAACGAGATTTGCTGGACTCACGCTCAACTGAGCGGCACAGATAATAAGCAATGGGGGTGCAGTCTGGGTAGTTATTTGGTCAGATGTAAGTAGCGATGTGGTTGCAGAAAATGTCTGGCAGCCATAACTACTCCTCTTGCTTGTGTGGCATGGGGCAAAGTCCTGTTGCCAGACATGGAGTCTTCCAGCAGACACCCTCTTGAACTAGGGCAGCATTATCTCCTCAAGACACTTGATGTAGGGCTTCATGTTGAGGCACTGTGGAAAAATGAATGGAAGCATAACGTCCGCATCACTAGTGATCACTGCAAACGTCTTCGTAATCACTATTAGACTCATCCAAATCTTTGCTAATCCTGTGCACTCACCTAATATTGACACCCAAACGCTCTGAAAATCTCGACATGGTGCTTTCGGTGCACATACCAAGCTGGTGAAGAGAATTGCGTAATTGTACTTTTTCCCACAGAGAGTGCTCAACTCTCCCTACTATACTGTGCAGTCGACAAAACAAACAACGCGCATGCGCGAAATTAAAAATATAAGATGGCGACAATTCACCCATCGTGTGTGTATATATATATATATATATATATATATATATATATATATATATATATATATATATATATATGTATGTTTTTAAAGTGTATTTCGGCAACAATAGTTATCTCAAACACATATTTGACTATTTTTAATTTGTTTTACCTATTCTCGGTGGGGGTGAAAACCTAGATAATATAATTTGTAAATAAAAAATATAAGATAAACTGATATCAGGGAAAAACTTCAAGAAAGAAATAAAAAACTAAAAGCATCCGTGGTGCTAGAAAATAATCAATCAGCATCGTAATGTGTAGCAAAAAAAAAACAGACAAACTAAAAACACTGTCAGAGTAACCTAAGGTGAAACTTAAAAGTACTCAATACACTATGTAGAGTACACACACACACACACACACACACACACACACACACACACACACACACACACACACACACATATATATATATATATATATATATATATATACACACATATATATATATATATATATATATATATATATATATATATATATATACACACCCACATATATATATATATATACACACATATATATATATATATATATATATACACACCCATATATATATATATATATAATCTGGGTGTGTATGTATCTGCGTATGTGTGAGGGTGAATGATTGTGCCAAAGATTAGAGAAACAGTGCACTGAATAGTTTTCGCAGTTTCCAGCTTGAAGAAATAATCTCAGTTTCAAGATGGATGTCTGGCGTAATAGGTAAATAGGTAGTGTAACTGTGACAGTGTAATATCTGCAATCATTTAGAGAGGAGAGTATAAACCACCATTTAACAACTGTATAAATGTTGAGGCCAAAAAATGCTGTACTTTATGTCCAACGTGCAAAATCTTCTAGGCTGTTCATATAAATGTTTTTTTTTGTTTGATTCGTTTTCTATTGCTTATCCTCCCTTTGTAGATTACTTAAAGTCGGAAGTATTTTTATATTGTAACTATTTGCAGGGGGAGCTAAAAATTGTTT
Source organism: Acanthosepion esculentum (assembly GCA_964036315.1). Taxonomy (NCBI): domain Eukaryota; kingdom Metazoa; phylum Mollusca; class Cephalopoda; order Sepiida; family Sepiidae; genus Acanthosepion; species Acanthosepion esculentum. The sequence goes on along the minus strand of OZ038493.1, from coordinate 28,132,759 downwards.
ATTACTACAAATTCTACTAATTAACCCATAGTTCGTTGGGAGAAGAGGTGGATTCAGACGTTCTCCAAAGGTAATTGCACGTAAGTGAATCTAACGAAGCCAACAGTGATTAGAACTCGGATCCCCGATTAAATATTCCGCATCACTATCCCTTACATCAATCCCTGACATCCAAGATTCCAGCATCTAGTATTTCCAAAAGGTCACCAATTTAGGTACTGATCACGATCGACGTTGCTACACTTCGATGATCGGAAGGGAATTGCTCTTTCAACGTGATGTAAGCCAAATTAAGATAGGCTACACTAAATTCTCTTTTCAGTACCACGAATTTGCTACCTTATTAGCAATATGGCACATATCCAAGCGGATGACACACAGAGCTGTGCATTTCTGTTCGGGAATGAGTGTAGCCGGCGTGCAAGTGTCTAGTTTTTAAATTTGAAGGTAAATCATGAGTCCTATTTACATACTTGGATATTATTTGAACGAGCTAGAGAAGCATATATTGAATATATTTCTAACTTACCCCACCTGTAATGTCATGTGCCGTTTTTTGTTTCATCATAACTTGCCACCATGTCGATCAGTGATGGAAATAATGTCTTACTCTTAACCGAGGTAGAGGTGTTGATATGGATATATTGGGCATCGTATATATATATATATATATATATATATATATATATATATATATATATATATATGTATGAAGAAATATAGTTTTAAAGTGTGCTATATTTATGGGATAAAGGGCTCAATATCAGAGATAGAGCGTGTGTAAATATAAAAGTGAACATAGAAGTCAACACTTAGAGGCGACAGTCTGTTTCATGCTAGATGCAATCGTCAGGTGGCCTGACGATTGCATCTAGATGGCCTGATGATTGACGATGGCCTGACGATGGCCTGATGATTGCATCTAGCATGAAAAAGACTGTCGCCTCTGAGTGTTGACTTCACTTTATATATATATATATATATATATATATATATATATATATATATATATATATATATATATATATATATATATACATACAGGGTGTCCATAAAGTTAATGTGCACTTTAAAAAATTTATAACTTTATTTGTATTTGCGATAGAAATAATTTGCAAAAAGAATTAGAAAGAAGTAAACCTATATTTTTTAAGGTTTTATTGAAATTTTATTTACGTTCCGACATGTACTCCATCATTAGCAATACAAAGGGTAATATGATTTTGCAGTTCACGTAAAACATTTGCCAACTGATACGAAGGGAATGTGGATGATTCACTCTTGTATACGTGTCATGGCGGGTCCTAGCTGCAAAGATCATGGCTGGTCGAAGCAAGGAATATAGCTCGTCAGAACACTTGCCATAAAAATTGCTATAGGGCAACAAAAATCTTGCGACGTTTCGTCTGTGGGGAAGGGTTTTTTGGGTGGAAATAATTCACCGATCACCAGGTTTGGAAGTCTATCAGGGCAGGCCATTGAGGACTGGGCAGCATCAGTTCCCAGATATGTCAGCAATACTCGATTTTCGATCTGATTTTGTACAGATAGTGTATCGCAGGTGGAATTAGATGTTTAATGGAGCGTTAAAATGAACTGACATTTTTTTCTTGTATCTTTAGCAATAGCTTGGATATATGAGTTCCACCTGAGGTCTGGGGTGAGCTTCAGTCCCAGTAGACGTTCAAGCATAGGAACATCGTTGAGAGAACCCACATCTATCATGATAGGTGAAAGTTCAATCTCTGCTCAGTAAAAAACAACAACAAATTTACATCATTATAGTGGTCGGGAAATTATCCTGTCAGGAGGCAATTCCACAACGCAGCTGTTCTTGGTAAGAAGCTAGAACTTGTTTCTTACTAATACAATACGAAAGGAATGAGGAGCATTCATCCTTGTGTACGTGTCATGGCGGGTCCTAGCTGCAAAGGTCATGGCTGGTGGAACCAAGGAATATAACTTGTCAGAACAGTTGCCATGGAAATAGCGATAAGGTAGCGAGAGGCTTGCATCGTTTCATATTTATGTACGAATGTTCCTATCTTAAAGTGTGTATAAACTATTTAATAAGCGTATGAAAACGAAGAAAAAACGCGTAATATCGGATGTATTCTTTTTCATATTGTCTCGCAACTTTTACCCATTACACATGACGTCAGAATTTTATGCTTTGTATAAATACCAGGATGTAACCAATAAAATCTCACTCACAAGTGTAACTGCAGATTGTTCTTTACCCAAGCCCAGCGAGACGTTGCTTAACTTCAGAGGGACAACTTTGCTTAACTTCAGTGCATCACAGGAAAAAAAACCTTGTAACCAATTTAATGAAATTGTATGGATAGTAGAACAGGGCGCAGCAGCAGAGTGAAATGAGCAAAGAACTAAAGGAAGTTGTGGAGACTCATGATCTACTAACTGGAAGTTGTGGAGAGTCATGATTGCCTATAACTTAATAGACACAACACATAAATTATATCGGTGCTCGTATGCTTGTGCGTCGAGGTGTGTATCAATATGTGTATTTTTACATGAATATGTGTGTGCTTTTATGAATATTTCTATTTCGTATGTTTGTATCTGTGTGTTATTGTCTATACGTGTTTGTATGTTATTATATCTATGTGTTTTGCGTATATGTACATTCGATTGCGTGTACGAACAACAAGACAGGAATATAATAATTATCAAAATGTGTACGTTTTTAATTATTATTTGTACATGCAGTTATGTGTATGTATGTATGTATGTGTGAGGTTTTCCGTATGTAGACGTTTGTATATGCGTTTTTGTAATTGTGTTATACACACACAAAGCCTTATATGTGTGTGCGCGTGCGTGTCTGTCCGTGTTTAATTCTGGAAAACTTAAAACCTGGAATTCCTGCGTTGATAATCGATATTGGCCTATATTAATTCCAAAGAAATCATATCGGATTTGATTCAATCAAGAAAAAAATTATAACGCATATTTAAATTTCAAAGATGAGCGAAAGATTTCTCGCAAACATGCAATTAATTATACGAGGTTCATTCCAAATGTAATGACTCCTAAAATGTGATTTTAGTTCCAGACATCAGAAGCATATTTCCATGATTTTCTTATATAAGTTAAGCCTTCGCTCTAATAATCCATATTTAAAACAATGTCTTCTTACAGATAGCATCTGAGCGGAAATATGGCAAAAACGTTTTTCTGGTATAGATTTGCGCATGAAGCAGAATTGTCCATTTAAAATCATGGATGCTTACTAAATGTTTCCGGCGACCAAACAGTGGATGTGAGCTTAGTAATATGTTGGAAAAATTCGTTTCAGCTGTAATGGCAGTGACGTAAATAGCAAAGATGTATCTTTTTGACTTGACGAACGTATGTATGTATTGTCTATCCTTTCTGTAGAAGCATAACTATTTTCGCGAGGAGTTTGTGGAAAAATAGTATTTTGTAGCCGAAAACAGGCAGGTTTTATGTCGTGCCATGTAGCGGTAGTTGTTTCCGTGGCAATAAATAGAATGCCCAATGTTCAGAGCGTCCTTGCGTTTCTCATACGGAAAGACGAACAAATTGATATTCTTGGAGAACAACAGCAACAAAGACGGAAATGTAAATTGTAATGATTCTTGACTAGCATCTGATGCGGTCGTCAAACTTGATTTCAGAATGAATTTGATAGGAAATATTAAATGTAGCCGATCAAAAATTAATTCTTTTGATTAAAGCAACAACACGATCTTTGAAAGTTCCGAACCGAAATTTTAAAAAAATATGGTGGTCACTTTAAAGAGAAACATCCAGAGCAAAAGAACGATGGAGAATAGATAGATAGATAGTGAATAGAAATAGATAGATAGATAGATAGATAGATAGATAGATAGATAGATAGATAGATAGATAGATAGATAGATATGAACATATTCAAATAGATAAATATATAGATATGAACAGATGTAGATAGATAGATAGATAGATAGATATGAACAGACTGAGATAGATAGATAGATAGATAGATAGATAGATAGATAGATAGATAGATAGATAGATAGATAGATATGATCAGATTCAGATAGATAGATATGAACAGATTTAGATAGATAGATATGAACAGACTGAAATAGATATATAGATTGATAGATAGATAGATAGATAGACAGACAGACAGAGGCACAGAAAGAGTTGAAGGCTGGTGAAGATATAATTTGATAAGTTACCTGACAGTTCCTTTTTCTATGTAAAGTTTCCGTTCAGTATGTGGGCGATAATGGCCCTTCACAACTACTTATCCTTATTGGATTCTAAGTATAATTGTCCTTTTTTATTACATTTTCTTTAAATGATCCTCATAAATAAACTGTTGTGTTCATTATCAATATGATCCTGTAGAACGATATTACTCTTGTTGAAGACGTCCCTTCATCTATAAGATGAAGATTTCCTAAATGGCAGTAAACGCTGGACAGAGTGATACTACATAACAGTTCAGTTCTCTTTTCTTTGTTACTAACAAAATATTCCTGTTTCTTAATACTTTGCTTAGCTTATGGAAGGCATATTTGGCTATTCCAATTCACCTTCGGATTTCATTATCACATTTTCATGCTCTGTTGAATCAATTCCTAGGTATGTACATTTTTCTCCCTGCTTAATTCTGATGTCTCCAATTTGTAGTTTGTATCTTGGATGGTTCCTTTTGCTAAAAAACATATATTCTGTTTTCATAAAATGGATGTTTATTGTTTCCTTCTCATTTCCTCTTGCTACCTTCTGTAGAATTTCATGCAGTTTCCTTTCTGGATCTGCTACAAACACTTTGTCGTATGCAAATCATTGGTGCAAGAATGAATTATTCGTAAATGTGTCTTCAGTGTCAGGGGTCAGTAAATGATTCCAAGTCAGCATCTCAGAATTAGAATTCGCTTTTTAGTGCAGCAGGTACTGTTTCCTTGAAAGGTTGGTGTAGCACGATCTTAATTTCGCTGTTTGTGCGCATTTGGTACTGTGTCATGTAATGCCAAGCTTAGTTAATACCAAACAGATAAGATGTGTGTTTCTAATTGTCTTCACAGGGTACTCCTATCGCACATCTCATCCCAGTAGTCTAAATATATTCGCACTAGTTATCCTAGGGTCCTATTAAATTTTACTTATCTCCTCCCGTGTGTCTACTAATATTCTCATAGGTGCCTAATAATACACCCCTTATCATCGTAGAGGCATATTAATGTTCCCATATATCATCCAAGAAACCTACGAATAGTCTACCATACCAATGGAGTTTTTCCTACATATCATCCCAGAGGCCAATGAGTATCACTCAATGACAGTAAAAAACTGCTAATGCTCCCAGAGGGCTGCCGAAACTTAATTGTAACGAGGAGAACATGGTAGTAAGAGTTAGGCATTTTCGGTTGAGGTATAAGGACACAAACTTATTTCCCACATCTTCAGCGATATATCGTATATAAGTCTGGACGGAGCTTGAGCACCAGTAGACGTTCTATCAAGAACCTTCATTGGAAATAAAACGTGTCATCACGGCTGCAGGAAATGATAATGAAACATTCGTTATCGTATTTTCCCTTGATTTTGATATTTCTCTCATATTTAAGTCGTGAATGTCGGTTTTCTTTTTGTATAGGGTTGCGTTGCACTTTTAACTGTCAGTGTTTTCTTGCATTGAGAAGTCTATATCCTGTGCGGATTGTTAATTTTGACAAACGCATTAGGCTACTTTCTTTTTTTTGCCTTCTCTTCCAATCTACAAATGCAAGACAGGTTCTTGGAAAGGGATGTTGATAAGCTTAGCTTACTTCTCATGAAATTAATCAATAATACTTAGAATTGCTTTCCGTGCGTTCGAGGAGTTTTATCACACCTTCTCATAACAGGTGCCTGTAGGCAACTGACGTCTAATACGGTTAGAATAAATGAAAGCCTCGTTTCCGAGGTCTGCTATGCGCGTTCAAGTCTCATCGAAAATTACTTTTTCAATTGGAAATTTTTTCGATGAAGCATTGTCAATTATTATTATTATTATTATTATTATTATTATTATTATTATTATTATTACGACTACTACTTACTTACTAACATACTTCACATTATTTCTTTGATTTTGGTTATAACCGATTTTGTTTGCATATGCTCAAGTCGTCATTCTAAGACTATACAATTCCGGAAAATGACGATCGGGTTAATTGCGATTGAAAGCAAGTAAGATTAAAATGAAAGAAAAATCATAAATTAATATGACTGAAAATTCTTCATGTAATAAAATATCTATATAGTATTGTTACTAATGACCCTAGACTGTTAAAAATACTAATAAAAAATTAATAATTTTTGACAATGCTTCAACTACTGGAATCTGAAGCTAATATTATTACCAGGGGTTGAAGAGTTGTGATGAAAAGCAAGTGAAATTAATATAAATTAAATACTTATTTAAATTAATAATGCCTGGCAATACTTCATCTAATAAAATGCATGACATTATTACTAATGACCGTAAACAGTTCGCAAGGTTGTGATTGAAAACAATTAAAATTAAGATAAAATTAATGCTAGTAAAAAAATGGCTTACAAGCTGATAAAAATTCAAGAGAATATTATCACTACTGATCATAGACTGAGATTCCAAAGCGTTGTGATAAATATAATTTAAATTAAGATGAAAGAAATACTAGTAACAATGGCTGACAAAGCTTCAACTAAGACAAAGACAATATTATTATTAATGGTCATAGACTGACAATACAATAATCGTTGTATTGAGAAGAATTTAAAATTAAGATGAAATAAATATTAGACAAAAATGAATAATAGCTGGAAATGGTTCATCTCATAAATTATTAAATATAATGTAACAACTAATAATAATAAAAAAAATTTGTCATCTACTTTGATGACATGGTGTATAATGCATTTCCACAACTTCCTATCTTTTGTTACTCGAAATTAATTTTGAATCTTGACCATCCAACTTTGCATTTGTTCTGTCATTCATTCAGACAAATTATTAAATAGGTTAATGACTCTTTCCGACAATTCATTTGCATTCTATATGCACTTCTGTGTGTTAAGTGTGTCCAGCCAAGCAAGAATAAAGAAGCAAAAGACAAAACAAAATGAATGAAAAAAAAAAACGAATGAAAAGCGATAATGTCCGCAATAAAGACGGTCAACATGGAGAGAGAGAGAGAGAGAGATAGAGAGAGAGAGAAAGAAAGAAAACAAAGCAAGCAAACGATGAGTAAAAACCTAAAGACAGAAAGCAAGATAGAAAGAAACTGAAAGAGAAATAAACACAAAATGAAAGGCAGTAAGTTACGAAAAAGAAAGTAAAAATTAAGATAGAAATAAAGCAATGAAGAAAGATAGAACCCAAAAATATCAAAGAAAGGAAGAAAGAAGTCTAGAAAATGATATCCCAAAAATATCAAAGAAAGTATGATAGAAGTCTAGAAAATGATATCCCAAAAATATCAAAGAATTAAGATAGAAGTCTAGAAAATGATATCCCACAAATATGAAAGAAAGAATGATAGAAGTCTAGAAAATGATATCCCAAAAATATCAAAGAATTAAGATAGAAGTCTAGAAAATGGTATCCCAAAAATATCAAAGAAAGAAAGATAGAAGTCTAGAAAATGATATCCCAAAAATATCAAAGAAATAAAGATAGAAGTCTAGAAAATGATATGCCAAAAATATCAAAGAAAGAAAGATAGAAGTCTAGAAAATGGTATCCCAAAAATATCAAAGAAAGAAAGATAGAAGTCTAGAAAATGATATCCCAAAAATATCAAAGAAAGAAGTCGGGAAACTGATCTCATTGGTGTCACTCTATCGACTTCTTCCGAAATTCAGTCCCATCCCTGTCTTCAATCAAATATAATGAAGAAATACAAGACACTGCAGAAATAGCTATCACATATACCCCTATCATTACTGACATACCGGTAAGGCATTAGTGACAGTGGTGTCTTCATCTCCCTAATGTCTTACCATTATGTGGGAGGTATTTCTGGGAAGAGGTATAGGTGCGAGTTATCTCTACCGCACCCAGTACAGTTGAAGCTGTTTACCAACGATTATTCGATACCCAAAATGTTACTTTTCAGAACATCTTGATGATTTGTATTTTGACATTATCTGATCGTCCTTACAGCTTCTCTTCAGACCAATTTCCGAAAACAAATCATGCTTAATGTACATTTTCATTGCATTCTTATTCGCTGTCCTTTTTTTCGATTCAAAATATCGACTGCTTTGTCTACCTTCTCTCGTCGATTCTTTCTTTCATTCCAAATATTACATTGTATTTTCTTTCTCTATATTCTTTTGTTTCATAAGGATTCTTTCTTCCTTGCTCATCATTTTATATTCTTTCTTTCTTTCTTTTGTTTTTATATCCTAACCTTCATTCATTCATTCTTTCTTTCTTTCTCATAATTTTATGAACTTTCTTATAATTTTATGTCCTATGCTGTTTCTTTCTTTCTTTCTTTCTTTCTTTCTTTCTTTCTTTCTTTCTTTCTATTCTATATCCTAACTTTTCTTTCTTTCATTCATTCTTTCTTTCTTTCTTTCTTCTCCTACTTTTTGTATAGTCTGCATTGTCTTCTACGTTGTTTTATTCCATAGTCTCTATATTTTGACATGTTGATATCCAATCTGTTCTTTCGAAATCTGTTTGCGTTTCCTTTTCCCCAAACTCTCTGCCTATCCTTATATAATTTCGCCATCCAACGCTTCCTCCTCTTGCTATACAATCTCTCTCTCTTTCTTTCTCTCTCTCTCCCTGACTCTTTCCTCTCTCTCTCTGTCTCTCTTTCTCTTTCTCTCTCCCCGACATACTTTCTTCGTTTATGAGCTCTAGGGTAATATTCTTTATTCGTTTTTCATTTGAATATTTTTCCAAGTGAATTGAATTTTCCGATAGTACAGATATCTGGTCAGGATATCAAGTGCTTGGTCTTCCTGCCGAATTTTCCCGCCAACTTTGCAAAAGTTTAATAACGATTAGCTTGATAACATCTTTTAGAAAATGCTACAAACCATTTCACTGGCGCAATGCCCACAAGTTTTGAACAATTGATGACAAAAATTTTCATATATATATATATATATATATATATATATATATATATATATATATATATATATATATATATATATATAATTATTTTTTTACAATTTTCCAGATTTTCTATCTGATACAGTCCTTTAGAAAGTCTTTACCTGAGACCTGAAGAAAATATTTTTTTAGAATATCATTGAGGAAATCACATTCAGGGAAGTTTTCTAAGTATGGCATAAGTGCTTATTTTAAATCATCTCATCCCAAACAAGGCAATAAAGTCACCAAGATGCAAGATGTTATCGGAAATGAGAGTTAGAAAACGTCAGTGAGGAGAAAGAACAATATAGACCAGTATTCAAGAAGAGAGAAAATGGCGATTGGTGTTGCATTTATGTTCTTGAAGATTGGAAGTGAAAGTGAAGCAAGAAACCGAAAGATAGTTCTGTAGGAGAGGAATGCGAAAATAAAATTATTAGAATCGAACTTCAAGCGAATTCTGAATAAAACAGTGAGACCTACTTGCCAATCTAGCAGTACGCTTAAATTGATGCAGTCGAGGTATCAATATGGAATGCTCATCAGAACCATTACCATGAAAATATCTATAGATAAGGCAGAGGGAAGACACGTCCTGGCGATGACAAAGTGACTGTTGTCGAGATGCCAGGTGAGGAACGATTAAATTACAGGCTCTTCTTTAGATTATCTCAATAATCGAAAGATATAAATCAGGAATACCAGACTAGATAGGGTAGAAATATTCTGTGGACGGACGAATAACAGATTTTTAAATTGTCACGATGGATTCTGAGAAAAATGATTGGCACAATACAGTGAATTATTAAACAATTCAATATAATCAGATAATGGAAAACCTAAACCCCCAAAAGGGCAATGAGTTGCTTTCGTAGAGGTTACCATCAGCCAAGCGGTTGGAAGACAGGAAATGTTCTCTGTGGTAATTAAATAATAGCAGTCTTGTTTCGTAGGTGTTAAAATTTACAAGTCACTCCTTGCGCCAGTTAACCACTGATTTCTGATTTATTCGTTTTACATTGTCGATAATATCGGACTTACTACTATGACAGGAGTAAATACTTATATCATCAGAATAAATGACTATTTGGGATCTGATAGCATCATTGAGGTCATTGATTAAAATAAGAAACAACTTGGTGACCCCCAACATTCATTATACGATTTTTTGTGAAAGATAGGATTATAAACTATTTATCCAGAGACACTGTAGCCGTTGAGCCTGTAAATAAGGCCAGCATGCTTTTAAAACCCTTGTATTTTTCTACTGTTCTTACAATATTCTTTTAAATAATTCTTAATGCTCCTATCGTCACTTTGACTTTTGTATTCGTAGTGAGGATCCAAACGCAGAAGCTATATTGAATCTCCTCTGCAACGGTCTATCAACGGGGTTTGTGCGATGTCGAATCCTGGGGCACCGCATGTACTGCAGCCGCAGTAGAAGCGGTGTTTCTTCGGCAAGATAACCTGACGGAGCCCAATCCTCTCCAGTTCGGTTTTGAATTCAGAGTTAAGTTTTCCTAGAACGGTTGCCACCCAAGGCGAATTTTTCCTGCTATTTACCCATAGCTGGGGGAGAAGACGAGAATTCATACCTTTCCCAAGGGTATTAGCACGTAAGTCAATGTAATGGATCCGACTGGAATTCGAACTGTTCTCTCCGATTCCTCTATCGATTACACCACTGTGCCTCCTTTACCAGTGGAAGCCATTCTGGTATAATCATACTTGTCAATTGTTTGGCATTGCCCAACGAGTTTTTGTGTTGACATCCTTTCCTAGGTGTAGGAGGGGATGAGTAGTAGTACTTTTGTTGCTCGGTTGCTGCAAATTATCATTAAGGAGGATGGACAACACTGGTCGTCACCTATTCCCTAAATATCTCACGCGTTGGCTTCATGCGCTACATCCCGGTAAACCGCTTCACCAGGCGGGCTAAACCGCGTTAGGGTGTAGTGATTGCATGATGATCTGCACAAGTGGATAATGGATGGACAATGGACTCAACGACCAAAGTGCACAGACCAAAAGCGATCCGTATCATATTAGTGGCTTCGGCTGTCGACTGTCGACCAAGGCCTTGAAAAGGATATGGGCGCCGCCAAATTATCTACAAGCCCACTGAAGTGATTATGAAGCAATGCTTATATACATTCAACTAATATTCTCCCAATACAAGACCCGAGAACCATTTATGTTAGAACGTTAATAAATTAAGTTGTTTTATGAGCGTAAGAGAAATGTAGTTTATGAGGTTATGTTGGAAAGATAATAGTTAACTACTGATTTCTAGTAATAGAGAAGACATCTTCTCAGGAGACTAAATAGCCTATCTTTATATGACCTGCTTTCTTCCTGATTGATGACGAAGATACGAAGATAATAGTTAACTACTGACTTGAATATTCTAGTGACAGAGAAGACATCCTCTCAGGAGACTAAATAGTCTATCTTTAAATGACGTGCTTTCTTCCTGAGTGATTACGAAGGAAATGATGTTGATTCGCTCTACAATATAGGCATGGCAGGTCATATTTGTGAATATCCGAAGTGGTGCTTCAAAGGAATCTATCTCTTCAGAACATTTTCCGTGGAAATAACGATAGAGTAGCAAGAGGCGTGGGAATGATGCAGATGATCTCGTCTGTATGAGACAAGATCATCTGCATCAAAACATATCGCTCTATATCCTTGCGCGCATATAAGCTCTTGGTCAGAAGGTCGATTTATTAAAATGATTTGTTTTTTTACAATGTTAAGTGTTAACTTAAGTCAATTCATCTGATGAAAAGGCACCGAATTCATCGTTGATATTCAAAGGAGATATCACAAAGAATTTTAGCGTTCTTGTCGCTTGGCAAAACATAATCTCGAATAAAACGCAGAAGCGAATAACTAGAAGCGTTGAACAGAATGGTATGTTTTCATTCAGTTCAAAAGAAACATTTTATGTGCAAATATACATCGACTCTGTGGATCTAAGTGTATTTGAAATCCTTGTAAAAGCGATTTTTTTCGATATTACGTTGAATAGTAAGGAAAAGTAATATAAACGTCTAAGCTATTACATTAGTAATTAGTGTTTAACTTTGGTGGAGATAAATTCCAGTTTGTGTTGACAGCTGAATTTAAAATGAACATACCAAAAAAATAACTATTTGCTTATTTGCTCCCCACGATTTTATTCGGTTATCTTCTGACTCTGAGGTAGGGTCCTTGTGCTATTTTTAAAACTGCCTCCTGTTAGCATGCTCTCATTTTTTCAAGAGGCATATCAAACAGAAAAATGGGTTTATTGCGCCCATATCCGGGCTGAAATTGCCTAACCCCTTACTTTCTAGCCATGATAGATATTAAAAGAGATTATCCGCCTCATCAGCGATTAATTAATTATTTTCAACTGCCCAGCCCTTTCTCAGGGTCGAAACGTCAGCATTCTAATCCTACTCTACCGCTATTATCATGGCAACGAGCTACATCCCTTTGTTCCACCATTTCAGACCTTTAGAGCTAGGAAGCGCTATCCACCGTACAAAGACTTGAATCATCTTCACCCCACTTCGTATTCTATAGATATAGAGAAAGTTCTCCGTCAGCATTTTGCAGAGAACGGCTAATTTATAGAGGAAACTGTTTGAGAGGATGCATCTCCGATCGCTACAGTCATAAATTCTTCAAGTGTACGCTCAACCATTATCTATCCTACATATCCTCATAACCTGCACTTACTCCTTCCTCTTATTTCTCTACAACCAGCTAATTTAGTAAACATCGACATTGAGTCACTCTTGGGAACGGCACTATATTGGCTGAACCTTAAAAAATGGACAAATATTTTTCAAACAGATGTGGGGAAATTCAATTCCTAGATATCCTTTCAGACCGTAGGGAATATAGCACTCCAAGATTTTCTTTCTCTAGCTTCTATAAGTATTTTTTCTTTAGCCTCACTTTTATCCTTTTTCTGTCATTACTTCACAAAAAAATTATTTAAGTAGGTTACCCTTTCTTTTCTTCTGCTTCTCTTGTTCTAATGTCTTTTGAGCATTACATTTTCTTGGCCCTCTTTCCTCCATGTGTTTATGTTGTAGCATAAGTATGGACGATAATGGGTATATCCAACATTCACATAATTATAGTAGTAAATACTGTATGTTGGTCTGCATTTGGAGATACGTCTTAAGCTGCGCTGGGAAAAAATCTCTGTCTCCAGGCAGAGAGGATCCACAGACGAGGCCATGTCAAAGGGTAGAGTTTCGCCTCGGGAAACAGCTACCCGACCCCGTTTTATACAGGGTCTACGGGGAATTTTTGGTCGAGCCTACGGGCTCGGTTACCCCTCATTAAATTCCGCCTTGTGCCACACCTGACTGCGTGGAGCGCTTGGTAGATATCCTGCAGTTGGAGATTCATCTCCAGCTGTGCATATCAAACTCTCTGTCTCCCGGGAGAGAGCATCCCCAGACGAGTCTATGTCAGAGGGTAGAGTTTCGACTCAGGAAACAGCTACCCGGCCCCGTTTTATGCAGGGTCTACGTATATTTTTGGCCAAGCCTACAGTCTCGGATACCCCGCATTAAATTCGGCCTTGTGCCAAATCTTCTTGCGTGGGGCGGTTGGTAGATATCCTGCAGTTGGAGATTCATTGTGAAATTCACTTGACTCACTTCTAGTAGTTGACTACTTCTTCTACGCGCCGCTGGCGAATCTTATATGTGTTGTTCTTGTTCTAATTATTATCGATAATTACCAACCTTCGAGCAATTATTCTACTCTGTAACCTTCTATAAGTTACAACAGTTTACAAATAATTCAAGCCGTATCTTTTTAATAGCAATTATGGTTCCTGTTTTCCTTCATACTTCCTTTTTGTTCACATCTTCTCTTCGAGTTATTCGCAGACGTTGACAATAGGATTATATCGCTGTCGTTTAAAGTCTGTTTTTCATTCGAAGAACGTGTCCAAGATTATTCCTCATACAGATTATTAGACATTGGGATAGCAATTCAGCTCTCTTATCTTTATTTCCGATGATGTTGTGGACGGGTGTAGGGTTGGTTGATGTTTAACAGAAATATAGGGCATAAAACGAAGTGGAAATATAATATATTTTATTTTATATCGAAGAATGTGTCCTTTTGGTATTCGGGGTTGAAAATTTTTCTTTAATAAGGCAGATATTGGTAGTAACCTGGAGAAAGTCCAGTAGTGTAGTTTTGAAGTCAAACTGTGCGAGAGGTAGAAACAATATTAGAAATAGATCCGTGTCAATCTATTGTGTTTTCTCGGCCCTAAGCAGGTCAGAAATATAATTAGCAGATGTCCTTTTAACTACTTCTTTGTGTGTCATGCATGACTCTTATCTCGTGGTAGCATCTTTTGTCGTTACTCACACTATTTCTTTTGTTTCTGGCTCAGAGGTGCAAGCTTATATCATTTTGATCAGACTCCGAGACTTTGACGCGAACATTGGTTTTAGCTAACATCAAAGGTCTCTTCGTGGAAATTTTTTTGAATGACGTAATTTTTTTTATTTTTCGGCGTTCCTTTCTTTTTCATTTAGTTTTATAGCGGACGTTATGCGTGGAGCCTTCCTGAATTTTGCTAGTTTTCAGTCATAAATTAGTAGGCGCTGTTCCCGCAAATTTCCGGTGTTTTTTGGTCGTGATCAGGCTTTTTTCCCCTCCTTCTTTTTATTTGATGGTTCCCTCCTCTTTAAATGAGAGACGTGTAGAAAGTGAAGTTTATAAAGAAAGAGAGAAAGACATAAGGTTTTTAGAGGAAAGCGCAAATGCTTTATTTTAATTTGAGTCCTTTTTATTTCTGTTCCTGTATTTTATTTTTATATTTCTTTTTATCGAGACTCATTAGATATTAATAATTTCGATATAGGATGGATTTTAGGATTTTATGTGCAGATTTCAACTCACTGTTAGGGTTTTGATTTTTCTATAACCTAGAAGAAATGTACATAATGAACCAGATAATCTTTGCAGTGCGGCATAACGTTCTGAATTATACTGGAAACAGTTCGTTAGACAAAATTCTTTAGAAACGCTTCTGGCTCTTATTAAAATTGGATCAATGTCCCATCTCCCTTGAAGTGACTTTTACACAGATTCTCATTGATTACACCAAGGAGGGGGTTTCTTTCAAACACTAATTATCAGTATTTGATGAGAAATTACTCTACAAATGATACAGGTACCATGCAATTCTGGTACTACCTCCAGCAAAGGTGGATTAGCTCCGGCTAAGGCGGTTATCCCAGGCTATTCTCGCGAAGAGGATGATTAGACATTCAAGAGGATTAATCTCAAGGGCGGGTGGATCTTCTGGCAGGTGGTAAACAGCCATTTAGCAAAATCGGTTATCCAGCTATGTATGCAGAAGGCGGAAGTCAACGAGAAAGGCAGAGAGATTCCACGATGGAATCAGCGGCCTCGTCTCCCTGATCAAGGCGAGCCATCAAATTGGAATAGATTGGCTAGGATTTAACCTGGAGAGGGATGGACTCCGCCAGGTATAATTACCGAAGACAAGTAACGAATCAATAACTCTTCGGCTTTTTATCCAGAGATGTTGAAGGGACTGGTTAAGTTTTCAGCTATGCAAAGACGCTACAACTACAACCAGTTACAATGGTGACGCTGAGGATTTGAAAACAACACATATTTCTGAAAGGAATTGTAAGATGAATATTGAACTGCAATTGATTTTGTTCAAAGAGAAACTGAATGTTCAAGGTATTTGAACATCTGAATATTCTTTGCAGTTGCGCATATTTTGTCAGAGGTTCAAAGGCAAAGGAGAAGCGTGGAAACCCGTTTATGCCTACTTTAAGAAATAAAAAGAAAACAAAGTACTGGCTTAACACTGCTGTTTTCAAGTAGCAATTGCGTTTGCTGCCCATTCAAAGCAAACTCTATTCGTTTAGGCATGAAAAAGGAATTAATTTATCCCAAAAGGGAATATAAGTTGGAGACTAGAACAGCCTGTCTTTTTCTTTCATTTTCTTTCTTTCTCTTCCTTCCTTCCATTCATTTTTTTTTTATTTATTTATTTTTTACTTCTACTTCTATTTGAAGAGGCACGGTGGAGTAATGGATAGAGGCTCAAATGGAGGAATCGGAAAGCTGAGTTCGAATTCTAGCCGAATCCATTACATTCACTTACGTGCAAATACTCCTGGGAAAAATATGATTCTTCTTTTTCTGCCCACCCCAGCTATGGGTAAATAGCAGAACAGACCGGCCTTGGGTGGTAACTGGTTTAGGGAAAGGACAACTCTGAATTCAAAACCTGATCCTCCACCTTGGCGCGGGGGTGCAGTAGGATAACAATCTAACAAAAAACTTGCTTGTTATAGAAACCGTAACAATATCTTGCGGCGCTATATTGCTCTAGGAATTTAAAGGCATAATATATCTTTATCTTCCTCCTCTTTTACTTTCTTTCTCTTTATCTCTCATTCTCACATACTTGTTTCCATTCTTTCTCGCCTTTCATCTCTAATTTTTGCCTTTTATTTCTCTTTCCGTTGCTTTCTTTCTTGCCTTTTATATCTCTTTTTCTCATGTTCCCGCTTTCCTGACTAGCACTTTATAACGTCTTCCTGATTCCCCTAAATTTCTCTCTATTTCTCTTTCTTTTTTGCCTCATATTTGTCTCTCCCTCATTCTTGCCCTATATCTCTCTCTCTCTCCTTGACACTTCTCCTTTCTCTCTAAATGAAATAATTCTGCCTTTAAATAAATTCACTGCAAATTTCAATTTGTCGAGGGGAAAATAAAAGTAAAGTGAGTCGATAAAAGAACCGTAGAGATTAGAAATAACAAACTAAAGCGACTTGAAAATACGGAACAAATCAAAAATTCGAACAAATAAAAGTACTGAGAAATAATAATCATAATAATAAGCATAATAATAATAATAATAAGAAAAACAACAACAATAATAATAATAATAACAACAACAGCAATAATAATAATAATGATAATAACAACAACAATAACAATAATATTAATAACAATAACAACAATAATAACAACAACAACAATAATAAAAATAATAATAATATTAATAACAACAACAATAATAAAATAATAATAACAACAACAACAAGAATAATAGTAACAGCAACAAAAACAACAATAATAAAAATAATATTAATAACAACAACAAAAATAATAATAATAATAATAACAAAAACAACAATAATAATAACAAAAAGAACAAGAACAATAATAAGAGTAACAACAACAACAACAACAACAATAATAGTACAAAAATAATAATAATGTTGCAAGGTATTGGCACCCACTGAATATAAAACCCGGAATGATAGAGTGGGCCAATATTTACACTGAAAAATCTGAAACTTCTGCGGCAAGGAAACTGAAATTGGTGTGAATACCACCCAGACCCGGTTACGGAGATAGGGCCTGTAACAATTTTATGAGACTACACAATACACACAGACAGTAGACTAATTGAAGGGATACCTGGAAGCCAATGCCTTAAAGAAATACGAAAAATTGTTCTCACGAGTGCAATCCACAACTTACGAAGGGCTTTGTCTATGTATTTTTTTTTCAGTAGAAAATATCATGATGCCATTCCTAACCTTAGGTCCCTAGGCAGGACCCGGAAAGAAACGTGTACACATCAGAAATCAAAGGAAATAAAATAAAGATAATAATAATAATAATCTACTTGCCAAGATCGGTCGGACATCTATCGCAAATCTAGACCATAATTCACGATCTTCCATAGCCTTCGGTAGCTGATATTTATCTAGACTTATAACAGCTGTTAGCTGGTCGATGTATATTCTGTCGGGGCGTTCACGAGTCTGTTTGGCAACCATGTCGGCTAAGACACAACATAGCCCTCACATTGTAGCGGGCCCATCTTCATTCTTTTCGTATTCATTGGTGATACGTAAGTTCTACTGGAACAGCTTGTTTCTACGGACGGCTACATTGTAGAATCGACTCACAAGAGAAGTTTGCCCCGATCACTGCGATCTTAACCGTTATCTTCCCCACACATCCCACTATACCGTGCCTCTTACATTTTGAACTGTAACGCTCTACCTCGAGTAGCTCTCGTGCCTTTTTCAGGGTGAACATTTTTGTAAAAACTTTATTTCTTTTTTGCTGCGCTGATAATGTATCCTGAGAACCGTAATTTTCTCTTTTACATGGTTATTGGTATATTTGGCATAGAGCAAAGGTGGCCAAACTGCGGCTCCCGAGACACGGCGGCTCTTTAACGTTTAACATGCGTCTGGTGGAAATACATTGAGCTGCTTTTTTCACCACGATTAATATAAAAGGCAAATTACTCGCCATAGAGAAACATCCCTGCCTCCCATTAGAATGTCTGACGCTCAACTCCACGAGAGCACCACTTTGCGACTGTTCGGTCTCACATTGTCTGCGGACCTGAGATGGAACAAATACATTGAGTCAATAGCTTCGTCCACCACACGGAAAGTTGGTTCCCTGTGCCGCGCCAGGAAAATTTTCTTTCCGGAGTCAATCCTTCAAATCTACAAATCAACCATTCGCTCTTGCATGGAGTATTGCTGCCATATATGGTCTGGAACCCCTTCTGTTTGTCTCAAGGTCATTGATAAAATCCAGAGACGGATATGCAATGTAATTGGCCCTGATCTGGAATCTCGTCTGCAGCCGCTCTCTCACAGACGTGCCGTCGCCTCCCACTGTGTATTTTACAAATACTTTCACGGTAACTGCTCCGATGAGCTGCTTTCGCTGGTTCCCAGACTTCATGAATTTAAGCGTACTACTAGGCTGGCATCTCACTCTCACCCTTTCACTGTCGAAACTGTTAAATGTAGCCGTCTCTTCTACTCCAATAACTTCATGTCTCGCACTTCTCGCCTGTGGAACTCTCTTCCCTGCTTCCCTGATAGCTATAATCTCCAACTATTCAATGTCAATCGACGTCTCCAGATGCCTTGATCTATCCCCTATCTTTCCCTTCATCCTTTCCTTTATAATTCCTATTTGATCTCGCTCCAACTGTCTGTAACCCCTTGCGTACTAGTGGCTTCCCGCCTTGCTTGGATGTAACGCTTTAAAAAAATTTCACGTACTTCATTACTGTATTAAATATGCTTAATATAATTAAAAACAATCATCAGTCAAAATTTTGAATATATTTAGTATATACCGGGGATAACAGCAAAACTGTCCAAATCGAGGAACAGCAAAATTGCTCAATTGTTAGATTAAACTTTGAACCGTTGTGTCCTAGAATGATTAAAGATATCTTACTGGAAAACACCGAGGTTTTTATAACACTATTGGACTCTACTTTGAACAATAAGAATGTATTTAGCTCTCAGTTGAAATGATGGTCCCTCTTGCTTTTATCACCTCTTCATCTGGTTTTTCTTTTCATTGTTTCAACTTTTTAAAAATTATTCAAAGTTTTCTTGAGTGAAATTTGAAGATGAAAGCCGGTGTATGAATGTTGGTAATATTACTGAAAGCGTGATTGATCTTTGTTGTCTCACGATTGCTCAATTGGGAAGACATAGCTGGATTGGAACACAATTATTTTAACCTTTTCTCTTTCTAACTGAATATATATATATATATTTCTATGATTCTTACAACAAATGGTGTCAATATGGCTAAACGTCTTATCTGAAAACCTGGAAAAAAGAAATTCAATTAGTGTTTTTTTTTTATATTAAACATTTTGTGGGATGGACAATTATGATGTTACACGGCTTGGACAATTTTGCTGTTGGCATATATGTGTATGTTTCGATTACTGAATCGAATGCAAATTAATAGTTGCATATATGAATAAATAGTATTGCATACAGGCATTTCTTAATGTTGTAATATGTATGTGACAAAAACCTATGTGTAAGTTTTGTTCACGTCTTGCGCCTATCCTACATCTTAACGTCATCCTGTGAGGTTCTTACATTAAACAAGTTGAGCCGCCTCGTCTATACAGGTTTACATTGGTGATATGCTGATGCCATTTGACATATTTCTAGAGCTCTAACCCTTTTCCAACGTGCACCATATAGATTCTTACTAACGATAATGAAGTAATACAATAATATTAGTAATCGTTACATTTATTCTGAAAACATGTTAAACTCTAAAAAAGAATATTTAAAGATATTTCACTATTGAAAGCATGAAGAAAATAATACAAATAAAGAATATGAAAGATCATGAAACTCAAAAGACACGAGGAACGACGGGGGGGCATCACTTGACCTGCAGCATTAGATGAGTCTACTGTAATAGATAGCCTCATAAAAACCATCTCTTTTCAGGTTGCTTTTAAATAGTGTGTTGCTCTTCGAGATTGATTTAAATGTCTATCAGTATGAATGCTAAACCCAAAACCAGTAGTGATTGCATGGCCTTCTATGACTTGTTCTGGGTGATTTTCAAGCAGTTTTTCAGCGGGTAGAGCAGTATAATATTGACATATTCTCCATTGAATGTACTGGTCAATATAATAAAAATCTTTGTATATTTCGGTGTCAAAATTTAACAACCAAATGCTAAGAGACCAATATATTCAACATGGTTTTCACCTAATTTCCCATTTTTCACTAAGTCTGACTGGTAATTTTTATTTTTCATTGTGTTTGATTGGTAATTTTATTTTTCATTGAGTTTGACTGGTAATTTCATTTTTCATTGAGTTTAGTAATTTTCATTTTCATTGAGTTTGATGGTAATTATCATTTTTAATTAAGTTTGACTAGTAATTTCATTTTTAATTGAATTTGGTAATTTTCATTTTTCATTGAGTTTGACGGTAATTTTTATTTTTAATTGAGTTTGACTAGTAATTTCATTTTTAATTGAATTTTGTAATTTTCATTTTTCATTGAGTTTGACGGTAATTTTTATTTTTAATTGAGTTTAACTGGTAATTTCATTTTTAATTGAATTTGGTAATTTTCATTTTACATTGAGTTTGACGTTAATTTTCATTTTTAATTGAGTTCGACTGCTAATTTCATTTTTAATTGAGTTTGACTGATAATTTCTGGTAAAAAACCTTCTAACTTTGAAGGCATTATGAATGCTGCTGTCTCAAAACTGTTTAGGGCCTGATAAGCTTTGCGTTTGTTTACATAAGCATCGTTACTTCTGAGTATATGTTAGTCTTGTGAGGGTTTTGTTAGCAGGTTTAATTGTCTAACATTTATGACATAAATATATGACACTAGTGATAAACAGGAAGGTCTCAATAGATCCTATTTACATTTTCGATAGCTTCCGATGACTCTGTGAACGCTCGTACTGTGTCCATTTGCTCTGATTTTTCTATTTTATGTCATTATTATATGCACCCTTATGGCGCTAAAGAAAGTTAGTAATAGCAGTAAACCCACGTAGAAACAAGTGAAAACCAAATAAGTGCGAAGCAGTTAAAATGATTGGGTCTCTGTACCAATCCAATACGTACCTGTCTCCTCATGCTATTCTCCAGCTTTATAAGATTATAGATGTAGACGTTTCTTCTACTCCAATAGCTTCATATCTCGCACATCTCGCCTGTGGAACTCACTTCCTTATTCCTGTTTCCTTGACAAATACAATCTCGAACTATTTAAGTGTAACGTCAATCGACATCTACAGTTGCCTTGATCGATCCACTTCCCTTCTCCACATCCTTTCACCTTTCATTCCTATCTGCTCTCGCTCCAAATCTTCTGTAACCCCCTTGCCTTGATCGATCCACTTCCCTTCTCCACATCCTTTCACCTTTCCTTCCTATCTGCTCTCGCTCCAAATCTTCTGTAACCCCCTTGCCTTGATCGATCCACTTCCCTTCTCCACATCCTTTCACCTTTCCTTCCTATCTGCTCTCGCTCCAAATCTTCTGTAACCCCCTTGCCTTGATCGATCCACTTCCCTTCTCCACATCCTTTCACCTTTCCTTCCTATCTGCTCTCGCTCCAAATCTTCTGTAACCCCCTTGCCTTGATCGATCCACTTCCCTTCTCCACATCCTTTCACCTTTCCTTCCTATCTGCTCTCGCTCCAAATCTTCTGTAACCCCCTTGCCTTGATCGATCCACTATCTTTCTCCACATCCTCTCCTTTATCACTCCTATCTGCTCTTCCTCCAAACCTTCTGTAACCCCTTGCGTGCTAGTGGCTTCCAGCCTTGCTTCGGGTGATAAGCTTAAAAAAAAGAGCGAGATCTGACAGAAAATGGAGAACTGTTGTCATATTTGGGCGGGAGATGGCCATTTCTCACTTTTTAATGTTGAGAGAGTTCAAATGGCATTTCCGGGTCTTTGCTGGAGAAAAACTATTTCCCACCCCCCAACCTCGCTCTCACGGGCGGGATATGGTGAGTCTCTTACTGCTCTATCGCTACTGTTATTGTGGTTATGCCAGGTCCAACCCTCACAGCTAGGACCTGCCATCCTATTTACATTGTAGCAAACCACCCACATTCCTTTCGTATTCCATCGCCTAGAAATAAGTTCTACTCGAACATCTTCTACCTGAGAACTATTGCCCTGTAGAACAGAATTCCAAGAGGATTTTTCCCGGATCACTACACTGTTAACCTGTTCAGGTCTAAGGTTAACCATTATCTTCTTTTATCCATATTAATTAATACCCATTAACGTAACTTTCTATCTTGTGCGGTTCTCGGGCCTTGTACAGGGGAACCTTACGGAAAAAGAAAGAAAAGAAACATGAATGATGAATGAACATCTAAAATGTAGCGATGTTTCTCGATACCAAAATCAATCGTATGCATCGTTTTAACCCTTTGAGACCTGCGTTTCTGCAAGATTTTAACTCTTCTGCCGGAGCTCCTGAGTCAAAATTCGTAAATAATTAATAATGTTTCACGGTATATATAAAAATAGTTACAAGTGTTTACCCACTGTTCAACCGGTGGATGGGCATGACGTCATTTTTCTCTACCATGGGTAAACCGGTGGTCCGGGCTCAAAGGGTTAAACATTCAAGACGTGACAAACCTGCTAATGTTACAAAACGAATGAAAGAGGGGACCAAACCAAGATCACAGATTCCTGAAGAAGTGGGAAAACTGTTACTTCTACGGATTAACAAGAAGTAATTAAGTGGCGGGAGCTTTACAGAATTAATAATTTGTGAAAAGGCGAGGCAGTTAATACTTAAGGGAAAAATTGTCTTCTGTTTTCGAACCAGTCGCTTTCCGAAATACTTCTGTGAACGTATTAAGTTCGTTCACATGAGTGACGTTCCACTCTATGCGACGTCAAGTTATCGGAAGAAGAGAAAAAGAGAAATCTCTATATATACCTTTTCACACGATATCAATCCAACCGATTTTAACCAAACTTGGCACATACATTGTACAATGTAAGAGATGGGTTCCTAGCGTAAAATTCGATAATTCAATAAAAATCAATAAAGCCAATCAAAAATCTATAAATTCAATTTTTTCCTCCGATTTCTGATCTTGTCATGATGGTTATATATATATATATATATATATATATATATATATATATATATATATATATATATATTATACACTGGCGCTACAGAATCCTAAACCAACGAAGACTAACTGCAGTCAGGATAATAGAGTAATTGTGACAACCACGATCCTTTAGTTAGCATTTTCCCTTTAAATAACTCCCTATGGCTTTCACGATGACACTTGTTATTGTCACAAAAGAGCAACGAAGCTGTTTTCAGTAATGTTTAAATTATTATACACTGGCGCTACAGAATCTCAAACCTGCAACTGCAGTCAGGATCATAGAGTAATTGTGAAAACCACGACACTTTAGGTAGCATTCTTTAGCTACATACGGTTTTTAAAATCAGAATTGTCCTTTCCCTAAACTGGTGCCAACCAAGGCGCAAGAAGCCGGTCTAGCCTGCTATTTAGCCCATAGCTGGGGGAGAGATTTTAATTCATAACTTTTCAATGATATTTGCGCGTAAGTGAATATAATGAAATCGAACACAGCTCTCTGGTTTTTCTTTCGCGTGGTTATCCATTACACCTGTGCTTTCGTATTTTACCAAGATTACTTGAAGACTTGCAAGAGCAACACACTCACTTTTCACACTACATTAAACAAATGTTACAAAGGAAACTAACGTTAGTACTAGAAGGAGCGATAACAGTCAGTGGACAAAACTGTTTAAAAAGAAATATTTGTAATGGATTTCAAACTACAGTAACGTTAACTGTTCGGTCAATGAATGCGGAAAATTTCTTTATAAGGAAACGGTTGATTTTACCATTACTATTAGTATGGATGGTCTCTCTATCTTTAATGGGTATCTGTTTCATCTAGGCTCCGTTAACGCTTATCACGACTTTCACCTTTCTGTTACATAATGTTTTCATTTGACTGGAGAGCTCCAGATAATTTACAAGCTGAGCGATTTCATTAAGTCATATTGGCCGTTTTTAATGTTCCTTTTTTTTTTGAAACCGCGATATTCTATATTAGGACATTGTTTTCCTTTGTTTGACTGGGCTGTGTATGTGTATGTGTTTTATGTTAGTAATATGTAATCCTCCACATTTGTCTGTCTTCCCCCTACGGGAAGATGCACTCTTCCCCAAATAAACCTTTAACCAATCAAAACTTTACTTTTCCAAACTCAATCCCCCATTGGTCAAAAGAACACTAAAATGTAGCAAAGTTGAGACAAACCTTTTTTCCCGTGCAGCTCCCTGGAGCCTATTTGAAAACTCGAAAATCTATAAACAGAATCTTTCGACTTAATTCACGTCAGTCAGACACTGAATTTCGAGAGATACTAGCAGACCCCACGCGTGCCAACACACTGACTCAATAACCACTACCAACCTCTCAACAGATCAACACAACTCGCACAACTATTACCGCCTGAAGAAAATTAACTTACAATTTACTAAAAATATGATATGGATATATTGGGCATCGTATATATATATATTATATATATATATATATATATATATATATATATATATATATCGTATATATATATATATATATATATATATGAAGAAATATAGTCTTAAAGTGTGCTATATTTATGGGATAAAGTGCTTAATATCAGAGATAGAGCGTGTGTAAATGTAAAAGTGATCATAGAAGTCAACACTTAGAGGCGACAGTCTGTTTCATGCTAGACGGAATCGTCAGGCAACCTGACAATTGCATCTAGATGGCCTGATGATCGACGATGGCCTGACGATTGCATCTAGCATGAAACAGACTGTCGCCTCTGAGTCTTGAGTTCTATGTTCACTTTTATATATATATATATATATATATATATATATATATATATATATATATATATATATATATATATATATATATATATATATATATATACAGGGTGTTCATAAAGTTAATGTGCACATTAAAAAATTTATAACTTTATTTGTATTTGCGATAGAAATGATTTGTAAAAAGGATTAGAAAGAAGTAAATCTATATTTTTTAAGGTTTTATTGAAATTTTATTTAACTTTCCACATGTCCTCCATCATTAGCAATACAAAGGGTAATACGATTTTGCAGTTCACGGAAAAAAAATGCCAACTGATTTACAGTAATGCCTGAAATCACATTAGTTATTTTAGCTATACTTAAAACTAGGCACATTAAACTTTATAACATTTTTTACAGATTATTTCTATCGCAAATACAAATAAAGTTATGCATTTTTTAAAGTGCACACGAACTTTATGGACACCCTGTATTTTGGTAGTCTTTGTAATCTACCGTAATATCCAGTTATGTTGTTGATTGCCTCGTCTCAGTATTTCATGTATTGTTTGCACTGCCGGTGTATCAATTTCTAACGTATATCAAATGTCTTCAAATCTCTAACATATATCTTGGTATTCTCGCTGGTCTCATCAGTAATGTGGCCTGGAGAATCTCAATTCTTTCCATGATCATTAACTGTTCAAATTTTCAGGCGGAGGTCGATGCTATTAATATGGGCGTGTACACTTGTAGCTTGCGAATCTCTTATTTATTTCTTCGATTGGTTGTATTTTTATTATTAGTTATTATTATTATTATTATTATTATTATTATTATTATTATTATTATTGTTATTCGTACTCCTCAAGGTTTCAAGCCAGAAGTGACTAAAACTTTCAGTAGAGATCAAGTGACAGCAATCCACTCACTAGTCTTGCTGTTTTTTTTTTAATTTTCACAAAAACTCGTTTCAATTTACTGATTGGAAAACGCCAGAAACGACACACACAGTTGCAGTATGGAAAATGTCACTCAACACGCACACACACACAGACACACACACAAACACACACAGGCACACACATATATATATGTGTGTGTGTATCCACCATATATATATATATATATATATATATATATATATATATATATATATATATATATATATATATGGGGGATACACACACATATATACACATACACACATATATATACACACACACACATGCACACACACACACATATATATATATATATATATATATATTGTGTGTATTTAGGCAGCATTTTTTCATTCATACATGAATATATATATATATATATATATATATATATATATATATGGTGGATACACACACATATATGCACATACACTATATATATACACATATATATATATATACACATATATATACACATACACACACACACACATATATATATATATATGTACACCATATATATATATATATATATATATATATATATATATATATATATATATATGGTGTATACACACATATATACGCATACACGCATATATATATATATACATATATATATGGACACACACACACATATACACACATATACACATACACACACTCACATATATATGTATATAAACATATATATATATATATATATATATATATATATATATATATATATATATATATATATGGTCGACACACATCCCCGTCGTATGACGGTCAAGCTCAGTTCCTCGGAAAGGACAGCCAGACACCAGCACATATGATTTAATTATCGTGGTGAAGGCTTTGAAAGAGCCAGCCACACTTTTTGAAGGGCCGAATAGAGAGACCTGGTTTACTACGTACCACAAGGTCCCCAAACTAGCCTCCTCAGGTTTTGAATTCAGAGTTATCATTCTCCTAGATCAGTCGCCATCCAAGGCTAGGGAAGCTGGTCTGTCCTGCTATTTACCCGTAGCTGAGAGAATCAGACGTGCATTAATACATTTCGCAAGGGTACTGGCACTTAAGTAAATGGAATAGATTCGACTGGATTCCTCAATCCTAGCCGCTATCCACTACTCCACCGTGCCTCCTAGTTATGGTCCAGGTTAGGACCAAGGAAGAACAACACGAACACAAGAGTAGAAATAACGAAGATATATTATACAAGATGTGGAAGGTGTTAGTATGACTGTCAGTCTGGTTTGGAGTGAACTACTATCGGCTCGACTCGATTCGTCCCTCTCTCTTGAGAGCGGTAGTATACATAGTGTTAGGAAGAGTTCATTCTGTAGTTATAGGTAAGGACCCATAACATTCATATATATATATATATATATATATATATATATATATATATATATATATATATATATATATCACAAAAATTATGGTCGAAAGCAGGCAAGTTTTTTTATAAATACCATTAACAGAAAGATCACTATTAGAAAGGTCCTGTATATCAAATATCTCTCCTACTATCAATCTAACGTTATTTAATAGTGGGAATTGTGTCAATTCTTTTTTTTTAAATAGAAATATATTCAGGTGCTTTATAGTCGCGCTCAACAAGCGTACGATGAGAATGGCCGCGCCTATTCAAAACAACAGTCAAAACAGAAGGAAAAACTTACATCACATTAAACATGGCCGAAAGGTCTTGGGACATTGAAAATTATGCAAAATTGCTGTATTACCAAAACGGGAAAACATAAGCATGCTGGAAAAACTAAATAAAAAATATTAATTATATTTTCCATATCTGTGCTATTTAAAGAAAGGTATTAAAAAAATGTGGATGACCAAATCTATCTATCTATACATATATATATATATATATATTCTCTCTCACAGGCTGTCCGTCATTAATGACGACGACGCTTTCCATCCATCTCCGTCCGTCTTCTAAGGGCTTCCAAATGAGTTCAGCGAACGACAGGTAGCAGGGAAACATGCCCGGTGCGGAATTGGCAGGCTGCAGATGACGCTGGCGTCGCCTCCTCTCGAGCGTGTGTATATATGTGTGTGTATATATATATATATATATATATATATATATATATATATATATATATATACACACACACACTTATGCACACACACACACATATATATATATATATATATGATAGAAATTGTTAGGAGGATTTGATAATTAAGTAATTCATTGAGTCTGAAAGAAACCTCAACAGAATGCACTGGACAGCCGTTTCGTCTTATATTTGGGACTCAGCATCCACTACCGAGAATTGAAACCGTGACAGTTAGGTTTTGAAGGAAACGTCATACCAACTGTTCCAACGGACCGCGGTGACTAATAGGTTCCAAATATAGCGCCGCTCGTTCACATATTCCGTGGTGGAACTCAACTGAAATTCTCTGTAACAATAGGACTGTGCCCCCCCCACACACACACACACACCGAGCCACGACTACTATCACCAAGCCGCTCAAACTGAAGCATTAGAAGCCGGATCAAGTATGATATACACATGATAGACTATCAGACTCAATGAATTACTTAATTATAATTATCAAATCCTCCTAACAATTTCTGTTATGTGTATATCATTGGAACAGTTGGTATGACGTTTGCTTGATAACCTCGCTGTCGCGGTTTCAATTCTCGGTAATGGATGCGTACTGCTGATGAGTCCCAACTATAGGACGAAAGGGCCGTCAAGTGCTTTCTGCATTTTGTTGAGGTTTCTTTCAGACTCAATGAATTACTTAATAATATATATATATATATATATATAATGTGTATGTATACATATAATGTGTAAGTATTTATGTATATATATATATTTCATAAACCAGTGAAATCCTCACCTTTGTATATAAGCACATACAGCATAATAAATATTATATTGCCTTGATAAAGTCCCTCCGAAAAAAAAACGCGTCAGCTAAAAATAGCTTGTCTCTTTTTATTCATTTTGCCTCCTCTACGGATACGGACTTTCAGAGAATATTTACACACAAATTTTTTTTTTATTTATATATATATATATATATATATATATATATATATATATATATATATATATATATATCTATATATATATTTGTGTGTGTGTGTATGAGTGAGGAAATAAAGAGAACACACACGTCTAGAAGAAAAACTAATAAAAGTGAACGGTAAATATATAATCTTTTATTATTTAAAATATGTAATACATAAATTAATCCCAAACTAAAATGTTATAAATATTAATTACATTATAAAGAAAAATTCTCATTTCTTTTGATTAAATGTTAAATTAGATCACGTACAATCGTTCATAATTTACGAATAATTTTCTGTTAGACTGATGAATATTTATGGACGTTCTTAAATTCAGAATTCCTGAAAAAATAACGCCATTTTTAATTCTGTTTGCAAATACATGTTACAAAACAAAATCCTAACTTTCTCTTGGTAAAATCCGTCAGACGACTAAACGTATCGGCTAACATACATTTTCCTTTTCTCATTATTCATATTGCCATTTTACAGATATATTTCTTTTATATCTGTAATTTAACACACAGAGACAGAAGAATTATATATATATATATATATATATATATATATATATATATATATATAAATACATTACAATCATTATATCTGGCTTTCTTTTATCATAATCCTTTTGTATTGAATTTAAAAGGATCACGATAAAAATAAGCAGACATCATGTTTGTAAATTATTCAATCAGACATGCCTAAAAGAGAATTTGCTGTCTAAATACACAGACACGTAATGTTTCCGTCTATTACACGAGTTACTTTATCCTGTTGTTTAATATATATATATATATATATATATATATATATATATATATATATATATATATATATATATATATATATATATACATATACATACACCGGGTATAACAGAAAAATTGTCCAATGTTTAGATCAACAATTGAACCGTTGTATCTCGGGAATGATTAAAGATATATTACTGAAATTCTCCGAGATTTTTTATGATACTATTGGTTTCTACTTAGAACAATAAGAATGTATTTAGGTCTAAGTTGAAATGATGATCTCTATTGCTGTTGAGACAACCTGATCAAGTTTTCCTCTCTACTGTTCCCTCTTTTTAAAATTATTCTCCGTTCTCTCGATAGTCAAGCCAGGTTATGAATGTTGGTACAATTTCTGAAGGCGTGAATGATCTTTTTCGTCTCGCCGTTGCTCAGTTGGGAAGGCACAGTAGGTCTAACACTGAGAGATTTTAAACTGTTCTCTTTTTGAATAACTCAAAGGGTTTGTCAGTGATTCTTACGACAAATGGTTTGAAGATGGCTAAACATAATCTTATCTGAAAACCTGAGAAAAAGAATCTCAGTTTTTTTCGTGTTGTCTATATATATATATATATATATATATATATATATATATATATATATATATATATGAAGAAACGTAATTCGTAATTTCCAGCTGTTATAAATAAAGTATATCAAAACAATCTATCAAATAAATATATTACCAAATACGATGGGTTAAATAGCTGGGTAACCGTGAGTCTTTAAACTTGGTTGGGTACAATTCTAGAGGCCAGTTAGCAGACACCGTCATTCTGTCATCAAAATTGTGGCTCATTCACCATAACCCGTGACCACTAGAACCCAATGATATATACGGCTTATCCTGAAGTACATTATAAAAAACTAAATTACTATGTCATGAAACTCTCTCTCTCTCTCTCTCACACACACACACACGCACACGCACGCACACACACACACACACGCACACACATATATACATATATGTTTTAAGACAAAAGAAAAACTGTGTTTATCAAGGCATATGCAATAATTATTTTGCCAAAAAATAAAGCTCCTGTTAGACGATTTTTCCGTTTTTTTGTCTCTATTCTGTGAATGATTTATTCAGATTTAAAATCTGAATAAATCGTTCATTCGTCAGTAATATATAATCGCCTGATGAGATGCATTGATACGTATCGAAACAAGACTGCAATTGTGTAGCGATTTGACATGTCTTTTGATGCAATATCCTAAAATAAATAATATTGCTCTACTTTGTATTGAGCCCTCTTTTAAATTTGTTGTAAACTAGAAAGCGTTACTGAAAGAGGAATAACCAAAACGGAGTTTAATATTGAATTGGTAATCTTTATATGTTCCACAAAATACAATACTCGCCAGCAGCTTGAAGTAGGTAAACCACTGCTAGTGGGGCCACTACTTAGACACCATATTACCCCCATGTATTTATAAAGATTGAGACATAACCTTTAGTGTTCATAGGTTCATAGGTAGTGTTATAATAAAATTAAATGTGACGAACGTTGGAAATGTGCTCTATTCGTTCTCATCTTACCTGGATATATATATATATATATATATATATATATATATATATATATATATATATATATGTATATATATATACTACGTTAATAAAACATAAAAAACAAATGAATAAATAATGCAAAATGAAAATTTAAAAAAAGTTTAAAAAATTAACACAAACAAATAAATAATTAAAAAAAAAACAAGCCACTCCCGCAAAAATAACCGCCAGAATAGATTACCCACAATGCACCACTGACCCATGTATATGAATAGCCGAGGAAAAAAATTGATGCAGGGAAGATTTCACAGCTTTAGCATAGCTTCTTCATAGTTTCATCCTACACACGTATAATAAATTTTATTTATCATTGCTTGCGTTAATATAATTTCGGTCCCTTGACTCTTACAACACTAGAATATAACACCGAATCTACTTTTCATTGCGCCGTAGAGAGTTGATATGCATTCGTTATCGATAAATCCAAGACCTGTTTCATCCCTCTTGAAACCAAGGAACACATCTCTGGATCCCTCCGTCTCTGTTGTGGACATCAAAGTTAAATCGACTATTTTCTTTTGTGGGTGGGGAGGGGGTGTTGTGTAGCATTGGGACACCAATCGAAATTGAATATTTTTTAAATTATTCCTCGTTAACAAGCAGCAGAACCAACCACTTTTCATCGGCGATATTTCATATTTATTTCTTCAGAATATGCGGAAATTGGAAGGACAAAAAGTACGAATCAAACTCTCAATCAATAATTTTGCAACAAGTGCTTCGGCCATATCTGAGCACATCTCCATTCATTCTGCTGCAATGCGGTACAATTTTGCATGTTTTTCAGGAATTATAATCCGGAAGGGTCAGGCTAACATGATACCAGACCAATCCAAGATAATAGATTCTTTATTTAGAAAGCTGATTTAATGTAAGACCCAGCTAACACGAATAATTAAGGGTGAGGGTAATGCGATCATTTAAATCAGTTCTTAAAATGTCGTTTTAATTAAAACGAGATGATGTAATACAATAATATTAAGGGACCGAAAATTAATTATTAATAGAACGGTCGTTACTGCCTACTATATGGGACGGCAGGGTTGACAAAGGATTACAACAAGGATTAACCGGAATATAACGAATAAAAATGTATGGATCTTTTTTGTTAATCTACCCCAAATAATGTAAAGTTACTTATCTCAAAGATTAATTCAATCTAAGAAATTATAAATTTTAAATCAAAGTTTGTTTGTATTTTTATTAAATTTTTGTTACTGTTTTGAAATTCTAAATTTTAAATCAAAATTTGTTTTGCTTGCCTCGCAAAACCCTTACCAAAAATCCGGGTGTTATTCAAATTTCGTAAGAGTGCATGACATTCGATGTACTTAAAAAAAAATAATTAAAATGATCTGTTGGCTTGATTATCGGTGTAGGCGCGAATATAGACCCGACATTTAGAAATAGCACGCCTACGT
>OZ038493.1:28074590-28094590 GCA_964036315.1 Acanthosepion esculentum | reverse complement strand
AACCTTCTTTTTATTTAATACACTATTACAGAGCCGACAGTATTCACGAGAGCCAATATTTCAATGCAATACGGTTTCCCTTATCCCAGCAAACTAAGACTTATCTCCTTCGAGGAGACATTTGCATTTATTAATTAAGGCTACGAATAGGCGTCTGTTATGATCGGATCTATCACGCTGGTGAAGCCAGAAATAGACATTATTGGGGACTATAACCGCAGAAGGAACAAAGGCATAAATGCCGGCTTTGACTCAAGAAGAAACTGCACGAGCACAACTCACAATAAGCAAGTTAAAAACAGAGGGGGTCTCGAAAAACGTCACGAACTGAATCCCAATCAGCACGCTGTAAACAGAAAGAGGTCTTATGAATAGGAGATTTCTCTCTATTAGATGAATGGAACGAAATATCAATAGATACTACAAGTTGATCCGTGTTGCCAAGAGAACTGTAAAGCTCAACAAATGCTAAGAGAGGCGATAAGGAGGAAATCAAGTAAAGAAGCATGTTGCTCATATTAATTTGGGAAACGAGTAGGGGTATCC
This sequence comes from Acanthosepion esculentum, assembly GCA_964036315.1. NCBI lineage: Eukaryota > Metazoa > Mollusca > Cephalopoda > Sepiida > Sepiidae > Acanthosepion > Acanthosepion esculentum. Next base: position 28,094,044 of record OZ038493.1, on the reverse strand, counting down.
ACGATTTGAGTAAACGATTTTGCAACTGAAAAGTTGAAAGATTGTCTAAGCCGCTTCTTGTGATGCGCATTAAAATAATTAAACACAAAGATGTTCGTAGATGGACGAAGAAAGGATGTCGTTTCTATAACATCACAAAAGTAGTCTAATATATTTGCAGTCCTGAGAAGAAGGGGGTGCTAAAGAAAAAAAGACATAGCTAACATAGTGTAATAATGAAAGCCAAAACACATGAAAAAGTTATCTAGGGACTCGAGTAACAATTCCCTTGACATTGGCATTGGAGTGTGTGTGTGTGTGTGTGTGTGTGTGTGTGTGTGTGTGTGTGTGTGTGTGTGTGTGTGTGTGTGCGAGCGTTTTTGTGAATGGTCGTTTTGTTTATTTTATTAAACATTAAATATTATAGTAAATTGACCATCATTTACGTAGTCGATTTATTACGCTTTCATAATCAAACACAACTTATGCCAATTGTGCATGTAATGTAATTAATCTGAGAGAAATATTTGTAGTAAATGCAGAAGAGTGTGTATCACTTTCTACCATATTTTAAATGCATTTCTCTTTTGCTGAGTTCAAATTGTAAAGGCCCTATTCTGCCAGATGATTCCTGGCCACTTGCAATCTTATGCATAATCAATAAATGATAATTATTGGCCACGTTCAATCGAATGCATAATCTATAAATGCTAATTCTTGACCACTTGTAATCTAATGCATAATCTATAAATGTTATACTTGACCACTTACAATTCAATGGATAATCTATAAATGCTAATTCTTGACCACTTGTAATCTAATGCATAATTTATAAATGTTATACTCGACCACTTACAATTCAATGGATAATCTTTAAATCCTAATTCCTGACCACTTGTAATCTAATGCATAATCTATAAATGTTATACTTGACCACTTACAATTCAATGGATAATCTATAAATGCTAATTCTTGACCACTTATAGTCTAATGCATAATCTATAAATGTTATACTTGACCACTTACAATTCAATGGATAATCTATAAATGTTAATTCTTCACCACTTGTAATCTAATGCATAATCTATAAATGTTATACTTGACCACTTACAATTCAATGGATAATCTATAAATGTTAATTCTTCACCACTTGTAATCTAATGCATAATCTATAAATGTTATACTTGACCACTTACAATTCAATGGATAATCTATAAATGCTAATTCCTGACCACTTGTAATCTAATGCATAATCTATAAATGTTATACTTGACCACTTACAATTCAATGGATAATCTATAAATGCTAATTCCTGACTACTTGTAATCTAATGCATAATCTATAAATGTTATACTTGACCACTTGTAATCTAATGTATAATCTATAAATGTTCTACTTGACCACTTACAATTCAACGTATAGTCTATAAATGATAATCATTGATCACTTGCAATCTAATGCATATCCTATAGATGATATTTCATGAATACTTACGACCCAATCAATAATCTATAAATGATCATTCTTGAGCACTTATAATCCATTGTATAACATATATGCTCACCTGAGACTTTCTCATTAATGCGTAATGTATTAGCTGTTATTACTACATTTTGTTCTGTGTATATTTCACTCGGTTAGAGACAGCTCTCTTGAACGCACAACGCTAATGAAGCCAGTATTATTGAGACGAATTTTTTCATGAAATACTGTTGGTTAATCGACTTGAGTAAAACAAATGACATGTTTTACTTTAAATGTTAATTATAACGAGGACGTGTTTGTTGAAATGTATTTTATAGTTCTTTGTTCACATTTTTTTTCTTTCTTTAGCTATATAATTCTAAAATTCTGTGCATATGTGATGCGTCCACCCGTGGCATAATGATTTAAATTAATCTGCTTTAAGTGAATGAGATTATACAGTAAGTATTTTTATTTTAAGTTTCCTCAAATATTTTAATTAAAATATTTTAAAGTTAAAGACAGACACAAAGAGATCCCGCTTTGCTGTTTCGTCCACTTGTTTGTAGAGTAAATATTTATATTTCAGTTTTCTTTAAACAGATAATATTTGAAAAAATATCTTTTCCATATTTGTTGTCTAAAGAATCTATGTTGGGCTCTTCTGCGTACTATAAGATTAGTAGTAGAGAAGACCTGGTGGGAACAGTCGAATAGATTAAACGCTGGGTCAACCGACACACACTCACTAGTTGTGTAATACTCTACTGCTGTACTTACTGTTTAATATATGATTTATCTGTAACACTTATTTTGTTATTTCTTTAACCATTTACTTGGTCACAACAATATTTTAAAATATATTCATGGGAATATGATTTTAAAAATATTTTTGGTATATTTAAGAAAATATTTTTAAGTTAATCAGATTAATAATTCAAGTTTCTCCCGGTAGTTTTATTCCTATTAAATGCTGTATATATATTCCTATATATACTTATACGCACACAGAAATATATTGCTATCTATCTATCTATCTATCTATTACTAAATGCCTATGATTGTTGAGTGCTTGTGTGCTTGTGTTGTGAGTCCGCCCGGCGTATAAGGATTTACATGTTGCTTATACAGTAAGTATTTTAACTTTCTTGAAACAGACAATTTTTTGTAATTAAAATAATTTAAATACAGACACAAAGAGATCCCGCTTTGCTGATTCGTCCACTTGTTTGTAGAGTAATTATTTATATTTCGGCGTTTTTAAACAGATAATATTTTAAATATTTAAAAAATATCTTTTGCATATTTGTTGTGTTGTCCTCCCTCTAAAGAAACTATGTTGGACTCTTACGCCTACTATAAGATTAGTAGGAGAGAAGGCTTTGTGAGATCAGTCGACCGGACTGTTCGTAACTGTCGAACTCTCTACCTCGGCAGAGAGGAACCCGGACGAGGCTTTGCCGCAGGAGAAAGTTTCGTCCGGGGAGGTAGACAGGCCCTGAACCCGTTTATGCGGCTTCTAAGGGAATATTTTTGGGCGAACCTACGAGCTCGGAAAACCCACGGTAAACTCGGCCTTGTGCCACATACATCCGAACAGTCGAATAGATTGAACGTTGGGTCATCCGACACACACTCACTAGTCATGTAATACTCTACTGTTGTACTTAATGTTTAATCTTTATCTATAAAAGGCAGGATGTGTGTGTATGTGTGTGTGTGTGTGTGTAACGAATGCACGGCCGCAATTTTCGACGGATTTGCACCAAAATTTACATGCACATGCTCCAAGGTAGTGGAAGGCCAAGACTAACTTTGCATTTCCCAACTCCCATCAACAATGGAAATAATCGACTTTTTCATGCTTCTACGGCAGTTTTCATGTAGTTTGCGGCCATTTTCTACTGGCTAGAGTGAGAGCCTATAGCTGGCTGCCACGAATAGGCAGGAAGATTCTATTGGCCAGCGTGAGAGCCAACAGCTGACTGACACGAATGTTAACTAGCATGCTAGCATGCAAAAAAAAATCGATAGCTGCATTCGTCACAAATGGGAAAAATTTGAATCTGCATGGCACTTTACTCCAATTAGCTCATTTGCTTGCTTAAACTCAACGTTGATTCTGATTCAGCAGAACTGGGTTGGGTGAGAAAAAGTATTTGTTGTTAACATTCTTTTTTCATTCGGTTTTTCCAGTTACGATTTCTTTTTTAAAGCTGATCGTTTTGTGTTCATTTTGTTTAGTTCTTTTTACGTAACAGATTTAATGTTTAGTATAGAGCTTAGAAAAAATTCGCAGTGTGAGATAAGCAAGAAGTAAGGCATGCAGCAACATCAGCACGGCAAAGTTAAGAAAGGGCAAAAATATTAAAGTCAAGGAAGGGCAAAAATATTTTAAGTCAAGTGATAGCGATTGCTGTATGAGTCGTACGATTTTTGAATCAAGCCCGGGCAACATCGGGCCATGCTGCTAGTATATGATATATCTGCAGCACTTGTTTTGCTATTTCTGTAACCATTTACTTGGCCACAACACTATTTAAAAAGATTTCCACGTGTATATAATTTTAAAATAGTTTTTGACATGTTTAAGTATATATTAATGTTATTTAAAGTTCAAGTTTCTCCCGGAAGTTTTATTCCTATTAAATGTTGTAAGCAATGTTGTTTTATTTCTATTAAATGTTGTAAAACGTTAAACACGAACTTGTAAACCAGACCAATGATGACACGAACGAATTGAAATATTTAACTGAGTGTTAATAAAATTAACTTTCATTTCAATGGTATATTGAAATCAACTTCAATGTTTTATAACCTGAACCGTCAGTGACTCAACGGGTAGTTTAGTATATACTAAAATTCACTTAATACAAAACTAGAGAGTTACTCACGGCAGAAGGTTAAAATAGTAATGACGATGAGTTGTATAAAATGAATGAAGAAAGAAATTGTTTTAAATTGAAAAGTCTGAAGATTAGGACGACAGACCACAAGAGATCGTTGACTTGAAAGGTTGTAGTGTTGATGGAACGACCCACCGGTAAATCTATTCAATATAGTGGCACATTTTTCGAAAAAGCTGTATGAATGAATTTTGTCTTCTTAGATTTGGAAACGTGATCGAAATGAAATCGCCGGGGAGATTCATCGATTTCGAAATCTAATCACATATCATTCCGACTTCCTATGGGTAAAAAACTAAATATCGGTATTTGTTTTTCCTGGACTTATTAAAATGAAGAACGTACAAAAGGTACCAATATTTTTTTCTGTCTTATTATGACTGTTATTTTCTTTTGTGGTTGTAATCTGTAAGCAATAAATCAGATTTCTTTTAATGTTTTCAGGTCAGGTCGCACAAACTAATGTCAAATAGTCTCAAAGCTGATCTTTTACAATAGATGCGGACATACAGATTGTGAATTGAGACCTTCTTTTGATCAGAATGTAAATTTATTGCAAAGGAAAAAAAAACCTGAAATGATTTCAAAAAAGAAAACAATAGAAAACGGTCAAAATCGTAGATCAAGATTTTAAATGTCTCATTCTTCAGAAATGGGAAAAGAAACAATATAAAAAAGAACACACACAGAGGTACCGAAAGAGAAAGAGAGAGAGATGCAGATCAACGAGAAAAGAGAAAGGGGGTGAGAGAGAGAGAGAGGGTGGTGAGAGAGAGAATAAACACACTTATACGTACAATAAATCCAAGCGGCACGTTAGAAGCTTTCATGCTGCTAATTTAATTTCAGTTCGTTTTGTCAAGATTTCGTATCATATTCACCGTGTTACGTGCATTACTCCAACTTATTTAACTTCAAGGGCTGCAGTCGAAACTCAATAAGGAGCTCGACTTCTGACATTTCACAACTGAAAAAGAAAAACGATATGTTTGGAGTAAGTTCATTAGCAATTATAATTTTTTTTCAAGTCACATATTCTGAAAGAGAAGACGTACTAGATGCTGGGTGTATTTATAAGCCCAAATTACACGCAGGTCGCTCTTTCAAAAACACACACACACATATATATATACATATATATATATATATACACACACACACATATATACATATATATATATATACATACATACATATATATATACATACATATATATATATATACATGCATATATACATATATACATACATATATACCTATATACATACATATATATACATATATACATACATATATACATATATACATACATATATATATACATATATATATACATACATATACATAAATATATACGGTATATACATATATGTATATACACACATATATTCAAATATATATATATATATATATATATATATATATACATACATATATATACATACATATACATAGATATATACGGTATATACATATTATATATACATAAATATACATACATATACATATACATACAGATACATACATATACATACATATGCATATATATACACATATACATACATATATATGCATATACATACATAATATATATATACATATACATACATATATATATACATACACATGCATACATATATATACCTATATATACATACATATGTATATATATACATACATATACATACATATACATACGTGTATATATATATACATACGTTTACACACACATATTCATGCTTCTCCCGTCGAACTCGACGTATGAGGGTCAGATAGATCAGCTCCCAGAAACCGAAAGCCCGACAGCCACACAGGACTTGATTATAGTGGTGAAGGCCTTGTGCAGGGCCATCCACACTTTTTGGAGGGACGAATACAGGGACCTGGTGCAACTGATGCCACAAGGTCCCCAAACGACCCTCCGCAGGTTTTGAATTCAGAGTTGTCCTCCTCCTAGACTAGTTGCCATCCAAGCCTATATAACCCAGTCTGTCCTCCTATTTGCCCATAGTTGGAGGGAGAAGAAGAGGATTCACACCTTTCCCAAGGGTGTTAGCACGTAAGTGAATGTAATGGAATCGACTGGAATTAGAACTCGGCTCTCCTATTCCACACACATATACATACATATATATATATATACACACATATACATATATATGTATGCATACATATATATATACATACGTATATATATATATATATATATATACATATATACATGTTTCATTAATTACGACAGACAAGGTACGACGATAAAGCTTTTTATTTCATTTTGTGTTCGCCTAATTGTTTTCTTTTCTGGACACAGAGTGTGTAGAAACTGTCTAAATGTTCTGTAATTCCGAGCACTTTCTGTTAAACATTTAGCCATTATCAAGAATGATCTTATTTTTGCTTTTTAATTGAGTGTATGGTTTGTGTCTATGTTTTTTTTTGCTATAGAGGTGTTGGATTTTCCGAAAATTTTATTATTAAGGCTTCCTTTATTTTTAATCTTTTTTTTTTTTTTACATATGGATAAGTTTATTATGTTTGTATTTTCTACTCGTAAGTTTCGGATGGAGTCTAGTAAGTTTTTGTGTGGTTTTAAATGGAATCTCATAGAGCTCTTGTCAGATAGGTATAACGTAAGGCGTCTGGATAGGCATGTAGTCATGTGACCGATGTAATTATTAATAGATTCGGTTCATTCACGAACACAGTTCCTTAAGTGTCATTTGAACTCATAATGTTCGTTCGTTGTAATTTTGATTTTGCTGGTGTGTTGTTATTTTTTAGGATAAGGTTAGCTGTTTTAAATTTCTATAGTAGATAATTTTATTTTATTTTTTTACCGAAACAAAGAATAATGGAAGCATTTTTATCATATATATATATATATATATATATATATATATATATATATATATATATATGTATATATATATATTGTATATTTAGGCAGCAATCCTTCATTTATACATGTTTTATTAAAGACGCAGACACGGTACTACGATTAAGCTCTATATTTAATTTTTCTCGTGTTCGAACAAGTGTTTTCTTTTTTAGACACAGAGTGTGTAAAAACTGTCCAAATGTTCTATAATTCCGAACGCTTTCGGCTATACTTTGACCCATTTTCAAAGAAGATTTTATTTTTTTCAATTTAATTCGGTGTGTGGATTGTGTGTATGTTTTAGCGCTATAGAGATGTTTTATTTTCCAAACACGTCTCATTGTAGCCGTGTTTGCACTTAATATTATTAAGTGTTGGCTTTTTTCTTATTAAGGCTTCCGTTATTTTAATCTTTTTATTTTGACATATGGATCAGGTTAAAATGTTTGTATTTTCTACTAGTATATTTCAATCAAACTATTGACATTATCCTCAATTCTGTGTCTACCATCCTGCGTCTGCTACTCAGGAACATAATACTGAATAAAGAGAAACTAGTAATAGTATTATTATCTGTTTCCTTAGAAACAATTGCCATTCATTGACCGGGCAACGAGTACAACTCGAATTTTCTACACTCCCTCAAACTCGGACTGAAATAAAAGTGCAGTATCTGTTCTCATCATCTCTGACAGTAAGGGTAATATAGACCGCTTCCTTTTAAGTAAAAATTCGGGGGTCCTTGTGACTTTCGGTTCAAATTTGTAAAAGCTTTATACAAAAATAAAAAGGAGCGTAAGGCAAGGATGTGTCTTCTCACCGGACTTATTTAAACTATACAGCGAGGCGACTCTGAGAGAATTAGACATCCTACCAGTATTCATTATCGGGGGCCACAATCTTAAGATATGAAGATGACAGTGTTGGTAGCAGACACGTAAAGAAAACCACAAAAAAAAACTACAGAAGGCAGAAGAAATGATTAAACATAAACTGGAAGAAAACAGAATATATGGTTGTTAGCAAAAGAATGAGCTCAAAAATGAAATTACATAGCAGAGTTACCAAAATTAAACAGGTATAAAAATGAAACATTATATATATTTCGAAATGCTGTCCTCGTGTTTATTGCCATATTTATGACGTTTTGGCCTTTGTACGATCCGGCCTTCTTCAGTTGACTGGAATATCGAACTGAACGCTTTATTTCGTCCCCCCGTGGTAGATTGGTATAGTTCCACGTGCCATGCCTCTTCCGGATGTCTCAGTTATCTGCTTTTAACTCACTGGATCCAACTAACACATCTAAGCACTGGGCCATGTGTCTGATCAATGAAAATAATGTAAATAATTACAATAACTCATCTCAAATGTTTAAATATCTGCGAAATGCTTTAATAGCGGACGGAAAGTGGAACATTGAACTGCAAAAACGCATTCGGATAGAAAAAGATGCCTTCCAAATGCTAAGCAGCGTATTAAGAGACAGAAACCACTTCTTCCTGTATAGTACAGAATGGGGGACAATCTATTTAAAGATGAAGAAGACACTTGAAGCAACAGAAATATGTATCTGAAAGTTCTCCACTGCCTTAACCAGGTATTGAACTCACACTCTTTGGGTTCTGTCACTGGATCTAACTAACTAATGATCATCACTCTTTACATTATTCGGACTATTGTCCTCATCTTTGTCGCCATATTTATTACAAAGTTTCTGCCTTCTTCAGGTCGTTGGAATGTCGAATTGAACCCTTTATTTCGCTCACTGGTGTAGACCAATTCCACGTGCCATGTCTTCAAGGACAAATCGCACAGTGGATAAAGGGGTTAATTAGATCCAGTGACAGGACCCAAAGAGTGTGAGTTCAAAACCCGGTTAAGGCGGAGGAGAACTTGGAGAGGGGAATTAACATGAAATAACTGATAACTGACATCCATTAAAACATGGCACGTGGTACTAGAACAGTCTACCCCAGTGAGCGAAATAAAGGGTTCAGTTCGACATTCCAACCACATGAAGAAGGCCGGAGTGTACAACGGCCGAAGCGTTGTAATAAATATGGTGACAAAGTCCGAATAATGTAAATAATGTACATAATACCTCATCTCAGAAATATAGACAGGAAAGAAATTTGGTTCTTCATAGGATGCTGAGGATAACATGGACTGAACATGTGAGGAACAACGTGGCTTTAGAATCAATGGAAACAAGGAAACTTATACTTAATGTCAGGAAGTGACAGTTGGGATTTCTGAGGAACATAATGGAAACGGAGGACGGAGAAAATCGAATACTAACAGGTCAGATTGAGAGCAAGAGAGACGGGAAAACCTGAGAGACTTTAAGTAAATGTTTGGTGGGACAGAATTTAAGAGAAATAGCCAAAAGACACTATTTATTAATAGCTATAAAGGACAGGATATTGTGGAGATTCATGATCGCTGAGGGAGACGGCACATAAAGAAGAAAACTTAAAACAATTTCTTAGGAATATAAGTGACTTATTTAAAAATTTCTGTTATCTCCCTTTCCTGTATTAGGAAGAGTTTCCTTCCTAGCTTTTTATTTCAAGTGTTGTGGAAACGTTAACATTTTGATTACGTCATTACTTTCTCTTCGAGTTACATGTGGTATCCATTTTAGATGTTGCTGCTGTTGCAAATCCTCCAGTCATGTGTTTTCTCTTATTTTGTATAGCTTTCCACGAGGTGAAAAGAGCTATAATCTTCACTAAAACATACAGGATTAATTTATTGGAAGCCATTTTAAAATTGTTGATCATGAGAATGTGCCTGGATCTAAGTGACACTTTAGATAGATTTGGCCACTCATGACATCCATATGAAAATCTCGATTCGACATTTTATTTAAGATGATCATTTGATTTTTCATGTTAATGTTTTAGTTTTGTAGCAATTGGAGGTAGTCGGCGAAACTACTTTGAGCCTCATCATTTCGATATTCAATATCCTTATCTCCTATGCTAAATCTCTTATAACGGATACATAAACAGAGATATCTGAATTCCTCAATACTTACTAATTCCATTTCCTGAATTTTTATGACGGTTTCAAGGTATGCCCCTCCACAGCTTTCATTCCATTTCCTGATCATAGTTAATGTTTTAGAAAAGTATATCTTTTGTCCTATTTCTTGAAGCATTTCGTAGAGGATGTTGATTTTTTTTATTCATTATCATTGTTATGCCAACTATGGATACCTATCATAATAACCACCTCTCGTATTGGCCTCATAAGGAAAAGTCAGGAGAACCGTAAGTATAACACATAAAACGGAAGCCTTGGAAAATGTAACACTCACAGGACATCAGTCAGTTATGTGACATGCGTGATGCACGCTTAGACGATCATATAGTTTTCGATACACGACTGAAACGGCAGTTTTATCCCCGCGGTAGGTTGCCATTTTTCTTCGATAGACCAGTTGCCTTCCAAAGCTATAGAACCCGTCTACCCTGCTATTTACCCATAGCTGGAGGTAGAAGAAGAAGATTCATACCTTTTCCCAAGGTTATTAGCACGTAAGTGAATGCAACGGATTCGACTCGGTTCTCCGATTCCCCAATCCGAGCCGCTATCCATTACTCCACCATATTGAAGCAAAGGTAAAAACTAACATAATTGACGAATGCAGGACAGAGCAAAGACAAATGTGTTAATTAGAATAACAAAAAGGAATTTGTGGAGAGCTATGATCCAGTATGTAATGAAAGGATATAGCATGTAAAAGATGATGTTCATTAATCAAATGCATTACAAGTTTGTTAATGAGTTATAAACATTTTACAAGAAGTACTACGTAGCCTGTGAGGTCGTCGTGACAAAAATGGCCTGCCTAATCTCCGACAAATCGTTTTTTCGTCGGCCATTGTAGAATGCGAGTGGAAGGACTGTATTTTCAGGAAAGAGCGAACGGATGAGTATTCATGCGTTTCCAGGGAGAATAGGGCAAACTGAACATATGTCTACAACATCGAAATTCGAACATGGCTGGCCGATAGCATTTTCCTAATTGACATCCGTTACGCTACCACGACGTATTTAACCTTTCACCGAGACAAACCTGTGACCTTTTAGATTACACTGCAAGAGAAAATGGCAACGGAACGAAGATCATCACTGCATTCATCCCCTCGCGGATAGGAATCCATTGCCGAGAGGTTACAATGTTAGCGTTCTTACCATGAGGCCAAGGTTCGATTCTCACGACGATCGATTTGTCAAAGAGGTGAGTGATATTAGAACAGACGAAATTGTTCAAATAAGGCGAACAGGAGAATATTTTACAATATATGAAATAATGGTGATGAAAAATGGTACATGCCCAGAATAACAGAGACCAATTTATTAAACAAAATTAACAAAAGGACATTTTAAGGCAAGTGTTTCTTTTCCTAAAAATAAATTCAATAGACAACGAAAATTGTTAATGAATGTATTTGACTGTGATTTGCCTGTTTTAGTGTGATGTGTCAGCAGCCCTTTTTGCTTCGGTGTGATAAGCTGATGGCACACACTTCGAAAAGAGGAGGGCACTATAGTTGTATTGACACGAAGTCGCAAATCAACGTGGCTGAGAGTTGGAACTTTTTTCAACTACTGCTCACGCCAGACTATGCAATCTCACCACGGAATTATGACTATGGTTAGTGTAGTTTTAATATAAATCACACGTTGGCCCTGTGGGTGTTGAAGTAACTAAACCATTTCTTAACAATAACCTGCACGTATAAATGGCTATCTAGCATAGCAGACCACGTATACTCAGATACTAATAAATAGTAACTATATAAGTTCTTATTAAACATCATTGTAAGTAAAAACCCCTGGTAAACATTGTTTATAAAATGGTTTTACTTAGCATGCATAATCAGACATTGATCATGAAAAATTGTTCTCTTCTGAGTGAAACGTTTGCATTAATTCCTAAGCATTCATATTTATTCTAAAGTATCAATGGATTTATTTTCATCTGATATTTATATTGCTTCAAACGTTTTTTTCTATGACTGATATATCGTATTTGAAATAGATGCCTCATTTTTATTTATTAAATTTATCTATCGACTAGCGCATTCAAGATATCCTAGTAAAGATGTACGTTGGCTTTATTAGTAGGAATTATTTCAGGAAATTCGAGATTACTACTTTTCCAAGCCAATATGAACAACCACAAATATGTTGAAAAAACAAAAAAAAAACAAACAAAAGAAGATGGTTTTGAAGATGTACAGCACATACGTCCATCTCATATCAATCTCATCACAATCTTAAAAAAAAACAAAAAAACTCTTTAATATCACCCGCTCAATTGGGCACCTCAAGGCGGTGAAATAGTTACCGCTGCTTGTCTTGGTCGAACAATTACGACTGACTAGTGAGTTCGATCCTCACTAGGAGCCCCATAATTTCGGCCTTGCGCCAGGCTATGCTTGGGACATCACTAGTACTTACTCACTTTACGTTTGGCCAGACTTTGAATTATGACTCTTTTTTTGTCCTCCGCTTCCTTTGATTGACCATTGAACCACCTTATGAATATTCATGAACATTCTCCCATTTAAAAGCCTTGATAAACCAATGACATCCTCACCTTTGTATATAAACACATATTGCATAATAAATCGTACATTTCGTTGATAAAGTTCCTCCGAAGACGAAACGCGTCAGCTAAAAATCTTTTTTCCGCTTGTCTCTTTTTATTCATTTTGTTACCTCTACAGATACACGCTATCAGAGAATATTTACACACACATTTTATATATATATATATATATATATATATATATATATATATATATATATATATATATATGCACAACCACATAACACACTTGAGAGCTTAGCCTTCGAGCGGGAGATCATCGTGTTTTAGTGGACACAGCAGCTTTCAATCTTCTTGCTTGAATCATCTTCAAGAAGCGAGAGCAAGATCTAAAAGGTCAGCCAATATAACATCGCACAATCCTCACTCTTGCTCCATATGTGGCTTCTTTTGTAGATCACTAGCGCGTCTTAAGTGCTATTTAAGATTATCGCACAAAATTTCTCATCTGAATCAATTAAGCTGTCAGATCCTGATACGTCGAAACCGACGGGATATTCCATCATTACATATATATATATATATATATATATATATATATATATATATATATATATATATATATGTATAATTTTTGGATAGGGTTAGTTTACACACTTTAGTCTGGTATCTTAGAATATTTCAATCCATGTTGGTAGATGATGTGAACATTAGTCGTATGGAAAGTTAATACGGTATGCAAAATTTACGCTCTCTAACCAGTTGTTGCGGTTCTCTTGACCTCTAGGTGTTTGGCATCTTTTCGGTGGTTTGAAGCTAATTACTTTATCGATATTAAATACGTTGAGGTTAGAACAACACCAAAACGAATCGGGAGAAGGAATACTGCTTCGGGAGATTTCGTCCGTTCCTATCTTCAATGAAGATGAAGGCGTGTCCGTCTGGAAGATCTTCATTCGGAACTTTGCTCGTGGGATTAAACATCACCTTCTGGTTCGTGTGAGAATGTCGTAGAGAAGACCAATCTGTTGTGGCATGTTCCTAGAAGTAAGAATTGAAGTTAAAGGCTTTCAGACATTACTTCAAGGAAGAATAGGCACAGACTTACTTTATGTCATATGACGGCCATTCTCGCTTTCTTGCATTCATTATACAGTTATATAAAATAATAACACCTATTGGTAAACATAAAATTATATAGGCGAACAGGAATTTTGACAAAAATTTCTGAATTGTTAATTGAGAAATCATTAACGTAACGTATGTAATATACCAACAAAAAATAAGTAATGTTGCGAAGATTCTTATATGGATCCAGTAGAGGGAAATATCAAAATACTGAGACGATTGTAGAGGTCGGTTAGTCGGTGTGACTCCTCGAATTTCTTTTTACGCAAAATATCACAAACTATGAAACAATAAGAAGGAACACAAAACGGTTTTATAAAAAGAATATTCATATTTATGTATGTCAATGTTATACAAACATAATTAATAGGAGTTACTTCCCTTTGTCTGGAATTAATGTCTTTACTAAGGACATATTTTTATCTGAGCTCATAAAAAATTGAATGAACTTGCCGCTCAAAATGTTTACCGTGAGAGAGTTGAAAAGAAAATTCTGTAAAACTGAGAATATGTCGAGTAAACTTGTAGCTTCAGAGGACTCTTTTTTGAATGTATTTTCTTGCTGGCGAAGAAGTAGAGAAAACTAGAATATCCAAGTTAAATTTCCCTCAGTGTGGCGGGGATGTGTCTGGTTGAATATTGTAGGTCTTGTAGATGTTGTATTTGTCGTACTGTCTGGGCTTACGTAGACTAACTTCCTTTTATCTCCTCGTCTTTCGTACACTCTCTATTTATATTTTCTCAAATCTCGTGGTCGCCATGATTTTGCGTCAGATTGTCCGCATAAAAACAATACGGTTTCCCCACGAGATTCTTTTTACGTACAGACCTCCATGAGGTAAGATTTTTTTTCTTTTTTCAAACTACAGGTTTTACTGTGAGAGAGTTGAAGGAATTCTGTAACTTGAAGTTGAAAGAGTGTTTGAGTAAATTCGTATATATGAATGTTCCGTACGTTGGTGTATGTGTGTATGTGTGTGATGTTTTCATAGCGTCCGCCCGGAAGTGGTCGGAGCGCGATTTCTTAAAAAGCTACATTTTGGTAATTTGAGACAAATCAAAAAGAGGAAGAAAGAACTTGTGTCTGGTATTTAGAATAAACGTAATCACATGATATGGCTTCTCATAACTTTTCTGATTTTTGGTGGAAAAATGGTTTTGAATAAAACGTAGGCGTTGTGCGGACGTAGGCGAGAACATGATTTTAATATTTACTGACCAATGAGAAGTGAGAAAATTTATCAAGGCTCTGTGATCCACTTTTCGCACAGATTTGCACCAAAATTGACATTGACAGAAAAGTGATAGCTAAACGATCTTCGATAAATGCTGTAAAATTTCATTAATTCTGATAAAATCTTCTGCACACGAGAGCAACGACGAAATTTTGTAGAATATGGAAACAATATGTATACCTATAATTAGAATAAGAAACAGTGAATTGAGATTTCTAGCGCACATGATTAGGAAAGAAGTCTTGGAATATTTAAAACTCTCAGGGAATGCTGAGGGGCAGTCGGACAGATGAAAGCAGCGTATAACCAACATAGCAATCTGGTGAAAGGGTTGGTAGAAAAGGTATTAGGGGAGATAACAAAAAGACAAACAATACGAAGAGCTACAAGAGACAGGATGTTGTGGAGAAACATGTTCACTCAAGCCCGGACGGAACACGGCAGAGAGAAGAAGGAGAATACATAAAGCTTGGATTTAAAAGGAAGTGAGAATAGAATCAATGGCAGAAAATCGTTTTAGTTAACTTGAAAAAAGACTCTTATATACGAGCTCAAAAAGTATCGGGACTGTTGCTATGTTAACGGCGCTAAAGCATGCAGAGTGAAGTCGCTCGATGCTGGTTGACGTTGAATTATGTCGCGCATGCTCACTGGGTTTGTAACGTTCTCTCTCATTTCCGTTGTTTCTAACAGTTCTTGGATAGAATCATCAGAGGTTCCATGAGTGAATATGGCTTATAAAGCCGTTTTTGCCCCATTTTCCTTTTCAAAAATCAAATCTCACTTGAAAGGAACAAGATTTAAAGACGTCGACGAAATCCCATTGAATGCGACGAGGCGGCTGCTTGCTATCCCCAAAAGATCAATTGAAACAACGCTGAATAAAGTGGGAGGTTTTAGAAGAGTTCAAATGGAAGGGGATTAAAGGCCTAATTGAGACAAGCTGCAGTTTTCTTTTCATAGCACCAGTCGTGATTATATATATATATATATATATATATATATATATATATATATATATATATATATATATATATATATATATATCCTTGTCCGTTGTCAAGTTTTTTGATTTCTCATATACTTGTTTTTGGATTGGTCATTCCAGCTTATGCAACAGCGTTTCCCTTGCGTGGAATGATTGAGTGATTTGAATCTTTTAAAACCCTATATTCTACATTCAACACCATCACTTGATAAGACACCAGAAGTGTTGAAACAAAATGGCTATTTTTGTCGTGATTTTATATCATGTTTATGTTATAATTTTCGAATAAATAATTTTAAGTATATATATATAAAGACATTTTTATGTTTATACATTGTCTTTTATATATACAAATATTTAAGTAAATGCTATGTTTTATAATAAACGGTATTAACAACATTTACCGGTATGAATGTATGAGAATTTGTCATAGAAAATATGCGTCCTCCGACACATATAAACATTTATAAACATTAAAATAATTGTCGGACTTTGTCCTTTTCATAATGTGTGACGTCATTTGTTTGCATTTGGATACGCCATGAGCAGATATGAATGTACGTGAGAGAATCATGGAGGATTGTAGTTTAAAGACAGTCAAATCAACCTTGCTAAGCGAACGCTCCTCTGTGGCCAAATCGGTTAAAGGCACGTCAGGCTATATGACGGTTCCGTATAGGATACAGGTTCGATTCCTGTCGGAAGACGAATATTTTCTATGAAAATATCTCGGACATTCAGGCCGGTGAATGTTGTTTAATACTGTTTATGATAAAACAGAGAATTTATCTAAATATTTGTATCTATAAATAGAATGTATACGCATAAAAATGTCTTAAAATAATTGTCGGACTTTGTCCTTTTCATGATGTGTAACGTCATTTGTTTACATTTGGATACGCCATGAGCAGATATGAATGTACGTGAGAGAATAATGGAAGATTGTAGTTTAAAGACAGTCAAATCGACTTTGCTCACCGAAAGCGCCTCCGTGGCCAAATCGGTTAAAGGCACGTCAGGCTATATGACAGTTCCGTATAGGATACAGGTTTGATTCCTGTTAGAAAAAGAAGGCTGCTCGTTCTCACGTTGTCTGATGACCTGAGATGGAAAAAATACATTGAGTCAATTGCTTCATCCACCGCAAGGAAAGTTGGCTCTCTGTGCCGGGCCATGAAATTTTTCTCCCCGGAATCGATCCTTCAAGTCTACAAATCAACCATTCACCCTTGCATGGAGTATTGCTGCCATATATGGTCTGGAGCCCCTTCTGTTTGCCTCGGGGTTCTTGATAAGATTCAGAGACAGATTGATTTGCAACGTGGTTGCCCTGATCTGGCATCTCGTCTGCAGTCACTCTCTCACAGACGCGCCGTCGGTTCTCTCTTTCTTTTTTACAGATAATTTCACGGGAATTACTCCGATGAGCTGCTATCACTGGTTCCCAGGCTTCATGAATTCAAGCGTCCTACGCTGTTTACATTCCGATCCCACCATTTCACTGTTAAAACTGTTAAATGTAGACGCCTCTTCTACTCCAATAGCTTCATATCTCGCACCTCTCGCCTGTGGAACTGCTTTCCTTATTCCTGTTTCCCTGACAACTATAATCTCCAACTATTCAAATGTAATGTCAATCAACATCTCCAGTTGCATTGATCTATCCACTATGTTTCTCCACATCCTTTCCTCTATCACTCATATCTGCTCTCGCTCAAAATCTTCTGTAACCCCATTGCGTGCTAGTGGTTTCCCGCCTTACTTGGGGTGAAATGCTTAAAAAAAATAAATAAAATAATGTAAGACTAAATCCGAAAGCTATAATACAACATGTTTAAACTACTATAAATATTAACTCAAGATTTCTTTTGACATCTAAATTAATCATTTAAAATTTGACAAAATTTATCGAACTCGAGTTATTACGGCTAATGCGATTTTCATAATAACTTCAAATGAACTGGATATCTGACTATATAAGCATTTGTTAGGTTCGGGGTTGATAAATATTAGTCGTTTATAATCGAGTCTAAAAAATTTACTTGGAGAAATAGCGGTTGTTTATATTTGAGTCTATAAGCATTTAATTGTTTCGGAGATAGCTTGTCTATATTTTGTTAAATAAGCATTTGCAAGGATGGCAAACCCCTTTGTGGGATAAGCGTAATGTATGTCGTGTCGACAGGGCGAAGAACTGCGCTGTGTAGGACAAAACTAATTGCACTTACAAAAATGCAATTTCTACAATTTCTGTTTGCAATTCTGCAGCTCAAACTCTCGGTGCAGAAAAGCAGCTGATGCAGCAAGACAAATTGTCAGTTGTTACGGAAACAGCTGTTAAAAGAATTTGTCTTTGCGAAGCCAAAATACCAAAATTATTATGTTGCACAAATTTTCATTATTACCATCATTTTATTCTCAGTTCCTACAAAGTTTTTTTTCGGTATTTTGCTGAATCCAAAAGTTTACCAATACAAAGTTCAGGAGCCACGCATTGTAGAGGATTAGTAAATGGGTTGTATGGTAGGAATGCAAGAGGAGGCAGGAAATTAAGATGCTGGGGATATGGAGGATATAAAACGATTGACGTTTGAGATGAATATGTTAAGTTTATAGAGTTTAGAAAAGCATCCATATAGGAGTCTATTTTTTACAAATCACCCTAAATCTGTTCTCGATATTTAAGAATAGAAGGGGTACCGTGGTCATATTTTTAAATGTATAGTATGGCCTGACGTTCCCTGACTAAAGAGGTGAAACACGAGTATCATAGGTACTGTTGTTACAATTTTATATGCTTCATTTATATTTTTATATATATATATATATATATATATATATATATATATATATATATATATATATATATATATATATATATATATATAGAGAGAGAGAGAGAGAGAGAGAGAGAGGAAGTACGGTTGAGTAATGGATAGCGGCTTGGATTGAGGAATCGGAGAACAGAGTTCGAATTCCGAATTCCAGTCGAATCCATTACATTCACTTACGTGCTAATACCCTTTGGAAAGGTGTGAATCCTCTTCTCCCTCCAGCTATGGGTAAATAGCAGGATAGACTGGGTTCTATAACCTTGGATGACAACTGGTCTAAGAGAAGAAGGACAACTCTGAATGCAAAACCTGCGGAGGCTCGTTTGGGGACATTTTGGCACGTAGTGCACCAGACCTTTGTATTCGGCCCTTCAAAAAGTGTGGCTGGTCCTGCACGAAACCTCCACCACTATAATCAAATCTCATGTGCTATTTTCGGGCTGTCGGTTTCCTAGGAGCTGATCTGCTTGAC
>OZ038493.1:28044590-28072090 GCA_964036315.1 Acanthosepion esculentum | reverse complement strand
AGTTGAGAAGAAAATGTGGCTGATACAAAAAGATTTTAACCTGTTCTCTTTCTAGCTGAATAACTCAAAGGATTTTTCACTGAATCTTACGACAAATAGTTTGAAGAGGGTTAAACGTTTTATCTGAAAACCTGAAAAAAGAAACTCAATTAGTTTAGTAGTTTTTAGAAATTTAGCATTTGGTGGGATGGACAATTATGCTGTTACACCCGGTACAATACCCCACAATCCAAATTAGTAATGTTCGATCATGAGCAAGCGGGATATGAATATTCCCTCAGCGCAATAAAGGGGTGTTATCTCAAGGTTGCTCCTTGCCTTGGACGCCTAATGGGACGAACGTTCACCCTAGATATCATGTAGAACTTATTGAGACGACTCATCGGTAAAGATGCTGGGGATAACAATATGTTCCTTGTATCGCTTCAGATTTGACTGTCTACATATACAAGACCCCGAAGAGACCTTTTTTCCCCCCAAGTATTCTTACTACCAAATCCTTGCTCATATCATCATCCCGACGCACGGTTGGCAACTCAAACGGGCGGCATCTGATCTACGTCGATGTAGTACTGCTGCCATATCTGGGACGTAAATGCCCAGTTTTCCCTATCTAGCCTTGATAGGCTTCGAAAGAATCTAAAGTTTCCCTGTTGGTGGTGAATTGTTTCCCTCCACCACCACCACAGTCACTTTGCCACAGATGAGACGTTTCAAGCCTATCAGTATTTTTATGAAAGATGTTCTAACGAACGACATTCTTAAGTTTCACCACTTCTAACATTCATTCTAATACCCGCCATGTCACTAAACGAAAGTTTGAACCATCCACATTACTTTCGTATTCTACTAATAAGAAAGAACTTCCAATCGGACAGCTTCTTCCCACGAACTGCTACTTTGTGCAACCTACTCCCAAGAGGATGATCTCACAACCGTTACAATCTTAACCTCTTCAAGTCAAGGGTAAAACGTTATGTTTCTCACATATTTCCATAAACTCCATTTTTTAACTCTTAATCTAACCGCTCAAACAAAACCTCCTCTACCTTGGGTAGCTTTTAGGTTTTGGGTAGTCTAAATATTAGGCAGCAGGCATATCATCAATTTATATGACTGCATTTGTTGTATCTGAATTATACACTTTGTAGATAATTAACCGAGAGAAAGATGTTCATTTCCTTTACTATTTACAATTTGCGACACAGCTACCAACTCTTCATTATGACAGATGTCCTTTTGACTATAATAGCGTTGTAACCTTCATATGACGCCGTGAGAGAGTTCATTGTTACACAGGGCCCTCAAGCCACCCACCTTCGAGCATTAGGCATTGTTTTCGCTTAATTTATCCTTGTATCATTTATGTTCTGGTTGGCCTCGACGGACAACAGCCATTCGTCACTGGCGTTCGTCTTCGCCTTAAATGTCATCAACGTTTGTGTGATCTGGAAGTGATATATATTGAAAGTCAGCAGATTTGATCGGCGCGACTGAGAGATAGTTCCATCGAAGAACAAAGACTGAATGCGTGCGAAGACAAAGAAAATAGATGGAAGTGGGATATTTGTCTTAGAAAGAGACGCACAATCTGGAACGACCGCTGATAAGCAAAGAGATAAAAAGAGATAAGGCTCTATCTAGTTATTATTGATCGATGCAGAACTACTTTATACACAAGCACGTACATAGCTATGCGCATCACATTAAATATATTCACACACATACACAAGCACAATGGGATTATGTTAATGGTAATGGTAATAGTAGCAGTTTCCTTACAAGGAAACATTTTGCAGTCATTGACCGAGAAGCCATTATTGCTTTCGGTTCAAATTTATAAAATATTTCTCTTAAAACAAATTTTCAAGGAAAAAAGGTTTCGCCTGTTGTTATTTCTCATTCCAGTGTTGATGGAGGTTTCCTTCCTAAACTTTTATTTAAAGTAGTGTGAAATGTCAAGAACTTGTTTATGTCATTATTTACAAATCGAAATACATATTCTATCCATTTCATTGTTGGTGCTTTTGAAAGTCTGCAAGAGATTTAGTTTCTTTTGCTACAATTCGTTGATTGTAATACTCTAACACCTGTCCACTAGGTGCGAGGAAAGTTTTACCTGGGCAGAACCCATAGACTTCACTCGTTTAAGACCACTTTTAACCATTGATATAAAAAAAGCTCTTGTATATCGCTGACTGGTTAGATATAGGGTGACCCCCAAAAAACGGGAACTTTTTAACAATCCAATAAAACCAAGAGTGATGGAAGAAAAATATTTAATTCATAGTAATTGAAACCTTAAAACATGCCATTTAAGAAACAATCATGGAATTTTCATTTCTTTTAAATTACGTCCTGTAGATGGCGTCCTCCTGTACGAATGCATTCTTGAAATATGCTGTTAAGATTCCTCATTGACTGCTGCAACATCTCAGCTGGGATACTCTGAATTTCATTCTCGTTACTAAAATGGCGAAAGGTTTACATGCTCAAAGTCACTGTCTCAAAGTCAGTGTTGCCACTTACTCATATCTGGCAATACGCACTTCAAAAATTCCCGTTTTTTTGGGTCACCCTATATATGGCATGTATGCCAACCTATCGAACTGGGGAAGATATTGAAGAAAATGACTTTAGTTTTCAAGTTAATGCTTCAGTTTGGTAGAGATGTGCGGTGTTAGACGAAACTAACTTGGGCGCAGACAATTCGATATCCAATTTTCTCATCCCCTATAGTCAACTTGTAATAACTGATCTATACACAGATTTATTTGAAGTACTCAGTGTTTAGTAATTCTACATCACTTATGATGAATTTAAATCAGCAGTCATCACTGACTTCATTCCAATTTCCTATCGAAGTTTCTACTTTTTTGTAGTTTTTCTTGAGTCCTATTTCTTTCTGAACAGTGAGTGTTAATCGAATGATGTTCGGTCGTTACCGTTAACTAAAATACAAATAAAATGGTCTACCTAAATTAAGACTTTGAAAAATAATGTCTGACGCTCAACTCCACGAGAGAACCTCTTTGCGACTGCTCGGTCTCAATTTGTCCGCTGACCTGAGATGGAACGAATACGTTGAGTTAATGGCTTCGTACACCGCTTGGAAAATTGGCTGCCTTTGCCGCGCCAGGAAATTTTTCTCCCCGGAATCGATCCTTCAAATCTACAAATCAAACATTCGCCCTTGCATGGAGTGTTGCTGCCATATATGATCTGTAGCCCATTTTAACTATCTCAACGTCCTTGATAAAATCCAAAGACGAATATGCAATGTAATTGGCACTGATCTGGCATCTCGTCTGAAGCCGCTCTCTCACAGACATGCCGTTGCCTCCCTCTGTCTTTTTTACAAATACTTTCTACTCCAATAGCTTCATGTCTCGCACTTCTCGCCTGTGGAACTCCCTCCCCATTTCTTGTTTTCCTGATAGCTATAATCTCCTACTATTAAAATGTAACGTCAATCGACGTCTCCAGATGCCCTGATCTATCCCTTAACCGTCTCTTCATCCTTTCTTCTATCATTCCTCTTTGTTCTCGCTCCACCTCTGTAACCCCTTGCGTGCTAGTGGCTTCTCGCCTTGTTTGGGGTTGAATGCTTAAAAAAATACGTATAGATTATGTGTATGATTGAAAAAAATATAGGTTGTATTAAATTACATTTATAACAGTTTTGGTTATTTTGTGAATAAGTATTAAGAAAAATTTTTTTGATATTGGCCAGTTTTGAGATTTACATTTTTTTGGTATAATTTTTAAAAACGACAAGATGTCATCAATGTTTGACTTTCCGAAGCCCTGTGTTCCTGAACAATTTTAACCTGCCAATTTTTCTGCCTTAGCTCCTGAGTCAAAATTCGCAAATAATTGCTTTGTAGAATCGTTTTCTTATTTTAAGTAAGTGTAACACATTCTATGGAAATGTGTTTAACAATGTAGGGGATTTGGCACGTTGTGCCAGTAATTTCAAGGGCGAATCTCGGGTGACTTTGGATGGACCTGATGATAGATAAAAAGATAGATTTTATCAGATGCTGATGTAACATTGGCCAAAATAAAGCAGCAAGGAGGCGGAAGTGTGAGGATATGGGCTGAAATTGTCAGCCATACCATTATTGGACGATTAAAATCGATAAAGTGGTTAAAATAAACAATGGTATTTCTTTTTCATGGAGAAGACTTTCTTTGAATGGTGCAAAACCCAGTTTTTTTATTCACCTATAGGAAGCACTTAAAATTGTCAGATATTAAAATCGCCATGTCGGAAATTGAATCTGTTGATATAAAAACAAAATAAATCAAAGAATAATAGAATGAAGGCTGTTATTGAAAAGAAGAGTCACTATATTAAGATGTAAATGTTTCAAAGACGAATGAAAGATGTTTGTTATTTGTTCTGTTAGAGATACTGTTCAGTTGTTCATGTTTTTGTTACCTTTACTGTGACTTACGGTGGCCGTTAATGATTTAGTATAACTCAAAAGTTCAATGGTAAGAAGAAACAGTAAGAACAAAGAAGTAAAAGTCAAACAAAGATAATTAACCATTTCAGTGAATACCTTGTTAGTAGAGCAACTCGGCTTAACGTCCGGTAAATTCTAAATCAAAACTCAAATCATCGACGCACAATAATTCACACTAATTCGACTGGATAGGTCCAGTCAATAGTCAGCCCAATCAGTAGCCTGACACCACTATTTATACATCTGGCGGAAAACATATATTCATAAGTCCAGAGTTTCACGCTCGAACCTCATTTTCTTCCTGTACGACAACCTTGTTATTGATATTTTTTATAATTGTTGTGACCAAGAAAAATGGTTAAAGAAATAACAAAACAAGTGTTACAGATATATCATATATTAAACAGTAAGTACAACAGAAGAGTATTACACGACTAGTGAGTGTGTGTCGGTTGACCCAGCGTTCAATCTAATCGACTGTTATATTTAACAACCCCACCACGAGGGATGTATGTGACACAAGGTCGAGTTAACCGTGGGTTCTCCGAGCCCTTCGGCAAAGCCTCATCCGGGTTCCTTTCTGCCGAGGCAGAGAGTTCGACAGTTACGAACAGTCTGGTCGACTGTTAATATTTAACAGCCCCCACCATGAAGGATGTATGTGGCACAAGGCTTAGTTTACTGTGGGCTCGGCCAAAAATATTCTCTTAGAACCCGCATAAACGGGCTCAGGGCCTGTCTACCTCCCCGGAAGAAACTTTGCCCTGCGGCAAAGCCTCGTCTGAGTTCCTCTCCGCTCGAGGTAGAGAGTTCGACAGAAATGAACAGTCTGGGCGACTGTTCCACAAAGCCTTCTCTCCTACTAATCTTATAGTAGGCGGAAGAGTACAACATAGACTCGTTAGAGGGAGGACACCACAACAATAATAAATCCAATAACTTTAATAAAACATGATGAAACTATATAGAAATGCGTTTCTGCGTCTAAATTAAGCGGTTCACATTTGGCAAAAAAAATCTTTCAAAGCAAATTCGAGTTATTGAGGTTTATGTGATTTGCATAATAACTTAAGGCGGCTCTAAATGATCGATACATACTAATATGGCCACAAAGTAATCGTTTATAGACTAATTTAAACGATCAATACTAGCATCCCCAGACAAATATTAAATGACTAATATTTACCTATCCCCGAACCAAGCAAATGCTTGTAAACACAAAAATAAAAATTACCAATCCCCAACTCAAATAAATGCGGTTATGCTCAAATATAACGAGAGTACAAGACTGGTTTCAACATAAAATAACTCAACAAGGCTTGATACGTCGTAAAATCAGTTAAGCCAGACCAGTACAATGGCATCGCAGGCATCGCTGTCTCGTCAGAACGTCTGCGGGTCGACGCTTCTGTTTCTTCTTGGACTGCGTCCAGAATATTTCAACGAGTAATCTATGAACTGACATAATCTAGACTTCCTCATCGTGGCAAGCCCTTTACTGACCGATATTACTGTAAATGTCGACTCGACTGAAGAATCATGAAGTTTTCAGATTGTCCTTTCCCCTTGAAGTGTCGGCAATAGGCAATTTGGCTCTGGATAACTGAGTGAATGATGTTTACCATAAAATTCTACAGTTTTGATTCTTGAAAACTTGAAACATTTAATTAAAGAATCTAATAAAAAAACATCCAATTAATGCAATACAAACTGAGTAAAAAGAAAAAGGAAAAAAAAAACAACTACGGCAGATTTATTTTACTGTTTAACCTATACGAGGTCAAGTGGAGATAGACGGTTAGTGAAAGATTCTCTTGTGCCAGTGGTAATAGGTGCTGCTTATAGGGATATATGGGACTGATGACGGTTAAACCTAGACTTGAACAGGGTAGGATGTTTACCGGTCGCGGTAGCATCAATGTTGGGATCGATACCGCAATGGGAAGAAGCTGTTCGAGTTGAATTTGAATGGATTAGCATTGCGAAAATAGGAAGATGAAACAGACTTGGAAAAATAATGATAACAGAATGAGATAGCCGGTTATCGCTCCCCTATGGATCTGAACTCGATCCAAATACCTTTTACATGTTATAAATTATGAAGGTTCATTAAATTTCAACTGATCTACTACACTAGCTGTACGGTCTCTTTAGTTAGACAATAAGGATTGAACTCACTCCATGATAGCTATCGCGCAATTATTTATTTATTTTAATTCGATTTTATATTTAATGGATATGAAATGAATATAATCATATTTAATGGATTTGTAAGAATATATTTTAGAACTAGTACAAAGTGGGGTGTTAAAATGTAAAAAAAAATAGAGAGAGAGCAACGAAAGAGGACATTGTGGAGAGCAATGGTCGTCCATGACTTGAAGTTTTATGACATGAATAATAGTCTTGAAGGTTTCAATTTTTCGTGATATTTCCAATATTTAAAACATTTTCTAACCTACTCCAAAATATTCTAAGTGCTCCGTCAATGTCATTTTAAAATTAAAGCGAATAAAACAAAGAGATAAATAAAAGAAAGCAATAAAAACGGAAATAATTAAAATGGACGAACAGGAAAAAAACTACAATAATTGGCAAGAGAAAATTAGAATCAAAAATAAAAAAGAACAAGAGAATGAGTGAACCGGTTATCGCTCCTCACCCATCTGAACTCGATCGTTGAAAGAAACATTTTCTGTACTCACCCATTAAAAAGGAAGCATGACATAAAATATATGTGGTAGGACTGAATTCGATATCTTTATAAAAGAATATACCCATATGAATATATTATTGATATGCGTATATTTTGTTTGATAAAAGATTATACAAGTTTAAGATCTGAAGGCCACCCAGATATTTAACTAATTATCTGATATTGGAGGGAATCATCATTTACCAACCTTACTGCAGTTCCAGGGATTCAAGAGCAAAACTTTTATTTGTAAAAACGGAGTCTCCCAATGACGCACCACGTTCCCTTAAATTTATCATTGGTTTAAGCAACAGAAAAAGCGAATAGAATGGCACTAGGGAAATATTTAGAAATTTGCAAAAATAAATAAATAAAAAAGGAATAAAACAAAGAGATAAATAAGATAATGCAATAATACGGAAATAATTAAAATGGACGAAAAGATAAAAACTACGGTAATTGGCAATAGGAAATTAGAATAAAAAATAAAAGAGAACACGGGAATGATTTAATCGGTTATCGCTCCTCACTCATCTGAACTCGATCGGGGAAAGAAACATTGTTTTGCGCACACCAACAAAAAGGGAAATAAGGAAAGTTCTTTTCTAAGTTAATTTGGAAATCTTTCAAAGTATATCTTCCAATGTATTTCTTTTTAATCATTTCACCCCCAAATAAGACGATAATGAAACTAAGATGTGAGGGGTTACTGAGGGTGAAAGAGAATCAAAATACTTTAATGAGGTTAAAGGACAATAAAAGAACAGGTTTCAGAAGGAGAGAAGAGTGCGATTGACGTTGGATTTAAATTTTCAGAAAGTCGAAAGTGGCACAGAAGCAATGGGCCAGAAGGGATTTGCACAGGTGAGAAGTGTGAGAAAAGAAACCCTCAGAATTATACTTACGATTACATCTAGCGATTTCAACATTAAAACGATGAGACCTAATTGCCAGTCTAGTAGTACGCTTACACTCATGCGGTCGAGTTATAAAGGAAAGGAAGTCGGGAGAATGTCTATCATGAAAATATTTATAGAAAAGTTAGAGTGAAATAAACCTGACAGAGTTGGGAATGTCATCGACGTCGAGATGTCAGCTATGGCCGATGAAATTGCTGTCCCTTATTTGGATTTTGTCGAGAAGCTTTAGATACATCACCGGAGCAAATAATGGCAGCTGTATTCAATACAAAGGCGAATATTAATCGTAATTCTGAAAAGAGATGAATTGAACATGATATCATATAATTTGTAAATCCCAAGGAATAATTTAGGACATGTATTCGGTCTCGGCATTAAATAAGCGAGTAATTCTATTCAGATTTCAGTTTTATTTCCGATTTTTTTTTTTGTCTTTTATTAATTTTCAAATATTTTACGTCTTTCACCTACTTTTGGAATCTACCAAAAGTGTTAGCAGTTAATGAAATCCACAGAAAAAGAAGAAAAAAAAACAAACAAACGAAAAAGAGAAACAATAGCTTGAAAAGAACTGATTTGCGAAGGTGTCGATTTCCACGGAACACATCGCACAAGCTGACGATCAGAAAGATTTCACCGACTTGCAATTATTCAGTAATTGATTAGCGAGATTTATTTATCACCTTATCGATCTTTTTCTTTTTTTTACTTACTTAGAGCTTGTGGTTTGATTTCTCTGGCTTGTTTTTATCTTTTAAAGTTCACGGAAGCAGATCAGGAACTACAAAGAAACGAAAGCTAACCACGCGAAAGAGACAGGCGAAAGTTTTGGGACATAATGACGGAAGAATGTAACCTACTTAAAGGATTCTCAGAGGAAATTAATGCTAATACCTGGCAAACAAGCACCATAATGAGGAATGGTAAAAGGGTGATAGTTAACGAGTAAAACAGTAGAGTGTATATTGTGGAGAACCATGTTTGTTCACGTCCTGCAAGGACAAACCACAAAGAAAAGGAGTGGGTGGTTTGCTTAATTTCTCTTGACAGTTATCTATTTTTTTTGTTCTTAATTAACCGGATTGCGAAGAAGTCACCTAATTTTAGAAATAATTCAATTATTTAGGACTAATGCTTGAACTTGTGGACACTACATTGTTAAAAATCGCACAGCGTTCATAATAATACCTAATTCTGGAGTGGCAACTCGGAACATCAAATCGGTGAGCCGAGTTCGAATTCTAGCAGAGAAAAGGTATGACTTCAACATTTCTTCCCCAACTATAGCTTAACACTTTGAGTCCTGACCACCGCGTTACTGGTGGTAGACCAAAATGATGTAGTGCTCAGCCACCGGTTGAACAGTGGTAGAGAAAAATGACTTAATGCCCAGCTACAGGTTGAAAGGTGGGTAAACACTTGTAACTATTTTTATATCTAACGTCAAATATTACATACCAATTATTTGCGAATTTTGAATCAGGAGCTAAGGCAGAAAGATTAAAATTTTACAAGAAAGCAGGGATCAAAGGGTTAAATATTAGGCCAGACTGAGCAGTTCGTCTTTGTTTGGCAATCAAAAATAAAAACTTTGTAAAATGCAGGTGAATGAAAGTCGTTAGACTGAGAACATGTGTTCATATACGTCAGCGGTTCTCAACGTCTTTTTTAAATTTTTTATTTGTTTGATGGTTGACGACTTTTAATCTTCATTTTAGCGGAGCCCCAAAACCATTCGATGAAAAAAAACTTCATTTTATTTTTTACTGATAGTTAAGTTTAGGAATTGTATCAGAGAAATAGTAAATGTATAGGCTTTAGTTTGAAGTAAGAGTAATTTAAAAAAAATAAACATGTATTTAACAACTAAATTTTAGGGAAGATTTATGTAAACTCTATATCTTTTTCAGTTTTATTAAACTTTTTGTTATATTCCGTGCTAAGGGAATAAATAATTAAGTCCAGGTGGAACAGAAGAAATGTTTATTGTACACACAACCAGTACAATATGAAATACGGTACAGTTATAAACACAGGTCAATCTAGTAGTGAGTGCCACTAATTGGAAGGTCGGACGTGCCTGTGTCGCTCTCTCTCTGTGTCTCTCTCTCTCTCTCTGTGTGTCTCTCTCTCTGTCTCTGTCTCTGTCTCTGTCTCTGTCTCTGTCTCTGTCTCTCTCTCTCTCTCTCTCTCTCTCTCTCTCTCTTCTGCCCTCGTCACTTGTAGGCGGTTGACTTTATAGTCACTTGATACCTATAGTGTGATCATTCATGGGGGTGACTGGTTATTCCATCACATCACTTTTGAAATAAAAACATCCGGTAGACTAAAAACGACGCTAACTTCATCGCGTTTTATGCGAGTTTTAGAACTGTTTTTCTATTCGTAGCATGTTAATATGACGGAAATTACTATAGAAATCACAATTCAAAGTTGTAACAAACGTTCAGAGGTCAAATTGATCCAAGGAGCCCTAAAATATTATAACTCCCAATATCGTATTTTTGTGTGGACCACTATAATGCTATTAAATTATTTATATTATTCGGACTGTTATCCCCACCTTCATTGCCATATTTACTACTTTTCAGGGCTTATACACTCCGGCCTTCTTCAGGTGAAGGGAATTTCGAACCGTTCTCTTCATTTCGTTTACCGGGCAGGTTTGTTCTAGTTCCACGTAGCATGACTCTTACGGATGTCTTAGTTATTTCCCTTTCACTCAACTCTCCAAGTTTTGGTTTACTGCTGTAGCCTGGTATTGAACTCACAACTATGTGTGTACTCACTGGATCTAACCAACGCCTTTATCCACAAGTCCATGTGTCCTATAATGTTGCATTGACGCCCAGGGTCCATACAGGCTCTGGTTGTGAAAAACTAATCTAGATGAAGGAAATCCACAATTGGAAACCAATCTTTCGTCACAGTACAAAGGGTGGGTGTTTTAACAAAACTTGTGTAAAAGAGGGATTGCTGCCCAAATATCATATATATATATATATATATATATATATATATATATATATATATATATATATATATATATATATATATGTATGTATATATATATATATATATATATATATATATATATATATATATATATATATATATATATATAACAATGAACTCTCCCGTAGTTTTCGAAGTATGAGGATCTGACAGATTAATTGATTCAGTTATGAAATTTTGTGCGGTAATCTTAAGTGGCACTTAAGACCCGCTAATATTTTACAAAGGAGGCCGCATATGGAGCAAGAGCGTGGATTGTGTGATGAGACCACTGTTAGATTGGCTGACCATTTAGATCTTGCTCTCGCTTTTTGAAGACGAATCAGACGAGCGAATTGAAAACTGCCGAGTCCAGTAAATCACGTTGATCTCCATTCTACCCGCTCGAAAGCTAAGCGCTCAAGGGTGTTATGTGGTATATTGACAGCTTGTCTTTGTATTTTTGCCTACATTCCTGTAGCCATGATCTAACTGGCTGTACATTAGGATCTTGGGTATATCCTGCCATCAGACATTCTCAAGACATGACCAGTCCATCGTAACTGAGACCGTATGAGAAAAGTCTCGATTCCTCCAATATTACACCTGTTAAACAGGTCTACATTTATATATATATATATATATATATATATATATATATATATATATATATGTGTGTGTGTGTGTGTGTGTGTGTGTGTGTGTGTGTGTGTGTGTGTGTAATCCAACACTAAAAATCAACAATATTAAATTATTACGTCGCCCACATGTACCACATTCTTCCGTAGTTTAACTTGTGATTGTCCAAAATCTTGTTCATTCGCGTACATATAAATAAACATATAACACAACCATAATAATACTAACATAAGATAAGTTTTAATAGGTAACACGAGCATACGAATGTCCCAATGCGAAGAAAATATTTAAAATTCTACCAGCCTTTGTAACACAAGGAATGTAGTCACCATTAAATAAGACATATTTCTTCCTATATTCCTCTGTTAAAATTATTTACAATTCATTGCTATAGAAAAACATTTTCATTTCCTGTGCCTTTATGTCAATGATAATGTTCATGTATTTGACTAATAAATCTAACCATTTCTAAAGATTCCTTTAAGAGATAGTATTCAAATAATCTGCTATGTATTCCTGTAGTGAAATAATTTTCAATACATGGCTATAGTAAAACGCTGCTGAATATGTAATATTACATATGTAATCATGAGAAGGAATGAAAGTTTTGATGTATTTCTTTAATAAATCCTACCCTTTATATCAAGACCTCCATAAACAGTTGGAATTCACATTATTAAATAGATTCCTCTAGTAACATCATTGACAATGCATTACTATAGCAAAATACTGATACATATGCTGTGTCACTCTATAGTTAATCATTATTACAAATACTTTCGTTATCTGTTTCCTTTATTTTCGTTACTTTGGCTTTGTCCTATTTGTTATGAACTATGTGTCAATGTTGCATTCCACTCGCACTGAAACGTAGTTATTTTAATTGTAGACAAGTGTAAGAATATCAGTTTGTCGTAACGACCTGGCCAGCCATTAATGAATACATACGACTGAGTCAGCTTTGATCGATTCGACTCCATCTTATCGCAAACATGCCTTATTGCAATGAGAACAGATCTCGACATATTAACATACGAGCAAACGGAATGCAAATCAAAAGCTGTTGATGGAAAAGCGGACGCACACAAAAATCAATTCGAACAAATCAGACAAGAATATTATTTTCGGGCTGGCTTTTAACCGGACTTTCGAAATAAAACAAGAATGGCTGTAATCTATAATGTTAGAAAAACGTATATACCCTTCAGCTTATAACATATTATCTGCATTTTATATATATACCTGCGTTAAAAGTGTGTATTTGATTGTTTTAAAGGAGACGAATTGGCATTCTCTGTAAATATCATTTTTTTTCTTGAAGTGGATTGCTTTGGGACGATTCTTGACAACCGACACTATTATTTTGCTGTTGTTTGTTTTACGGCATATCAACACCTTATGGGTCATTTATTGCCAAGATATATTTATTCTAAATAAAATCTTGTATTTAAACAGTCAAAACAATGTTTTCTATAATAAGACTACTGTCAGTCGTGGTTGTATTTTTTCATTTTAATTATATTCTTGAAATCAGGAATATGTAAAATGAATCAGTATTTTGAAGAAATTACTTTAAGTTTGTGTTTGGTAGTATTTCAGCGGTCTAAATTAAAATTGCTACAGTTTGTCAGTATGTGTTTTATGGTGAATGTCTCTTGGTATGCCACACATGCAGGAGGATCTTCCTTTCTTGTGGAGACCCGAATGGGTTAGGCTAGATATTTTTTGCAGTCATCAAGATGCCTGTAAATACGCCATAATATAAATGTTGGAGAAATCAAAAAAAAAAATGGTGAGCTCACAAAACAAAAAATTAGCGGACATCTTGATGTTTCTTGCGCAAAATAATTTGGGGTTGATAAAACTCTCCACTTTCGTTTAGAATATCCGAGCTTTGAAAACGCGTTTCCACGTCTCAAAAATACACCAGTGAAAAAGAAATCTACTGTTGGATCCTAATACAAATATTGAATAGATACCAGGTCATAAACTCAGGCACATACCCACTTATTTATTACAGATTGCAAAAGATTGGGAAAAAAAGAGAGAATGCGGAGGGATGAAAAAGGAAGATTTTATTTCCTAAATGGAAATTTGCCAACGAATATACATGTTCTCCAATCAGTAGTAAATATTTGCTCTTCGGCTTTAATGAAATCTCTCACTTGCGAGATGGACGCTGCCCTTCTACAATGTCGATAGAAACATTGGTCATCTGTCAATACAGCGAGCTGCTGATTGGCTTGTAAGAGTCACGTGACCGGTCAAAAATGTGCATCTTAAAATTTCGCACGTTACTATTCAGGACAGACATACCCACCTCTCTATCGTCTCTACCAGACTGAGCTTAATAAATAAAAAAAAAAAATAAAAAAACCATTCCTAAAATAAAGTCTATTGGCAAATATATTAATGGTGCCAATGGGCTTGATAAAAGTAACGATCTCTATTTCTGATTGTTATAAAAGAAGTTTCAACTATTCGTTCTTGAGATTCAATTTTCTGTTTTTTTGTTTTTTTTGTTGAAAGATTCAAAATATTGATTATCATTCAACCGGCAGTCATCTGAAAAAAAATTCACACCAGCAACACTGTCACCGCTATGTTTTTAACAGCCGATCCTCTCGGCTATTTTTTTTTTTTTTTTAAAAAGGCGTTCTCAATATTGGCGCTACACAGTCTTTCTAACTCAGCTTTTGCTGCATATTGTAAACTAACAAAATGTCGACCGTCACGCTGTCGACGCTATCCCTAGTAAAAATAATAAAAACACTTCCAGCAGCGAGACACTATATTAGCTTCAAGCGCATTAACGGCGAAATGAAAGAAGACATTCATTACTGTGACACAGGCAATGCCTTCATCTCACGAAACACTACTGTCGTAAAATGGTATCACTGACAAGCTACAAATGATTAAGCTTGTGCGTTTCTATCGCGGCGTCGAAATAGAAGGTGAATATGTAGAAAGTGATGCATCAACTATGGGGAAATTAAAAGGAAAATCTCATAAAGATATACATATATATATATATATATATATATATATATATATATATATATATATATATATATATATATATTCGTTGACAAAGAGATTGTCTGAGTGGATATGTCCCGAGACAAACAAATGATATCGTCATTTCTCCACCTGCGTAGTCGTGTCATAAGCTAAGCGATCCATCGGTAGTTGAATAAACACGAAAAGACACAATGAAAAAAATAAAAAAAACCAGGTTTCCTTGACCAGTTCTCGTCGAACACCGTCTCCGTTTGCATTGTC
Source organism: Acanthosepion esculentum (assembly GCA_964036315.1). Classification (NCBI taxonomy): domain Eukaryota; kingdom Metazoa; phylum Mollusca; class Cephalopoda; order Sepiida; family Sepiidae; genus Acanthosepion; species Acanthosepion esculentum. Next base: position 28,057,088 of record OZ038493.1, on the reverse strand, counting down.
TCTTTAACATCTGACGGCGTATTTTTCTGATCGCCATAAACTGTCTTTCATTTTCAGGAAAACGACCTTTTCATTGTCGTAAGTATTAGAGGAAAGAAAGATGGCGATGATTGTAAGCGTAAAGAGTCAAAGGAGGGAAAAAAAATCTATTAACCGAATTTGTTGGTAGAACATACAGACTATAAATATTGGAAAAGACTTGTCTGTAGCAGAATGAATGTTCCAGTAAAAGTGGACAATGTACGTTCAAATTTTAGCCAGAGATATGGAAAATGGCCCGATATCTAAAGGATTAAAACAACAAGGACAAAGAATTTTCACTGGACTTTATCCAAACTATAGAAACCAAAACTGCCGGTCACACACACACACACACACACACACACACACACACACACACACACACACACACACACACATATATATATATATGTATATATGAATAAAAAGAAAGAACAGTAAGATATATAATCCGGTGTACTTATAGATATTTTTATTTTTACACAATAGTGCTCAATGTAAATTTACAGAGCATTAATATTATAAATTAACTGATTTAAAATATTTTAAATTAAAAAAATAAGTTACTCCAAAATTCGCTTGACGAGGAAATGGAACTAATGTCTTGAATTTAATAACAAAATTAAATTCGAAGCTTTTAGCTTCCATCTTTGAAACACGGTTATTACTGTATAGCGAAAAAACAATATTTTAAATCAGTTAATTTATAATATATATATATACTTGTATATATTATTTATATATATATATACTTGTTTATATTATTTATATATATATATATATATATATATATATATATATATATATATATATATATATATATATGTATAGTCCTTCCCTCTCTCTGTTTTCCTTTACTAATCAATACGTTAATATACCGGACATTCGTACATGAAATAGACGCAACATTTTTATTTTAAACGGTTTGAATTGCGTCTATCGGCCTGACAATTTGGGAAATCTCAACGAGGAAAATCTGAAAGGAGGTAGGGATAAAAGTTGGGTCATTCTTCGTAGGGGAGGGCACAGTGTTATCAGGTTGCTTTACCGCTCGTCCACGAAGAACGTCACATTTAAGAAAAACTCAGTTTCCCCTTTTCGAAGAAAAGCACATCCATTTCACCCAGATTATTTTTTCAGGAAAACCTTTATCTTCTCATCCAAGACGCAAGTAAATCAATTTCTAATGATTTAAAGATTTATTTCTAATACGATATTATATATATATATATATATATATATATATATATATATATATATATATGTATTATATACATGCGTGTATATATATATATATATGTATTATATACATGCGTGTATATATATATATATATATATAATTTATTCGAAGATTATAACATTAAATCATTACAAAAATAGCCATTTTCTTTCATCACTTTTGGTGTCATATCAAGTGGTAGTGTTGACATTCAACACCATCACTTGATGAGGCACCAGAAGTGTTGAAACAAAATGGCTGTTTTGTAGTGATTTTATAACATGTTTATGTTATAATTTTCGAATAAATTATATTTTCTCTACTCCGTATTGAGCACTTTTTAAGAATAGTATTTTTGTTTATTGGAATTTCTTCCGTATACAACAATCCTATACTTGGAGATTATATATATTTTATAAATTGGAACGAAATTTTTTTGACACTGTTCTTCCGTTAGGTCTTGATTGGACTGGATTTGTTTACATTGTTGTGACTACTCTTGTACACGAACGAGAGATACTGGTAGTTTCAAAATTTAGAAATATATATTTCTTTTGCTATTTAGACAAAGTCATCTATATGTTTTTTTTTTCATCATCCGTTATTAAATATCCAAAAATGTGATAACAGAAAATATTCCAAGATTTGTGAGACGTTCTAAGAAACTGGACGTAAAATTATTGCCGCAGAACTAGATATTAAATCCCATTCTAGACATTTTCATTTTAGTGAATTATTTTCTCTTTTAACTAGAGTAGTACTTTTATCTCAAAAGTGTGACCAGTTTCGTGGAAGGGAACAAACAAGGCGTTTTGTGAGTTGTTTTTTTTTTAATTTTTAAATGCTTCTTTTGTGTTCGTCTTTTATTTACATTTCTTGAGACATCTTGAATATATTCTTTCTGACAGTGCATATACATAGGAAATTTTCGTACGAAACAAAGACATGATTAGTGGAAACTTATGTCGTATCGATCCGCCTATATGTCAGTTAATGCTGTCCAATCTCTTCTCAGATGGAGAAGAATATTGAGCCCACAGAAATGTTGTCCGTTCGAAGGATGCCACGAATACCATGAACTGAATATGTGTGCAACGACGCATATTTATACATAGAATCACAAGAAGGGGCTTGAAATATCTAAGGCATGACATGAGAAAAGTGGGTTTGGAAAATATGACACTCAAAGACATGTTAAAAAGCAAACTGGACAGATGAATCGAGTGAATAAGTTAACTAACGAGTGTGTAAATATGCCTTAGAACATTGATTAAGAGAAATAGCAAAAAAGACAAACATTTATAAGAGCTTTAAATGACATGAGGTGGGGGAGAGCTACGATCGTCTACGTCTACGTCCACGTTCTGAATGGTCAAGGCACATGTATGGAGAAGTAAATCGCACCTCGTACCTGAAAAGATGGAGGATCAGGTTTCAGTATGAAATTTTTCGTCGCCTTTTCACTGTGTTTTTAACACCTAGAGAGACCGATTTGTTATTATATTATGTTTAATATTATATATATATATATATATATCGATATCTATCTATCTATCTATCTATCTATCTATCTATCTATCTATCTATATATATATATATATATATATATATATATATATATATATATATATATATTAATCCGTATAACTAATGGTATTGCTAAAGTCGTAATGGCTGAGAATAAGAACGGCGGATTTGCTCTTTTCAAGTATTTCGAATTATGGTTATCCACTAAAATTAACGTTTAAGTAATAATATTATATATATATGTGTGTATGTGTGTCTGTGTATGTATATATATATATATATATATATATATATACATATATATATATATATATATATATATATATATATATATATATATATATATATATATATGTGTGTGTGTGTGTGTGTGTGTGTGTGTGTATATTCGTGGCCTGATGATTGGGCCTAGCATGAAACTGCCTGTTGCCTCTGAGTGTTGATTTCAATAGTCACTTTTACATATATATATATATATATATATATTTAAATGTATATGTGTGTCTGTGTCTGTGTATATATATATATATATATATATATATATATATATATATATATGAGAGAGAGAGTTATAGAGAGGGAAGAGAGATAGACAAGATAGAAAGAAAGAGAGACATGCGAGCGGACAGAGATATTCAATGAAAGGAGAAGTACATACTCTATCCTGAAAGACCGTAACCGTTTTCAATATCTCGAAAACCCGTTGCACGGTTTTGAAGTGCCTAGGCAAGCACTCAGGGGTGCCTTGTTGAGCATGGTTTAACAGGCACTCCCCTTTTGCTGAGCCACCCTCTCACTAAACCTGTATACACTGTTCTCTTTGCATTTCAGATTTTGAGGTCTCTGTGTGTATATATATATATATATATATATATATATATATATATATATATATATATATATATATATATATATGTGTATTCGTTATCTTTCACTTACGTGCAAATAGTCATAGGAAAGATATGAATTCACTCCTTTTAGGTACCTATGGGTAAATTAGTAGTACTCGTATCAGTAAATTATTAATACTTTAAAAAATTATCACAATTTACAAACATATTCTGGCTTTGATTAAGCTGTAAATGGTTGAGAAGCCCTAAAATAGAAATCAGTCAGTCAATGAGAAACAATTTATGCGCGGTGACTGCAGATAAATAAATCGGCATTTGACAAAGTGTAAATCCCAAATTATAAATATAAAACTTTCTGGTAAAAGAGATGCAATGAATGAGAAAATAAATATTAATCAAGAGAATAAGATAACCAGTTGAGGCAGGACACACAACCTGACCTTTTGCAAATACGACGCATCAAACGAACAGATTAATTTTTTCTCTTTTTCCCGTAGCTTTTCTATATATATTCCTTCTTGGGCACCTCGACATGCATCGAAAGTAATTCCATCACAAATGTCCAAAATATTTTGACAGCAGGAGTAAGCTTTGATAATAGGAAATTCTACCCTGTCAGAACTTGTTTTATTTCATTCTAATATAAAGTATAAGCATTGACTGGAAACGCTTGCCACGGAGTTCCCTGTTTTCGTTCTTTTTTTAAATGCAAGTAGACTTAAACTATAGGGAAAAGAGGATCTCGACATTGTGTAATGGTTAACAAGCTTGCCTCGATCGATCAATTATGTCTGAGTAGGGAGTTCGATCCTCACAGGGGTGGCATAGATTCAGCCCTGTGGCACGCTTAAAAATTCATTTAAGACTCTTTGACGTGGTGTAATGGGAAGCAGCTTTGTCTCGCTAGATCAGTTACAACTGAAATGTGAGTTCGATCCTTACTGTGTGGCCCATACTTTCGGCTTTATGCCACATGTAAGCTACTCTTAGAATATCAATAGTGCACTTCGACGTGGTCTAATGCTTAGCCAGCTCTGTCTCGCTAGACCAATTACGACTGAATTCTATCCTCACTCGGTGTTACAGACTTTCGGCTTTTTGCCACATCGAAACTATGCTTAAGCAATTCCCATACGCACCCCCTTCTCTAGATCTGTCCCCTTCTGAGCTGCTTGCTCAGCCGCCATTGCCCATAGGAACCACTTCTTCCACCGTTTTCGTAGTGACATGTCCGACTTCAACAGACGTCTATTTACCTCTGCACGCAATGAGTGTAAGCATACCCTCGACAATGCCAAGGCACTATTTGCAGCTCGGATGAAGGAACGTATTGCATCCCGCAAATTTGGCTCCAAGGACTATTGGCGCCTCTGCAAGAGCGTTCTGAATAGTAACAAACCCTCCATTCCTCCACTGTTCAATCAGTTTGAGGTCCTGACCACCTCTGCCGACAAGGCCGAATGCTTCGCTCGAAAGTTTTCTTCCAATTCTATGCTTGACTCCTGTGGGGTACCCTTGCCCGACTTCCCTCCCAGAACTGAGGCCCTACTGGACGGCTTGCACATAACTCCGTCGTCGGTACTGGGCATTATTTCTAACTTAGATCTCCACAAGATGCCAAACTAGCTATTCAAATAAAAAAAAATTCGAAACTCAAAACATTCTTAAAGACAGTAAATGGGAATCGTTCTTTTATGATGCAATACTTTATTTGTATATTAATAGCCGCTGGTTTAATGGCTAGCTGCTTGGCATGAGAAAGCAGAGCAGCCAAATTCGAATTCTAGTTCGTTACATTCAATTACGTGGAAATACCCTTATTAAAGGTATGAATACAATTCTTCTCTCCTCATCTATAGGTTAAATAAAACGACAAACTCGATCCTGTAGTCTTGTTTAGCAACCAGTCTAAAAGAAGGAAAACTCTGAATTCAAACCAACTTGGAAAATTTTAGGCTGCGTCAGGATATCTTGCCGAAGACACATTTAAAGCTACCTTTGCATTACATTTGGTGTCCCTACGACTCTCAGGGCTTACGGGATTTGTAATGATCGCGAGAGTGGCATTATGTCACAGGAAAGCGATGTTAAGTCATAGGAATCCAAGGAAAATATTTGATAAATAAATAAATTTATGAAATAACTTATTTGTGGAAAAATGCTGGTAACTTCTTGCACCGGCTTTAATTTGATCTGCAGGGAAAATATTCTGCCTCGCATGCATTGAGGCAAGCACCCAGCGGGGACCTTACTTCGTGTTTGCAAATTAATATGCACTGGCGAGTATTCGTCGTCGGGTGGGAGATTCTATTAAATGAAATTATATCTTGGTGACTGTCTGATTCTCGAAGCCGCCCGAGGGAGAGTTTTTGGCAAAACATCACATCACCCACGACTGTCAGCATCACGAAATATAACATTACGCTCTCAGAGACATGGATTTTCCTAAAGATATAAGAGCAGCTGACAGAGTGGCATTTCAGACTGTGAACAAAATTAAGTTATACGCGTCAAAGCACTATATAGCGTCCCTCAAAAGAAAACCAACTCTTTCCTAAAATGTAATGGGCGCTGATTCAGTGACTGATGTCCCAAGCGAAATAATTTATAGAAGACAAAGTCGTCATTGCACTATGGTTTATATTTTTCAGAAAACCTCATTCTAAATGAATTGGCTTGTCAACTACTTGTGTTATCAACTACTAGCAGCATGGCCCGGCGTTGCCCGTGCTTGATTAAAAAATCGTACGACTCATACAGCAATCTCTATCACTTGACTTAGAATACTTTTGCCCTTCCTTGCCTTTAAAGGAGTGCCCTTTGCTGTGCGGATGTTGCTACATGCCTTACTTCTTGCCTATCTCACACTGCGAATTTTTTCTAAGGTCTATACTAAACATTAAATCTGTTACGAGAAATGAACAAAACAAAATGAACATAAAACTATCAGCTTTAAAAAAGGAATCGTAACTGGAAAAACCGAATGAAAAAAGAATGTTAACAACAAATACTTTTTCACACCCAACCCAGTTCTGCGGAATCAGAATCAACGCTGAGTTTAAGCAAGCGAATGAGCCAATTGGAGTAAAGCGCCATGCAGATTTAAATTTTCCCCACTTGTGACGAATGCAGCTATCGATTTTTTTTGCATGCTAGCATGCTAGTTAACATTCGTGTCAGTCAGCTGTTGGCTCTCACGCTGGCCAATAGAATTTTCCTGCCTATTCGTGGCAGCCGGCTCTCACTCTGGCCAGTAGAAAATGGCCGCAAACTACATGAAACTGCCGTAGAAGCATGAACAAATAGATTATTTCCACTATCGATGGGATTTGGGAAATGCAAAGTTAGTCTTGGCCTTTCCACTAACTTGGAGCATGTGCATGTAATTTTTGGTGCAAATCCGTCAAAAATTGCGGCCGTGCATTCGTTATAGAGATCCTATATATATATATATATATATATATATATATATATATATATATATATATATATATATTTCATTTCACTAGCGCTACCCTAATTAAACCAGAATATTATTCTTTAACAAGAAAGTACTTTGAACCCTTAATAATAACATTATTGCCAAATTTCAGGTCGATTGTTTGACTTAATACAATCATGACAGCCAAAGCGGGTATTGAGGGTCGTTCTCAATGGATTCTCCTCCAGCTCCTATCCCACGAACGCAGATGTTTCCCAAGGCTCTATCCTATGCCCTAGTCTGTTTCTTATCTTCATTAACGATCTTCCTGATGTCATAGGTTCCCAAGAAGGCATGTATGCGGACGACACTACTATTTACTGCTACCTAAAAAAAAAAGAGTTGGGAAATGCAATGTCGGTCAAAATATGTTCGCTCACTTGGAGCATGTGCATGTAAATTTTGTTGCAAGTCCGTCGAAAATTGCGGCCGTGCATTCATTACACACACACACACACAACCTGATAGATAGAAATTTGCAGGTGATTTAAAGCCAGACAATATTTTTAGATTCTATTTTTTTGTCGGTGGGGTGGTGGTGGTGATAATAATGATTTGTTTTCTGATAAAACCTCTACTGACTAACATATATTGGAGGGGAGAGAAGGGGTGGTTTCGTACCATTCCAAAAAAGGTAGTTGCCCGTAAGTGAATATAACGAATCTGCCTGCAGTTAGAAGTTGGTTTTCTGATTCCGTGCTCTTACCCATTACCCGTTCAGGTTTAGAGCACCCGGTACTCCCAAACGGTCACCCATCTAGGTGCTGACCAAGATCGACGTTCCTTAACTACGTGATCCCACGTGTTTCAATGTGACATGGCCGTAAGCCAATCGATTCTAGAAACCACATATTTAGTCCTCATTAACTTACCAAATCCAAATTAATCTTCTACACCCGTTTACGTATCTGTCTATATCTCTGAGATGGGGTATTATGATTACTTACATTATTTAGATTATTCAGACTGTTATCTTCATCATTGCCAGGTACACCACATTTCGGTCGTTGTACGGTTCGGTCTTCTTCAGGTGATTGGAATTTTTCTTCAGTATTTCTCCACATCTCTGAGATGGGTTATTATGATTACTTACATTATTTACATTATTCGGACTGTTATGGTCATCTTCGTTGCCATGCTCACAACGTTTCGGCCGTTGTACGCCTCGGCCTTCATCAGGTGAGTGCAATTTTTCTTCAGCATTTGTCTGTATCACTGAGATGGGGTATTATGATTACTTATATTATTTACATTATTCAGACTGTTATGCTCATCATTGCCATGCACACAACGTTTCGGCCGTTGTACACTTCGGCCTTCTTCAGGTGATTGGGATTCCGAACCGAATCCTTTATTTCGTCCACCGAGGTATGTTGTTCTACTTCCACATGCCATGCCTCTTACGGATATCTGTTATTGTCAGTGGTGAACCAAAACTTGAAGGGTTGAGTTCAAGGGGAATAAATGAGACATTCAATTCGCATTCTATTCTATCTACAGGCTGGTCTGAAAGTCTTGTCACCGTTACATAATGTAACAACATTATGGGGCATTATCAAAGAGAGAGTTTCACATTTGAAGCACGCCTCTCCGAGAGCCTTTGCAACAATCAACAAAGCGCAGCTTCGTAAAATATGACACAAGACATGGCGAGGCATCATGTTGTGCCATGACAATGATGCTGTTCGTACAGACATTCTCGCTGTGTGACAGCGTCAATAAAAGCGAATGAACTGCACCCAGCACATGTAATTTGTATTACTTGTTTTCCATTGTTCCCATTACTTTTTTGTCGAGGGTGACAAGACTTTTGGACCACATTGTACATTGATTTCCATAAGAGACTTGGCGCAACTTTTAATAACACGAGACTTGTGTCAATTTGGTCTACTTTTAAGACTCTTGCAAAAAAAAGCATGGAAATTTATATTTTAGGGAGGTGGAAAATCTGAAAGTTGTAAAATGAACCTGGAAAAATGAAATGTTGACTTAATTAAGATCTTGCGTGACAAAGAAATTTCGCCGTTATTTATGGTAAACATCGCAGATTCTTCTCTAGATGTTATCCAGAATCTCTAAATACATAGCAGAAGCAGCAGACTAGATGTGGTAGCAATATCAAATTCATGGACAAATGGTATACTTATAAATGCAGTAAGATAGATGACAAATTGTCTAAGACCACAGTGAACCACGATTCCAAAAGAAAAAAAGAGAAAAAAACTGCTCAGCTTTGCAAACTTAGCAATTGATTCAACGTAATCTCTTAATTGCATGTTACCGGAAAGCGTTATCTTGAGAAGGCGCGATCTTTCACCACTCCTGAAGGTCAACATCCACCATGATGATGGAACGCAAAAAGGGTTCTCTAAGACGATTTAAAGAGATCAGTTACAGTTTGGAGGCGTTAAAATGAAACCAGTTTTTGCCCCGGTTAACACCAGCTTATTGTTTTGACTATTCTTAAAATACATTTATAAAATGCAACTGTAGAGGTCTTTAGTGATTTTACCCTGACTTCTTTAGAAATTTCGGGTATTGCAACATCAGATTTGTTCTGCTAGGTACCCCGACATGTTGACAGGCCGCTTCTCCGTATAATTCGCTCTACGATATGATATTAATGACAAAAAATGTATTAATAATCAGGAGGTGGATCTTCAACGAGACTTGCATTAGCCAATCAGAATTTGCTTGTCTGTTGTCTAGAGGTATAAAAACAAAGGCATGACACGAGCGCGATTTTCGAGATTTGCCTCTCCTGCTGGTGCGCCAAAAATATGAACTTTAGAAAATTATTCAAAAAGGTTTATCTCGTGGTAAGATCTATAATATGTCCAGAGTAGAAATGTCAAGTGGACTTATTGTTATGGTCCAGGTTAGGACCAAGGAAGAACAACACGAACACAAGAGTAGAAATAACGAATATATATTACACGGAATAATAATAGAAGATGTGGAAGGTGTTAGTATGACTGTCAGTCTGGTTTGGAGTGAACTACTATCGGCTCGACTCGATTCGTCTCTGTCTCTCTCTTGAGAGGCGTAGTATACATAGTGTTAGGAAGAGTTCATTCTGTAGTTATAGGTAAGAACACATAATACTTATCATAATGTCCTTGAGGACACATGGCAAAGTGGATAAAGGCGTTAGTTAGATCCAGTGACAGGACCAAAGGAGTTGTGAGTTCAATAACCGGTTAAGGCAGTGGAGAACTTGGAGAGGGGAATTAACAGGAGATAACTGATAACTGACATCCATTAAAGCATGGCACGTGGAACTAGAACAGTCTACCCCAGTGAGCGAAATAAAGGGTTCAGTTCGACATTCCAACCAGCGGAGAATGGTCGGAGCGTACAACGGCCGAAACGTAGTAATAAATATGGCGGCAAAGATGAGGACAATAGTCCGAAAAATGTAAATCGTGTACATAATACCTCATCTCAGAAATATAGACAGATACTGAAGAAGGCCGAAGCGTACAACGACAGAAACGTTGTAATAATTATGGTGGCAAAGATAGGGACACAAGTACAAATAATGTAAATCGTGTACATAATACCTCATCTAAAAAATATAGACAGGTACTGACGAAGGCCGAAGCGTACAACGGCCGAAACGTTGTAATAATTATAGCGGAAAAGATGAGGACAATAGTCAGAAGAGTGTAAATGGTGTACATAATGCCTCCTCTCAGAAATATGGACAGATAGTATAATTCATTTTCATAGTTTCGAGCGGGGACTGGTACAATCTTTGAGCTTTATAAATTGCCTTATGAAAATATATATTCGTTATCGTTGTATCAATTACCATAAATACTATTACAGAACAATTGCACGCGCTGTAATATTTGCCGTTCGAAATAGCTGTTCATCAAATGATACTAATTTCTTTGCTAGAATTTTTTTGACAGCGCTGACATTTCGGCCAACCTTAACTTTTCTATGTGTTTTAGTGCACACATCAAGAAAAATGCCATTTCTTTGTCAGCTGTCACTGTTATGAGATTCAAATTAATTAAATGTTAATTTTTCAAAGACTTTTCGTAATTGGGAAAGGCGTCCGACCAACTGAATAGTTCAGTCGTGTCATGCGATTGAATATAGCAGAAGTGTGAGGACTTTTTGAATGAAAGTGTAGGCATGTTTGAAAGAGGGAAAAACAACAAATACACCGGAGGAGGAGGGAAAAGGAGAAAAAAAAGGAGAAAGAAGAAACAAAATTAAAGTTTTCTTGTGTGTGCCGGGATCATTCAGCATCCAGTTTTTTTGTAATTTCCTCCCCTTTTTAACTCTTAGCAATGTTTAAAATTTTGCTATCTCTCCTAAACCCTATTCGGCTAAGCATTTACACAATCTCATTCGGTAAGTTATTCACCCACATTCCTTTGTTTCGCATGCCTTAAATACGTCGAGGGAGTGTTAAATTCTCTAAGCTCTCTTTCCTCGTGCTGTGACCTCTAAAATTCAATTGTGCCTTTCTGAACCTAAACTGCTATTTTTCTTTCTATTTTCCCTAAAACTTCCTCGTTACTCACATGTTCAGTTCATACTCCAACAGCTTCTTCTCTCGCACTTCCACACAGTGGAACTCCCTTCCTCTTACTTACTATAATCTTCAAACATTTAAAGAAAATGTCAATCGATATCTTCTGTTGCCTTGATCCCCGTTCTACTTTTTATCATTTCTTCAACCCACCTATACCCATTTTCTCCCTTATTTACACTTTCTCATGCGTACCAGTACCTTGCTTGGTGTGAAATGGTTAAAACAATTCTTAGCATCCTTCTGTAGGGCCAAATTTACGATGCTTCATGTCCCTTCATATGTGAAGAGATTGTTCAGCTTTCACTACCAAATAAGAGGATCGGTACCAAATTAACACACTGTCGATGGCGCTAAGGAAATTTTCCTGTTTCTTAATACTTTTCTTAACTTTTGGAAGTCGACTTTCTGCTGCCTATTGGCAAACGATACGCTCATATGATCGTTGGTTAGGCAGGGAAAAAAGAGGCAAAGCAAGATATAAGTATATAAAATTAAAATGTTTATCTGTGAATTTATCACGAAGAGAAATGTAAGGCACTATGTTGAAAAAGTGGAAGAGAAGTAAGGAACTAAGTCGAAAAAAAGGGAGACCCGTAAGGCACTACGTTGAAAAAGAGGAAGACCCGTAAGGCACTACGTTGAAAAAGAAGGAGACTCGTCAGGCACTATGTTGAAAAAGAAGGAGACCCCTAAGACACTACGTTGAAAAAGAGGGAGACCCGTAAGGCACTATGTTGAAAAAGAGGGAGACCCGTAAGACGCTATGTTGAAAAACAGGGATACCCGCAAGGCGCTACGTTGAAAAAGAGGGAGACCCGTAAGGCACTATGTTGAAAAAGAGGGAAAG
>OZ038493.1:28029963-28044390 GCA_964036315.1 Acanthosepion esculentum | reverse complement strand
GCTGTTCATCAAATGATACTAATTTCTTTGCTAGAATTTTTTTGACAGCGCTGACATTTCGGCCAACCTTAACTTTTCTATGTGTTTTAGTGCACACATCAAGAAAAATGCCATTTCTTTGTCAGCTGTCACTGTTATGAGATTCAAATTAATTAAATGTTAATTTTTCAAAGACTTTTCGTAATTGGGAAAGGCGTCCGACCAACTGAATAGTTCAGTCGTGTCATGCGATTGAATATAGCAGAAGTGTGAGGACTTTTTGAATGAAAGTGTAGGCATGTTTGAAAGAGGGAAAAACAACAAATACACCGAGGAGGGAGGAGGAGGAGAAAAGGAGAAAAAAAAGGAGAAAGAAGAAACAAAATTAAAGTTTTCTTGTGTGTGCCGGGATCATTCAGCATCCAGTTTTTTTGTAATTTCCTCCCCTTTTTAACTCTTAGCAATGTTTAAAATTTTGCTATCTCTCCTAAACCCTATTCGGCTAAGCATTTACACAATCTCATTCGGTAAGTTATTCACCCACATTCCTTTGTTTCGCATGCCTTAAATACGTCGAGGGAGTGTTAAATTCTCTAAGCTCTCTTTCCTCGTGCTGTGACCTCTAAAATTCAATTGTGCCTTTCTGAACCTAAACTGCTATTTTTCTTTCTATTTTCCCTAAAACTTCCTCGTTACTCACATGTTCAGTTCATACTCCAACAGCTTCTTCTCTCGCACTTCCACACAGTGGAACTCCCTTCCTCTTACTTACTATAATCTTCAAAAATTTAAAGATAATGTCAATCGATATCTTCTGTTGCCTTGATCCCCGTTCTACTTTTTATCATTTCTTCAACCCACCTATACCCATTTTCTCCCTTATTTACACTTTCTCATGCGTACCAGTACCTTGCTTGGTGTGAAATGGTTAAAACAATTCTTAGCATCCTTCTGTAGGGCCAGATTTACGATGCTTCATGTCCCTTCATATGTGAAGAGATTGTTCAGCTTTCACTACCAAATAAGAGGATCGGTACCAAATTAACACACTGTCGATGGCGCTAAGGAAATTTTCCTGTTTCTTAATACTTTTCTTAACTTTTGGAAGTCGACTTTCTGCTGCCTATTGGCAAACGATACGCTCATATGATCGTTGGTTAGGCAGGGAAAAAAGAGGCAAAGCAAGATATAAGTATATAAAATTAAAATGTTTATCTGTGAATTTATCACGAAGAGAAATGTAAGGCACTATGTTGAAAAAGTGGAAGAGCCGTAAGGAACTATGTCGAAAAAGAGGGAGACCCGTAAGGCACTACGTTGAAAAAGAGGAAGACCCGTAAGGCACTACGTTGAAAAAGAAGGAGACTCGTCAGGCACTATGTTGAAAAAGAAGGAGACCCCTAAGACACTACGTTGAAAAAGAGGGAGACCCGTAAGGCACTATGTTGAAAAAGAGGGAGACCCGTAAGACGCTATGTTGAAAAACAGGGATACCCGCAAGGCGCTACGTTGAAAAAGAGGGAGACCCGTAAGGCACTATGTTGAAAAAGAGGGAAAGCCATAAGGCACTACGTTGAAAAAGAGGGAGACCCGTAAGGCACTATGTTGAAAAAGAGGGAAAGCCATAAGGCACTACGTTGAAAAAGAGGGAGACCCGTAAGGCGCTACCTTGAAAAAGAGGGAGACCCGTAAGGCGCTACCTTGAAAAAGAGGGAGACCCGTAAGGCACTATGTTGAAAAAGAGGGAAAGCCGTAAGGCACTACGTTGAAAAAGAGGGAAACCCGTAAGGCGCTACCTTGAAAAAGAGGGAGACCCGTAAGGCACTATGTTGAAAAAGAGGGAAAGCCATAAGGCACTACGTTGAAAAAAAGGGTGACCCGGGTGTTTAAAATCATTTACGCTGTATCCTACTAAAAACAAAAAAAAAACAACAAAAAACAGAAAATTCTTCACATTTCTACCTCTTTCTCGCAGATGCGACCTGGCAAATCTATCGCTATTTTTATTGCAAATGTTTATCCGAGTTCTATTCTGTAGTTCCACCCATTCAGTCGGGGTGAAGTCACCTTCCCCACCGCAGTATTTCAAATGCAAGAAAGAAGTTCCATTTTTTCCTCTGCTACACTGTTTAACGAACTCCTTTGTAGATGCTGTAATGAACACTAGGATATTAAGTCTAGGGTCAATCGTTATATATTTTCCTTATCCTCATAATCCTCACTCCTTCCCATATCCACCTTCACGAAAATGACACCACAGTCATTATAACCATTTCAACAGTAACACTTCCTTATACAGAACCATAACAGAAGACGAAAACGAACCCCATTTCTTCTATAAACCTGCGGCAAATAAACTTTTAGCTTAGATCTTGGTTCTGTTTGAGATTTATGTTAGTATGTTCGGGAAGCTATTATGCTTTATCAAAAAGGATATTAATAAAAAAAATCTAGGTAACTCCACAGATTCACAACGCCTAAGGTTTAAAATGAATTTTAAAAAAAAGAAAAATATTTCTTGAAGCTTTTATTTTTTGTTTTCATTTCAAACTGATAGATTAAATTTAATATTTACAATTTGTAAAACACTGCTGTATTTCAAAGCCAATTCAAATTCAATGGCTTTAAATTTACTATAGTTTTCTTATTTTTTGATAAGTCCCTGTGTTAACAACCGTATATACAAAAAACATGACGTTTATACACAAACAAAAACAGTTCTTTTTAAAATACTGTGATATCTCAGATTGTTATAAGCTTTTCGACTTATAATTAGTAAATAGCGTTTTACTTAATAACAGTATTCTCTAACCACGACACCAGTGAAACTGTATTTTAAGATTTAAAAATTTATACATTATTCTAATTAAAAATGTATTCTATTTAAAAAAAATAAATTAACAACGCTTGTAAAAATTCATTATTCATTGAAAAAGAAATTTTAACACAATGTTGTTAATATCTTATTCATAAAACAAATTAAGTTATTCTAATTAAATAATATTATAGTTTTATTGCATTTTTTAATTAAAATCTGATTATTTGATTTTTGCAAGAATTTCTAAATCAATGCCTCACCAGGAAAAGATGCTAAAATTTGTTATGCTAATTTATAGTCCATCCTCTGACAAGAGAAAATAAGATTTTTAACCAAAATGTCGAATATTTTCAACATGATTAAGAATATATAATTAAATAATGCTCTTTCTTCAGCGATCTTGTGGCAGTACCTAGTTAAATTTATTTAAATATAAAATAAGTAAGCAATATCATTGCAACAAGTGGATTCTATCGGCAAGATACATTTTCGATTCCAAGTAAAGAGTGGTATTTTGTCTGGATTTGAAATACTGTCTACAGTTTTTTTTTTCTGAGTGTTTTACTACTTATAAGATATTCTAGTGATCGATACAAATAAAAATCGGTTGATACCAAATCTGAGTAGTATAGCGCTTGTGTAAGAAACTTCCATCATAGGGATCTTATTTTTATTGGGTTTGTTTTATACCGTGTTCCCCAGCATTGTTATGCTGGGGAATAACGTTGTTTTACAAGGGAGGACATTTTTTTACGTAATCCTTTGTTTACACGATCATGTTTCTGGTATTATATTCCTGCAGTCATGTTCCGTTCACATTCTAGTCCTTATATTCTACTAGACACAGTTGAAGGGCTTCCGGTAGATTTTCTCCTAGTTTTGCTAGTGGCTTTGCTTTATCATATTCACTGTTTTTTTTTTTGTTTTGCTTCCAGTTGACATGCAGAACCCATTTTTCATTATTTTAACGATGCTATTCAAAAAAAAATTAAATTTAGACATCCCTAATTATAAGACCGCTTAAATTAGTAAAACGTTATTTCCAGTTCTAAACCGGAAACACATGAATCTAAATGCAATCCTTTTTACTGGATTTCACAATTAACCTTTGAAATTTAACATAAACAGCACACAGACGGGTAGAAGAGAAGTTAAACTAAATTCAAGAAGCAGATCCTTGCCGTTCAACCGCCTTTCTATCTTGTGTCATAATTTATATTGAGTAAATACGTAATTACTTTACGAACAATATATTTATTCGCGATCCGGATTTAGCTACAACCCTTCACGCTCATACTTTTTATACGTCATTTTGTTAATTTTAAAGTTAGAACCTTCGAATTACTATTCAATCCATTGCAGCTGAAACTAGCTAATTGTGGTAAGATATCTTGCCCACTACAGCGCTGTAGTTTAAATTAAATATTACTTTGTTCTTAGAGTCTCTGCTTGTTTCATTTCCCAGTATTCTTTTTTCTCTTCCCCTGTCCATTCGACTTTCTCAGCAATCGACCTACGAGACCACCAGCAAACGTCCTGTGTGGGTGAAAGCCGATTGACAAAGGTTATCCAACAACAAACAAAAATAAATGGTGATTTTCTAAGAGTACCAGAGATATGGGACAACGTCGAAAGTAGGAAACGAGGATCGAACTCATTATTTAGTCACAATTTATCCCGTCAGACAAGCTAGCCAACCATTACACCACGCCAGAGTGCCCAAGCAGGCAAAAAGTTATTTATTACTGTATACCATAATTGTGGCACATGGTCGAAAGGGGAAGTAGGGAGAGGCTGAGTTCGCAATCCTATTCCTGGTTAATCACGATCATGACCCATTCATCCAATACAATTACTCTATTTACCACAAGAACTCATTCCTCACCATTCAATCCTACATATACCAGAATACCACATACTCACCAAGGGAACCTACAAAACACCCCATGATATAAAAATTTTAAATCCCTAGATACAAAATACATAAAAATTTCATGAAGCATGAAATGATGGGGGGGGATGAACCAAGAAAACAAACTAAAATTGGAACAAAAACAAACTAAGACAAAACAGATGATAGTGAGGCCCGTCCACCCCTCAAAATAATAAGATAACTATGAATTGAAAACCGTTAAATCTACAGACGGAAGCCAATACCATTAACGCTTTTTGATGTCATTGCAAATCACAGATAATGTTGTATCTAGTGATTTTGAAAAAAATCCGTGGAAGATATTATCGCTTCTGCTCTGGCATATCGGTTGGATCATTTCCTCTCCATACTTTTCTATAAATATTTTCATGTCAGTTTTTTTTTTCTCTTCGGTAGATTGACTTAACGCATTTTAGTGTAGTATTAAATTGGCAACTCAGTATCATCATTTACAGTTGAAATTGCTAAGTGTAAGCGCAAATTCTATGCAAATTCTATGCTAATGGTTTCTTCTCTCGCAGTTCTCGCTTATGAAATGCTCTTACGGCTTATCACGATCCTTTCAATTACGATCTTCAAAAATGTCAATAGAAAGTCAATCATCATTTTTTTGTTTCCTTCAATCCGCCTCATTTAATTTCCTCTCTTGTGAACCATAATGGACACATCAGTTACTGTTTTTTTTTAACTTAAGGTTATTATTTAATAGAAGAATTACGATGGTTTAGGGGACCGGAGAGACTTTTGTAGCCAGGGTAGTTAAGCTAATGCCCTAGTTTGACGTGTACCTGATATAGGCGATGCGAGTTCAGGTCATTTGCTTAGCGCGACTCAAAATGTGATGAAAATAAAGAAAACGACGTGTCAATCAAATAATAATAATAAAAAGATTGGTAATGATAAAGCTGTTGCTGTGGCTGACGAGAGAAGAAGTTGTAGTAGTAGTAGTAGTAGTAGTAGTTGCAGCAGTAGTATTATTAGTAGTGGTGGTATTGGTGTTGCTGCTGTTGTTGGGGACAGCTTATGTACTGAGGAAAGTACTGTAATTTTTAAGCTGTAGATAGGACCTGAGATAATCATATGGCCCAAACCTCGGAAAGAATATCATGTCGAGACGCAGAGATAAAAAAATAGCTAAATATTCTTCTCTTGCTGATAGATTCTTCTGGAGCAGTGGAGACTTCAGGGGTTATTGGCCCTCGTTCGATGGCGTTCCTTCGGAGGATTGGCGCGATTGCGTTTCGATTAAGGAACGAGCCTCGCGAAACGGAGTGGTTCTTGCAGCGTGTCTCACTGGCGACGGTTGGAGGTAATGCTTTCTCCATCATAGCGGCTGGCAGAGGAATGAAAAAAAAATTGTTTATAGTTACGTTATTCTGGAATTGTCATCATTGGCCGACTGAACTTGCTTTGTTTCAATTATTGTTTCCCTTAGATTGAACTTACCATTTCTTTTTATACTATAATGTATTTCAGTGTTATCCAATAAATCTTTCGTTTCAAAAAAAAAAAAGTCAAATAATAATAATAATAATAATGAGGATGTGGATGATGATGATGATGATGATGATAAAATATAACGACGACGACGACGATGATGATGATGATGATGATTTTGTCATATGAAAGCCGTCTGGAGTATCACGTTTTATAATTAATTATTTTTTAATTATAGCGAAAAACAAGGCAAGATAAAAATTTCAATTACATTTTCATTTTTTTTTTCTAAATTTACTGAAGACAATGATTTTAAAATTGAAACGTTTTCATTTTTTATATCAACATCCAAGGAAACAAAAAAAGAATTTCTGCAAAATGAAAATTGGTAGCAACTTTTGCTCAAGGACTCGACTTCTCACCAATCTGATCATTTAAGATGTTAACTTTAGCTCAAAGAATTTTCAAATAACCTGGTTTAAATTCTGCCAGCAGTAGTAATATAAATTGAAACTTAATTTCAGAAGACCCTGTCAGCTATTTCTAAACCAAACCATTTATAAGGATTTTGTCTTCCTATTTTATTCAACATTATAGGTTCACCTTATCTCTCGTTATTTTTCTTTCTTTTTTTTACTTTCTCTCTGATTTCGCTTTCCTTCAGTTTTTCTGTTCGTTTTTAAAGTCTTTCTTTCTTTATTTCTTTCTTTCTTTCTATTTTTCTATTTCAGTGTCTATCTATCTATCTATCTATCTATCTAACTATTCGAGTTTTTCTTTTTCTTTGTTTCTTTCTATCTTTCTTTATTTCTATTTCAGTGTCTATATCTATCTATGTATCTATCTATCTATCTATCTATTCGAGTTTTCTTCCTTTCTTTTTCTTTCTTTCTATCTTTCTTTCTTTCTATTTCAGTGTCTATATCTATCTATCTATCTATCTATCTATCTCAGTCTTCTTTCTTTCGTTCTGTGTTTCTTTCTTTCTTTCCTTTTTTCTTTCTTTCCCAGTCTTCTATCTATCTATCTATCTATCTATCTATCTATCTATCTATCTATTTGAGTGTTTCTTTCTTTTTCTTTCTTTCTATCTTTCTTTCTATTTCAGTGTCTATATCTATCTATCTATCTATCTATCTATCTATCTATCTATCTATCTATCTATCTATCTATCTATCTATCTATCTATTCGAGTTTTCTTCCTTTCTTTTTCTTCCTTTCTATTTCAGTGTCTATCTATCTATCTATCTATTAATCTATCTCAGTCTTCTTTGTTTCGTTCTTTCTTTCTTTCTTTCTTTCTTTCTTTCTTTCCCAGTATTCTATCTATCTATCTATCTATCTATCTATCTATCTATCTATCTATCTATCTATCTATCTCAGTCTTCTCATCTTTCTTTCTCTCTTTCTTTCTTTCTTTCTTTCTTTCTTTTTCATTCCATTGTGTTTGATTTTTCATCTGTTTCTCGTTTTATAATTCCCTACATTTCTTCTTTCGCTCAGTCTTTTATTTTATTTCATTTTTTTCATTCCCTTCCCAATATTTAATTCGTTATTGATTTTAGTTTTTAGTTTTGTTTTTCTTTAAATTTTATTTCTTAAACATTATTTTTTGTTTTTTTCCCTTTTTTATTTCTTATTTTAATTCGTTCTTTTTTCGTTTAATTTTCTCTTTCCGTCCCTACATTACATTTTTTTCACGAACCTTTCTCTTTTCTTTATTCTTTCTCTCATTTTTTTAGTCCTTCATATCATAAATGCTTTATTAAAAACTTCATTACCATTCAACAATATAAACTGTATTCCATTTAATACGTGGGATTATATATAACAGCAATTTAATCAGATTTTTCATTCTTGTTTTTTAATTTTGAATTGTGTCTTTTATATTTGAAGATGCTGTTGGCTGGGTTTTAATTCCAATGTTTATCAGCAATAATTTGATTAGATGGATTTGTGCGTAATGTGAATTTTTCACGTTTATCTTTTATGTGTACATGATATTCACGTTTATAGTTCCGATGTATATTTAGAGCTTTCTTTTTTGCTATTAGTAAGAAGTAGTTATTTGAATGCACACGCGCATGCTCGCACACACATATAAATATGATTTAGTTTACCTTCAGTTTTTCCTGTCGTTTTAAGTTTCTCTTTCTTTCCTATCATCTGTCTAATCCAGGACTTTCTCTGTTTTACTTTTAATTCTCTTTTTCTTTTCAGAATAGCAACATCAAAACATCGAACAGACTGTCATCAATGGCTGTTTACATAGTATCCACACTTCTTCAATTTACACACGCTCTCTACAAGATATTGATAACATTTTACGGTTACTCTCTCTCTCTCCCTCACTATCTCTGACGCTGTCTCTCTCTCTCGCGCACACACACACAAAACACACACACACACACACAGCAACTGCTCTGGCGAGCTTCTTTTTTTTAAGCATTTTAATCCAAGCAAGGCGGGGGTGTCACTTGCACAGTGAGAGCAAGAGTAAAGAGGATTGTTTGAGGAAAAGATAAAGTGAAGAACGGTGAACAAGATCAAGGGATCAGAAGATGTCGATTGACATTACATTTGAATATTTGAAGATTATAGCTAAGCAAGTAAGAGGAAGGTAGTTTCACAGAGGGGAAGTGCGAGACAAGAATCTGTTGACGGCTATATTTAACCGTTTCGACAGCAAAACGATGGAACCGAGATACCAACCTAGTAGCACGCTTAAATTCATGCACTTTGGGAACCAGTGAAAACATTTCCTCCGAGCAGTTGCCGTTAAAATACTGGTAGAAAAGACAGAGGGAAGCCACAGCACATCTGTGAGAGAGTGACTGAAGACGAGATGCCAGATCGGGACACATAACATTGCATATCCGTCTCTGGCGCCACGATTACATGAATTTAAGTCTGCCACTACATTGGTTACTCTCTCTCTTACATTTTTACTTTTGAAATAACTAAATGCCACCACCTCTTCTTCTCTAACGGTTTCTTTTCTCGCACTGCCGACCTGTCCACTCACTTCCGTTTTTTTATTTGCTTCCCTGATGACTACAATTTTCAAATATGTAAATGAATCGGCAATTACCATCTTCTATTTTCTTGAAACCGGTTTAATTTTTGGCCTTCCTTATTCTCAAGCTTCTCATTTTCTTTTCACTCCCTGTAAAACCCTGCATTCTAGTTACTTGGGATGAATTAACATATATATATATATATATATATATATATATATGTATATATATATATATATATATATATATATATATATATATATATATATATATATATATATATATGTGTGTGTGTGAGTGTGTGTCTGTGATAGAAATTGAGAGGATTTGAGATAATTATAATTAAGTAATTCATCGAGTCTAGAAGAAACCTCAAGAGAATGCAGAAATAACTGAACGGCCGTTTCGTCCTATATTTGGGACTCATCAGCAGTGCGCATACACTACCGAGAATTGAAACCCGGACAGTTACGTTATCAGGCAAATATCATACCAACTGTTCCAACGGACTTCGGTGACGAAGAGGTAACGAACCGGACTCGATATAGCGCCGCTCGATCACATATTCCGTGGTAAAACACATCCGAGTTTCTCTTTTACCCATAGGATTGTGCTCGTGTCGGTAAGGTAGTTGAGAACAAGTGATTGTGCAGCTGCAGTTATATGATACTCAATTAATGTGCTTTTATCTTTTCAGACGATCAATAACGAACTATCAACTAAAGCATGAGATGAAATGACAGGCAATTGTTGCGATAAACATCGATGTTGCGATTGTAGGTTTTTGGAAGTCGACAGCCCGTTTCTGCATAAAGTTTGGAATAGGGGATGTGTCGCTTGTAGCGAAGCGCAAAAAGTATTCTCAGCGTTCAGATCGTATCAGGACAGCACAGTTCTTACGGCGGTTTCAGAACATCACTGATGCGAATGTTGGAACGTCCATGAAGGCAATTCCCTGAGATCTCCAGCTTTTCAGGAGTATCATCCACTATGTCGAGATTCGGTAAAAAGTGATATGAACAGGACAGTTGATTTTGGCACACACGCACACAAACAAACAAACAAACACACACCTGTAGACACACACACAGACACACAAGTATAACGGTTTCTCCGAGCAAAACCATTACTGAGTTAGATGAAACATCCAGAAGAACTTGGCACGCTCTTTGTTTATACAGACGAAAAAAAAAAAATTCGATCAGGATCAAACACAGAATCAGAGAAGTGACAAGTGGTTATCTGTCGATTCTTCTATAGTCCTTCACGATATGCTCGAATCAGAACACCAACATTCTTCCAGCGAATGCAGAATATTAGTGATGCGAATGTTGGAACGTCCATGAAGTTCATTTCCAGAGATTTCCAGTATTTCGAGAGTATTATTCGCTATGTCGATATTCGGTACAAGTCATACGTGATATGAAAAGAGAAGTGTTTTGGCACACACCTACACAAAGGAACACACACACACACACACACACACACACACACACACACACACACACACACACACACAAATACAACTGTTTCTCCGCGAAAAAGCCAGTACTGAACAATCTGGAACATCCAGAAGAAACTGATACGCTCATTTTTATACAGCCGAACAAAATTGTTGACCAGTTTCAAATAGAGAACCAGAGAAATGACAGGTGTTTATATGTCGATCGTTCTGTATTCCTTCCCGTTATGCACACCAAGGTTTTCGCTTCTGTAATAGCATTTGGCCACTTAACTCGCCAGACATAAATCACTTCCACTATTACATGTGGGGAGATGCATTTGTGCACCAAGTTTTGTATCAATAAATTTATTTGTTTGTAAGCTGTGGTTTCTTTTCTTACATTCTTCAATGTCCACTCGAATACCATACTCACGTTGTATACACAAGTACATATAATAGAAATTTAAATAGAAAGAAAAGGCATCAGAGGAAACAAGCGATCAACCTCTGCTCCTGTTCAAAGGAAGAGGAGAGGCGAGTGAACATAACTACACTTATTAAATATAGAAATATAGAAAAATCATATATACTGCCTGTAATGATGTTTTTCTTGAAACGAGACTAAAAAATCATGATCATAATTTCTTGTCAAATAACAAGACGTTATTTTCTTTATATGATTTTTTTTTACTTCTGTTCGTAGCAGAGAAATCAAATACGTTGACCGCGCCATTCTCACTCAGTTGAAAAAGTGATGGCCTATATTTAAAACTTAACGATGAAGTATTAAAAAAATGTAATAGCTGCGGCAAAATTTTTAAAAATTAATCAACTAATGACATTGATACAAGAAAGCTATCCGTCATATTTGTTTTTAGAGAACAACAAAAATAAACAAGAAAAAGACTGTTCGAGAAATTTAAAAGTTAGTTTGTAAATTGTTTTTGCAATATTAGATTTATATTCTTTAGAATAAAGTAAAGGAAAACGCTGATGATCTTGATAGAGAACTGGGTTCAGATTGCAAGGGGAAAGAGAATAATAGAATAATAGTATAATAGAACGCGATTTGCTGCTTAGAAAAAGACAATAACGCGAACATAGAGATTCAGTTTTAGCTAATGACTCAGTATTAGCCATCAATCATATTAAACTACTACTGTGTGTGTGTATATATATATATATATATATATATATATATATATATATATATATATATATATATATATACAGTGTTTTTCGATAAAAGTGACTCACCTGATTTTTTTACTAAATGTTCTTTTCTCCGATGAAACAAAAGCTGGGCTAATTTCAAAGGATAAGCGATCTAAAATCTGAAGAAGAAGCTTTGAAAACTCTTTGAATTTAGCAGTAAGTACTGCCAAGCATACGTTCAGTATAATGTTCTGGGGGATGCTTTTCGTTTCATGGAACTGGTTTCTTAAAACCTATTGAAAAGACCCTCAGGAGCGAGCAGTATAAGAGAATTTTAGAGTCTGGTCTGCTCCCTTCTGCTGAAAGGGTGCAAATCAAACTCCCCCAAGCTCATTTGCAGGATAATGTTCCCTGTCACAAATCAAAATTAATGAAGGAATACTTTGATGAGAAGCAGGTGAGTGTTATGACATGGCCGCCCCAATCTCCTGACCTCAACCCCATAGAAAACCTATGGAACATTATAAAGTACATGCTCTCGAGAAAGCAGTTGAGCAACAAAGTATTTTAGGATTTTACCTATGGGGGACCCTAAAAGATGTTGTGTAGGCAGAAAACTGGCTATATTAGCGGACCATAGTTTTTTCTTTCCTGAATTGTGTTTACATTTTTGGCGGAATCTCTCTCTCTCTCTACCTCTCAATATATATATATATATATATATATATATATATATATATATATATATATATATATAGGCCACACTACAACATGTTTAACACGCAGACAAACTCTACACCTTTCTGAAAATACCTCAATTAGATGCCATTTAAATATTCACGGAGACCCACCGGACGCTATTCCTAACATGCTTGTTGACAACACTAATATAATAGCATCATCCACATGCAAAAAAAGGCTAAACATAATGGAAGCCTTATTAATAAAAACAAACAAACCAACACTTAATAATATTAACTTTGAACATGGACATAATATTTTGACCGTGTTTTGAAACAAACAAATGAAAATATTTTATAAAACATACATACAACAAACTATTTCTAATTCTAAGAGTTGAAATATAATCCTTGAAAATGGCTAAATGTATAACCGAAAGCGCTCGGATAAAAAGAACATTCAGACAGTTTTTATATAATTAATCATCCGAAAAGAAAAACATTATTAGATCGCATGAGAAATTGTATGAAAAACTAAATAAAAGCACCTTATCTGTCGTTTTTAATGAAATGTGCATGAAAGAAGGATTGCTGCCAAAATACACAAATATATATATATATATATATATATATATATATATATATATATGTAGACAAAGTATTCAGTTCCTATCATAAATAAAATAGATCACCCATCCAACCGGCCTTGTGCCAAGACTAAGCTACGCTTGCAAACTCACAAATTTCTCTCTCTCTCCCCCTTTTCTAAATTTCATTTATCTTTTTTATTTGTATTTTTATTCTCCTCATCGTTTTCCGTCGCTATTTCTTTATTCATTCATATATATATATATATATATATATATATATATATATATATATATATATATATATATATAAGGCAGGATGTGTGTGTGTGTGTGTGTGTATGTGTAACGAATGCACATATGCTACATATTCTTTCTCTGGCACCATATGTACCTACTTTAAGACAATGATGAAAGTTACTCTGATTATTATGTATAAAATGCAAAATATTTTATTTTTTGTAGATTTACTACATAAATGTGACAAGGTGCCTACGCTGAGTAATTACTGACAACAAGTGCCTGATATATATATATATATATATATATATATATATATATATATATATATATATATATATATATGCAGAAATATAGTCTTAAAGTGTGCTATATTTATGGGGTAAAGTGCTCAATATCAGAGATAGAGCGTGTGTAAATATAAAAGTGGACATGGAAGTCAGCACTTAGAGGCGACAGTCTGTTTCATGCTAGTGCAATCGTCAGGCGACTAGTGCTGTTATAACAGCACTAGTCGCCTGACGATTGCACTAGCATGAAACAGACTGTCGCCTCTAAGTGCTGACTTCCATGTCCACTTTTATATATATATATATATATATATATATATATATAAAATGCAGAATGTGTGTGTGTGTGTGTGTGTGTGTAACGGATGCACGGCCGCAATTTTCGACGGATTTGCACCAAAATTTACATGCACATGTTCCAAGTTAGCAAAAAAAGGCCAAGACCGACTTTGCATTTCCCAACCCCCATCGAAAGTGGAAATCAAAATCGTACGACTCATACAGCAATCGCTATTACTTGACTTAAAATATGTTTGCCCTTCCTTGCCTTTAAAGGTGTGCCCTTTGCCGTGCTGATCTTGCTACATGCCTTACTTCTTGCCTATCTCACACTGTGAATTTTTTCTAAGCTCTATACGAAACATTAAATCTGTTAGGAAAAAAGAACTAAACAAAATGAACACAAAACGATCAGCTTTAAAAAAGGACTCGTAACTCGAAAAACCGAATGAATAAAGTATGTTAACAACAAATACTTTTTCACACCCAAACCAGTTCTGCGGAATCAGAATCAACCTTGAGTTTAAGCAAGCGAGTGAGCTATCGATTTTTTTTGCATGCTAGCATG
>OZ038493.1:28012463-28024963 GCA_964036315.1 Acanthosepion esculentum | reverse complement strand
GCGGTTCCCGCCACAATTATTTAATTTTGTCTAGGAAAGGCGTACAAAAGAACATGCAATGATGCTGGCGGTCGCTATCCGATATGGTGGTCACAATGCAATTTATATATGAAATAAAATAGCACATTATATAAAATACAAAACAGAACGTAGGGTTGAAAACATAACAATTGAATTTATTAGTGTTTGATGTACATGCATATAAGCTGAAGGGTTGATAGATTTATGTCCCTTAGATTTGGAGATATTTATACCTGAGCTCATAAAGATTAGATTAACTATTAAACTGTAGTTTAGAAGAATGAGTTTGTGTTGAACGTTTGGAATTGTGTATTGTACAAGTTGTAAGAATTCAGAAAAGTTAAGAGTTCGTTGGCAATGTTCTTTAACGTCTGACCGCATGGTTAAGACCGGAGTTCTTGAAGGTTATATTTTGGCAGCAAGGAATGAGACGGAAAAAGAAGAGAGAGAGAATCACTCGTGTTTTGTTTATATAAGATGGTGTATTACGTGACTGGCTCAACCTTAGCGTTAGAACAAATTTGTCGCGTGCAGGCGAATTGATTGGTCGGAACTGACCAATCAGCGAGCTAGTATTGAGGAGATTAACCAATGAATGCTTGTTTTATAATTTCTATGTATGTTGGTGGTGATTACCACAGTTTCAACAGAATAGATACATAACTATGATACACCGAATGCAGCTGCAATGAACCTAAAAAAGAAAACAACAGAAAAGGCAATGTACCAAATGTAGAAACGATGGCAAAATAAATATCTTCATGGTCAATAATCCGTTCGTACCAAACAAGTTGATGGAGGCAAGCTCAGTACCCATCAGTTGTTAATTAGCGCAGTATTAAAAGCTGAAACCGAAGGTTTTATTCTAAGTGCACAGGACCAATGCGAAGTAACAAAGCACACATCATGAAAAATTGTGTTAACCGGAAATACAGATAATGTGATATATAGTCTGAAACAATTGACCATCTTGTATTAGGTTGCATCGTGTTAGCGCCCACTGAATATAAAACTCGCCATGAAACAGTGGGCCAATATATCCATTTAAGGATAGAAAACTGCAAGAAGCTGGAAGAACACCACCAGGACCTGGTTACAGATATAGGACCTGCAACAATTTTATGGGACTACACAATACACACAGACAGAACGATCAAATCTAATCGCCCAGAACACGTGAACAAAGACCACAAAAGGAGAATGTGCTTCATATTGATATGGCAGTCTCTGCAGACTGTAATGTATCTTTGAAGATCTTCAGAAACCGATCAAAATAAAATCATCTTGAAGTGAACATCAAAAAAGATGTGGCAGATGTGGACATCGATAAGTCTACTTGTATCTAGAGCCTTGGTTTGATTGGAAAAGATTCCGATAGACTCATTGAAATGATTCCCGTTAGCCCATGCCTTAAAGAAATATAAAACATTTACCCACAAGTACAGCTCCCATCTTACGAAGGGTTTTATCTAAGTAAAAGATGTGTCATTTTAAGTCGCTCTCCGCATTTTTTTAAAAATAAGTGCTCTGTGATAATATCGCTAATGACATTTCTGATAATTAGGTCTATAGTTGGGACCCTGAAGGAAATGAGTATACAGCAGAAATCTAATCAAATGAAATAATAATAATAATAATAATAATAATAATAATAATAATAATAATAATAATAATAAAAATAATAGTGAAATACACCCATTACTGTATAAAGATTCTTGAAAATTTAGCTCTTTTTGCCTAATGTACTTAACTAGAAAAGTAAATCTGTCTATATTTATAAGATGATGTATTGTTATTATTTACGTTGTTTTGTCCGTTTTCCACATATTTGTTCACAACGTTTCGGCCGTTGTACGCTCCGGCCTTCTTCAGGTGATCGGAATGTCGAACTGAACACTTTATTTCGTCTACCGGGGTAGACTTTTTTCGTTACACGTGCCATGCATCTTGCGCATGTCTCAGCAATTAGGATTGCAAAAGAAAACAATAAAAACAACTAAATTGCAATATGAGCCTTGTTAAAAAATTATGTTTATAAATCCAAATAATTCATACACTGATTACTTCAAGGTCACATGGCTACAGTGGCTAAAAGCGTTGACTGGATCCAGTGACGTGACCAAAAGAGGTGTGGCATCAATAGCTGGCTTCTGCAGGGGTGAATAAAAACTTGGAGAGTTGAATTAAAGAGAGATAACGGAGATATCGGGAAGAATCATGGCATGTGGAACTAGATAAATTTACCCCTGTGTACGAAATAAAGGGTTCAGTTCGAAATTCAAATAACCCTAAGAAGGACGGAGCGCACAACGACCGAAACGTCGAAAATATGGCAATAAATGTTAGGATAGCAGTCTGAACAATGTGAATAATGTAGAAATTTATAATCCTAAGATTCTATAAAATTGAGGATTATGGGTAAGCCCTTTCTAAAAAAAAATGACCCCATGCACTAATGGAATAAAAAAAAACAGTATCCTATATCAGTTAAAGTTAATTAAAGCAAAGTATGAAATTACAAATCATAAAATTCAGAAGATTGTCACCAATTTTCGGCCAGTATTGTACATCGGTTTTACATCACATCTAAGATTTTTTCTGCAAGTTCGGGTAATATTTATACAAAACCTCCTTTCAAACTTTCCTTCAGTTCATCAGATTACATGGTTTTTTGATATCGTTCTTTTTTCACTACAGTCAACACGTGTTTGCACCGACTGCACAGTTTCAATCAATGATTGATAAAGTTGCACCCGTTGCCTGGTTTAAGCAAGGAAAATGAACTGGGCATTTGGCATTCAGCAAATCAGATTCCTAAAATATATCTTAAATATATCTAATATAATTCAAAATGGTGCAGGGATTTTATATTAATCTTATCCACACACACACTCATATATATATATATATATATATATATATATATATATATATATATATATATATATATATATATATATATATATATATAATTTAGCGATGTATATATATATATATATATATATATATATATATATATATATATATATATATATATATGGTGCAATGGATAAATTGCCTTCTAAATTAGGCAAAAATGTACATAATACCGACTCTCATTTTAATATTTGCCAGAATAACAGAAAAATATCTTGAAATGCTAAAGAGTAAATTTATTCAATAAAATCGCCTTTGGCTTCAAGCAAGGCCTCCAGACGACGTGGGAATATTCTGTATATCGTCTAGACGGTTCTCTTGTTTAAGTTAGTGAATGCTGCCATAATCCTTGTATTCTATTCATCATTACTGTTGTTACAAGGAGTTTTTTTGTCTCTTGTTCAACTGCACCTCACACATAATAAACAAGGGGGTTGCAGTCTGGTGAGTTAGCTGGCTAGAGATAAGGGCTGATGTGGTCTCAGAAATTGTCTAACAGGCACGACTTAGTTCTCCTGACTCTGTGGCATGGAGAAGAATTTTGTTGCCAGACATAGTGCTTTCCAGCAGCCATCCTCTTCACCCAGCGCAGCGGTAACGCCCCAAGGTCTTTGATATAGGTCTCCTTGTTCAGTCTGAAGCCCTCATCAAAAAATTCAGGAGTTCTTTTCATATAAGAACGATAAGAGTGTGTTTTCCGAGCTGCTGTACAATCGTAATCACCATTAGACTCATCCAAATCATTCTGATTGAATCATCTGCATTGTTCTCAGATTGAGACACAAAAACTCTGAAATACTCATATTGGAGATTCCGGCGTGAATGCCAAACATTACTGCATACCAAACTTCTCGTGTAGCAAACTGCGTCATGGTGCTCTCACAGATGATGGGCAACTGACCATACCATAATCTGCCGTCGACGATATCTAAAACAAACAACGCACATACGCGAAATTAAAAATATAAAATTGCGACAATTTACCCATCTCACCCTATATATATGTATTTGTGTATGTGTGTGTGTATGTATGTGTGTGTGTGTGTGTGTGTGTGTGCATATAATTTAACGTTTTATGTATTTAAAACAACACATAATTTAAAGTTAGCTCTTTATAAAGGAAACTAGTCGAGTTACCCGGCGTTTCCCATGTGTACATGGCTTCAGTATTATAACCGCACCTTTCTGTATATCCGAATCCCACTGTCCATAAATATCTGCCTGCGTCCCCGCTTGCATGCATCATCCGTTGGTATACTAAGCTACTACCCTCGCTCATCTTTTTTACGGTATTTCTTTCGAAAATGTTTGATTGTCCTATCGATAAAATCTTCTTGTGTGGTTGTTGCTTGAAGTTGATTCAATGTTTTAGATATTTAGTAAATTTCCTATTGCCGTAATAACTTTCAAATAGTATGGCATTGTTCACTAATCTAAGCAGCAAACAAAGACAGGGATGAAGCATCAGAGCTTGATTCAACTATAAGTGCAAACACATGGACGACCCCCTTCTTCTTCGCACGTTTACTGTAAAGCAAAGGTTTAATAAGAGGTTCTTCGAGAAATTTTACCTTTTAACACTTCAGTAATCCTACTCAAACAATCTTTATTTAAGATGGAATCATATGAAGACAGTCCTGGCTAAATGCAAAACCCGATTTGAAACCTTGTTTCTCTCATGCGAAACAAATTGTATGTCATATGCAATTTAGATGGAAAATTTTGAAAGCATCGGATGAAAAAAACCAAGGTATTATGACCGAAAAACGGTCTTTCTCAACAATTTTTCGTAGTTTTTCGTTATACGTGGAAAAAGCGAGCAGGACGAAAACCAAACTATCTTATTTATATATTTATTTATTGCATGATGACAATTCTTTTGCGACAAGCTTTAAGAAAATCGGATAAAAAAATATTCAACCTTTTATTTTGAGTAGTATTAAAAACACGATTTTTTCAGATTTTTTTGCAATTTTTTGTGTGAAGCGAATGTCGCAGGAAATCTATCAAGCACTCTACATAAACATCGTAACATGAGCTGATGTTTTGCATGAAGTGAAAAGAGCACCAGCTCATCCAGTAAAAATCTTCTTCGCGTGTAAATTAGGGCGTGATTTTGGCAAAAATTCTTACCTACCTTCGGTTTTATCGATTTCTCTGCTAAAAATGGGGGCCTGGATATTGACATGTTGGTCTTGATATAATATGGTAAACTGACAACAAGTGTGTACAATTTCTTCGAAATCGGTGGAGAAATGTGTATGTGCATAAATAGCACATATACTCACACACACACAAACACATAGACAGACATCTTCTGTTTTATCGATATAGATAATGTTCATTGTCGGCGATAGTTATGCGCTGTGGACATAAATATTAAATTTGCATAGTCAATTTTATTTTCCCAACTGAAGCGAAACTTAGCCCATGCATGCATATATATATAGCTTCCATTTTTGAAACATGGTTATTACCGTGTAGCGAAAAAAAACATATTTTAAATCAGTTAATATATATATAAGTGTAACGTCAATCGACATCTCCAGTTGCCTTGATCTATCCACTTCCCTTCTCCACATCCTTTCACCTTTCATTACTATCTGCTCTCGCTCCAAATCTTCTGTAACCCCCTTGCCTTGATCGATCCACTATCTTTCTCCACATCCTCTCCTTTACCATTGCTATCTGCTCTTCTTCCAAACCTTTTGTAACCCCTTGCGTGCTAGTGGCTTCCAGCCTTGCTTGGGGTGATAAGCTTAAATATATATATATATATATATATATATATATATATATATATATATATATATATATATATATATATATATAGGGCGATTAAAAACTAACTGCCTATTTTATGTAAGATGGAATCTCCCGTCTCATTATTATGTTTACAAGACGGGAGAGTATATCATTCATAAAATTGGCAGTTGGCTTTCAATCGACCAATATATACGATGAATTAGTTAACTGAAATATAATATCGATTAAATGTAGGTTTAACGTTGATATATTTAATACAATCAAGATACAATGCACAATGTTCTACAGAGGGACGCATATACAGTGTCAATGTGACGTTTTCCGGATATTATTAGAAAAGTGATATGCATGCGCGTAAGTATAAGTTTAATGTTTAAGCGTCTGATTATCGATTTAATACTACGAAACATTTAGTTATGTGTATGCGCGTCGCGTTTACAATAATACTCAAAACGTTTTTCGGATATTACACACAATCACACAAACACCCGCGCGTAGACACACACACCCACACACACACACATCATATATACATATATATTCCGATCTTGATAGAAACTTGGTGACCGCATGCGTAACTGAAAGTTTGACGGATAATAAAAGCGATCGTCTAACGACAAAATTCTTCTTCTGAACGACGATTGCGACCAACCCACTCGTGCGCAAATAAGGGCGAAAAAATGAAACTGGCCATTTTGCCTATTGACTTTTTCCTTAATGCACACACACACACACACACACACACACACACACACACACACACACACACACACACACATATAAAAGACCAAACAGGAAAAATAAAATAAAAGTACTGCAACTATATATATATATATATATATATATATATATATATATATATATATATATATATATATATATATATATATAAATTACACAATACCTACGCGAATTAAGATTCATGATTTTGATCTAGGATCTTAAAGTGCGGTTGTAATTTTAAAATATGAATATTATACCCAGGCGTGATAATGCATGACACCATAAAAATAAAATTAAGCGAGTTTTTGCGCATTTCATATTGAGAATTCTATAAGCTCTTCATATAATTGAGGATATTCTGTTACTGTAAATTTTGTGAAAGTTGGAATTTTCCAACTACAAGTGTTTTTATCTTATATATATATATATATATATATATATATATATATATATATATATATATATATATATATATATGTGTGTGTGCAAAAGAAAAACACTTAGCACATCGTCGAAGAATTCGAGAATTCGGTATTTGATATTATTATTTATATCTATATGTATATATCTATATGCATATATAAGTATGTGTGTGTCTATATGTGTGGTGTCTACTTTTTCGTACACACAAACACACACAGACATACACACATGCACATGCACACACAAATATATATATATATATATAAGTTTGTGTGTGTGTGTGTGTGTGTGTGTGTGTGTTAATCGTATTCGAGGACTGAAGCCTAACTTATTTCGATAACACACTGGCTACATCTGGAACAGCCCGGAGCGTCCAGGAATATACTTTTCCCCTGATGAAGCCTCAGAAATCAAACTACAATCTGCTGGCCACCATAGACTTTCCATGCCATTTTGAATTTTCTTCTACTGACGAGCTCGGCAACAGCACCCGCCTAAGGTACTGGTTGCTAAAACTATCTAGTAGCACCTCGGTCGCAAAATTAATTAAGAAGTGAAGGTTTTGGCATCTTCCACGCCCGTCGTATTCCCTTTTCTTGCAAAATACCCGTATGTGTAGGGCAATGGATTGTTTGCCTGGAGCCATTGCTCTTCCTTCGCGAGGAAAAAAAAATCTGATATCTACGGTTGAGTGGGCAAAGATCTCAAGGAAGCAAGGATATTATGACGAGAAAACCCTTGGGAACTTTGATGTTTTTCTTTCTTTTTTTAGTTGGGTGATGAATTATTCAGATTTAGTGTGAGTAGCCGTACTATTTAGGATCAAGTTCTTAATGTTTAATGCTATCAATCCAAAGAAGCGTTAGAATGCCCAGTTGTGATAGAAGAAGTTCATTGATCGAGATAAGGAAAAGTGAATCAGAAAGGTGAGAGAAGGCTTGACCCACGGAAGAAGCGGCAGGTTGGGAATTAGAGACAGAAAAGTGTGAAGACAAAAAAAAAACCCAAAAAAACCCAAACAATTTCTATATATAAAACTGAGGATATCTGTATGTCTGTCTGTGTGATACCTTTTCACTCGTGAGCCATCCAACCGATTTGGAACAAACTTGACATATACATTGTACAATGTCAGAAATATGTGCTTAGCATAAAAATCAATAATTTAAAAAAATCAATAATTTAAAAAAATCAGTAATCGATAAAGCCGATCAAAAATCGATAAATTCAACTTTTATTCTCCGATTTCCTTCAGATTCAGTATGTTGGTTACTTACATCATGACTGGCTCAAAAATCCATTTATATTTCGTATTTTTATTTCTACAACACTGCGTGTAGCGAGAAATCGTGAAAAACGAAAAGTCGATTTCAAGACAAATTTAAAACTAAAATCTCCCTGAATTTTCAAGCAATCTAATACAAACTTCACTCACATGTAGCCAACAATACGTTGGCTGTTCAACAGTAATTTAACTTGATAATTGAGTCCACCCATATCGTGAAAACCCGCGTAAATAGCGAAAAATGATGATTTTCACTGGTTTCTTTCTTATTTTTCGTTGATCTTTCAAATAATTTTCATCAAAATTAACAATTGCTTTATACATGTATCGTCTTTTACATCCCCGGTAGCACACTGACAAATTGAGTTTCAAAAACTCTAAACTAATTATAGTCTAAACTGGGTCTTCATGTTGCCTGTTTTAACCCTTCATGTCATCGTCTAACTTCGATTGAATAAATACAGACTACTTCTGTTATATCAGTAACTGCATTAATTCAAAATGTTTTTAATGATAGTACTTTAAAGTAATTGAAGAAGATAGTCTCTGTTATATATAAACATGATGTTGTTTTTGCTCCATTCTAATTGAACCCTTTTCTGATCGACCAGCTGGGTATGACTGTAGGTAAATAAATGATACCACCTGGAGAAAAATGTAAGTGACTAATGAAGTCTTTTTAAAATTATTTTGGTAACATACATCTCTGTCTACTCTGGGTTTTTTTTTTGTTTCTTGAATGTGCCAAATGTTTTCAGCATACTGGCGACCATGGCTCTCCACCATTTCCTCTCGTTTGAATATTCTAAATTAATTAATATCACTTTGCCATCTATTACGGACCATGTTCTCTCATCCATTGTTTCTTGCCTTCATTTCACCGGTCATTCTACGATCACTTAAGTTAAGCAACTTTGGGTCTGGTTAGTACGGTGGCCT
The DNA here is from genome assembly GCA_964036315.1 of Acanthosepion esculentum. Lineage (NCBI taxonomy): Eukaryota > Metazoa > Mollusca > Cephalopoda > Sepiida > Sepiidae > Acanthosepion > Acanthosepion esculentum. The sequence continues at coordinate 28,015,890 of OZ038493.1, read as the reverse complement.
AAGAAAAGTTTTTAGCCTGGAGAAATAAACTACATCCAATTTCAAAATTTAATTACGTAATCCCAACTCAACATAAATAAACAGTATTTGAAACTAGTATGGGTTAGGTCCTCCATTTGCTAGTTGCAGTGCTTGTATCTGATTTTTCATGGATTTGATCAAGTTACCAGCAATCGTCTGAGCAATATTTTGCCACTACTTTGGCAATGTATCCCACCATCTTCTTGAAGAAGTAGACAAACTTGTCAATCTGATTGGGTTCAAATAGTGGGAGTAATCCTTTCTCTAATATTTGACAGTATTTTAGACTATTCACTCGCTTGTCAACAAGAATAAGCTCAGATTTCACTCCAAATCAGACAGTGCCCCACAGCATTGATCCAATCACTCCATATTTGACGCTCGCCTACAAACATTCAGTGTTCCAAGTCTCATTCTGATTTCTCCAAATATAAACCTGTCTCGAATTCGAATATTAGCAGAATTTACTTTCATCTGACTAAATTACAGACTGCCAAAATTCGTAAAATGTTCTCTCTTGCCCAGTCCATACGCCTGCTTCTGTTAACCCCTGAAATCAAGGGATTCTTTCTTGCAACACTTCTTTGATAGTCTAGACCTTTCAGAGTCTTTCTTACCAAATATGGCGACATATGCATGCTGTTCGCGACATCTTTGACGCCCTGAAGACGGTTTCTGATGACTTCCCTCTTCATCGCCCTTTTCCTTCGCTCAGACATGATGTTTGGTCTTCCTGAACGTTGTTCCACAGGACAAATCCTTATTCATTAAATTTTTTGGCAATATTATTAAGCGTTTGATGATTAATCTGGAAATTTACGAAAATGGACTGACTGAAGTTAGTGTGCAGATTAAACTAATGTTAGCTGAAGTCCATTAAAACGGACACAATTTTAAGAAAGATAACGAGAGAGAAAGAGAAAATGATTAGGAAAGAGAAAGTTAAGCGGGAAAGAGGAGAGAAAAATGGGAAATTAGATAAAAAAAGGAAGAGCTATTGAGAAAGGGATATAAGTGATGAAATAAAGGAAAATGATAAGAGAAATGAAAGAGGAGAAACAAGAAATGTACACATGGAGAAAATACAAGGAAAAAGAGAAGTTGGATAAAAGCCAAAAAACATCTTGGAAGAATAGAGAATAAGTAATGAAAGAAAGCGAAATTGAAAGAGAATTGAAAGAAAGGCTCAGAAAAATCTGTATCTATAAAAGGCAGGATGTGTGTGTGTGTGTGTGTATGTGTGTGTGTGTGTGTGTGTGTAACGAATGCACGGCCGCAATTTTCGACGGATTTGCACCAAAAATTACATGCACATGTTCCAAGTTAGTGGCAAGGCCAAGACCGACATTGCATTTCCCAACTCCCATCGATAGTGGAAATAATCGATTTTTTTCATGCTTCTACGGCAGTTTCCATGTAGTTTGCGGCCATTTTCTACAGGCCAGAGTGGGAGCCTATAGCTGGCTGCCACGAATAGGCAAGAAGATACTATCGGCCAACGTGAGAGCCAGCATCTGACTGACACGAATGTTAACTAGCATGCTAGCATGCAAAAAAAATCGATAGCTGTATTCGTCACAAGTGGGAAAAATTTAAATCTGGATGGCACTTTACTCCAATTGGCTCATTCGCTTGCTTAAACACAACGTTGATTCTGATTCCGCAGAACTGGGTTGGGTGAGAAAACGTATTTGTTGTTAACATTCTTTTTTCATTCGGTTTTTCCAGTTACGAGTTTTTTTTTAAAGCTGATCATTTTGTGTTCATTTTGTTTAGTTCGTTTTTCGTAAGAGATTTAATGTTTAGTATAGAGCTTAGAAAAATTCCCAGTGTGAGATAGGCAAGAAGTAAGGCATGTAGCAACATCAGCACGGCAAAGGGCACTCCTTTAAAGGTAAGGCAGGGCAAAACTATTTTAAGTCAAGTGATAGCGATTGCTGTATGAGTCGTACGATTTTTTACTCAAGCATGGGCAACGCCGGGCCATGCTGCTAGTGGTTAATAAGTGTTGAAGCAAAAGAGATCAGAAAGAGAAGTGAAAGATTTTAAAAAGAGATAAAAGAAGTAGAACGATTTGATTGGTTGCTTCGTTTTCTACGTCTTATGAAACCTTTGCACGTTATTTAAAGTCAGAAAAGATTTTTAGATTGTAATCATTTGTTTTTTTTTAGAAATTAATGCTTTACTGATAAAGTTTTACTAATGAACCCATAGCTAGGGAGAAGAGCTGGATTCATACTCTTCCCAATTGTATTTGAGAAGTGAATATAACAAAACCAATTGGAATTGAATACTTGGCTTTTCGTTTAAAAATTTCGAAGCCTTATTCATTACACCACCAGCACCTCCAAGTTTACAGTCCGCTAGGTACTGGCCATGCTCAATGTTGCTTAACTTCAGCGATCCCACGGGACATGGAATTTTAGCGTGAAGTGGCCGTATGCCGAAAACAGATAAAAGGAAAGAGAAACAAATATGGTGAAAGTCACATGAATTATGTCAAGACGTCAGGAGAAAAAATAAATCACTGAAGTAAATAAAACCAAGAAGACAAGCAAAAAAACATGCAATCAGGAATCATATTAATAGAGCCGAATCCTTGTCAGTTGAGCTGAACGAAATATATTAAGTAGATCTTTTGTTGGTCCACGTCCTTTGTATGAAAATAAGAAACAAACCTTTTTTTTTGTTCCGACGTCAAACGGATGGATGGAAAGTTGACAGATTGGTCTTTGTTATATATAAACATTTCCTTTCTGGTGGGGAGCTGTCACTTATGGCAGTGACCATTATGCAGTTTCACACTGATTTTAATTTATGGTGGGTTTTGCGAAAGTTATACAAAAACGCAGAATATAAAGAATGAACTCCAATACTGTTTAACAGTGCGGAAAATGAAACCAGGGCGTTGAATCCAAATTCTTGCTAAATCACTTAGCTTTCATTTCATGTTAATACCAATTAATATAGAAAGGATTAATATGGATTAAATAGCAAACGAATCTAGGATTTAGATTATCCACTGTTATCCCCTGCCTCTTTTATCTTCACTGTGTCCTGGGAGTGTGCAGTTTTCTAAACCCTCTTTGCTAATTATCATTTTGTTTATTTGTAAGGCTTTAAGTTATGCTATAGCTATCAACATGTTAAATGCATTAAAAATACATAAGTACTATCCAATTATTAATATATATGTATATATATATATATATATATATATATATATATATATATATATATACATACACACATATATATGTATACATACATACATATATATATATATGTATACATACATACATACATATATATATACATATATATATGTATACATACATACATACATATATACATATATATATATACATATATATATATATGTATGCATATATACATACTTATATAT
>OZ038493.1:27967463-28002463 GCA_964036315.1 Acanthosepion esculentum | reverse complement strand
GCAAATTTTGAACGCCGAAACTGAGGTAAAAAGCATTATGAATGTGTAAAAATAGGTTTTAATACCAGAAATACTTTGTAAAAAATTATTACCAGAAAAATTTAAAAAAGAAAAGAAAAATTAGCAGCAATACGTTTCTGAAAAAAAAACTTACACCTGTTAGGGTCCCATCTTTGGGCAAATAGCTAACCCCGAAACTGAGGTAAAAAGCATTATGAAAGTGTATAAATAGGTCTTTATACCAGAAATATTTTGTAAAAAATTATTACCAGAAATAAAATTTTTGATGAAAAAAACTATTACCAGCAATACGTTTTTGGAAAATAATATGACTAGCAATACATTTTTAAAATAATATTACTAGCTATACATTTTTGATGAAAAATAAATATTATCAGAAATAGATTTTTGACAAAACAAAATATTACCAGGAAAAAAAGTTGTCGGCATTAAATAACCCGTTGGTGTTGATATGCCGTAAAAGAAAACAAACCAAACTAACATAGATACGAAGTTGAGGAAAAATCCTTATTTTTAGCCATGACAGAAATCTACACTTTCAAAATATATCTTATTGAATTATTCTGATATTCGTATCTGTAAGATGTGCCGATTCGAAATGTTTCTTATTTTAAGTTTTGAAAAGAAGTTATTGAACCAAATGAATGCGGCATACTATCGAATCTTCACGAACATTTGATAATTTCTGTTTGAATTTCTGAGATTAGAAGCTGTCATTATTTACTCCATTTATATTCGGACTATTGGAAGAATCTTTGTTGTTTTAATCACAACGTTTTGGCCGTTGTGCCCTCTGGCTTTCCTCAGGTTTATTTCTATTACCTCCATGGCATTCCGAATTGAACACTTTATTTAATCTACAGAACTAGACTATTCACCGTGCACATTTCTGGGAATATCGTCAAGTTCTTATTTTATATTTAGTATTGTTCATTTAGTTCCCACCCTGAACACAATTAACCGACCTAGTCAAGATGGTACCAAAAACATCTCTTTTGCCCACAAGGCAATTTACCGGGGCATACATAGACATTTAAACCTAACATTCACTACCGATTAGGCCGACACTGCTGATTAGACTGATGCTGGTTGTCATTTGTCTTTCTTTCTTACGATTTGATCTTCTTATTTTCTTAAGTTTCCATAATTTGTGATAAGTTTTACACGTTTTCTATGCTCTACGTCTAAAATGTATTGTTTAACCCTATGAGCTCTGAACCCGCTTTACCGGTGGTAGAGAAAAATGACTTAATGCCCAGCTACCGGTTACACGGTGGGTAAACAAATTGTAACTTTTTTTTATATCTACCGTGAAACATTATATACTAATTATTTGCGAATTTCGACTCAGGAGCACAGGTAGATGGGGTAAAATTGTTCAGAAACGCCGGGCTCAAAGGGTTAATACTGCGTCCAATGGTGAATTAAGCTTGGATGTAAAAGATGTTAATGATGTGTTGTGTTGTTATATTTAGTTTCTGTAGTAATTATCGATAATGTCGTTGGGGAAAAGGTTATTAGTTAATATTTTTTCACTGAAAAACATTTTCCGAGAGGTTAGGTGATCCCTATTTAGAAACTGTGTATTTTTAATAATGGCTATCTTAAATCACTGTGGCCATTCGTTTTTATAAATGATAGGCCAGGTTGTTTTTTTTTAATATAAGAAGGTGTTAAATACTGTATATAATGGAAACGTAAAAGCTTCCAAACCTTGTAAATAGATTTTTTTTATAAGTGTGGAGTTGCACTTTCATAATAATAAAAAAAATAAAAACTTACAGTTTTTAGTTCAAAATATTCATTTTTCATAATCTGACGTATTGACTGGAATTGTCTGCTGTCATTGACAGACTTAACTAAGAAACCGTAACAGATTGAACACTATATTCCACAAACTGTTACCAAGATTTTACACGACGAACCAAAACAGCTATATTCCCATTTCCTTCCAAGAAACTTAAATGAACGTATCTAATGAGTTTGTATCATGAGCTGCGAAATTCTACTTGAAACTGATTAATGTTTGTTTATTTAAATCAGATCCATTATCGCCATGTACTCGTTTATTAACTTTTCGTTCACCGCTTTGTGTCTATAGATATCTCGTCTTTGTTTAGTCCTGTATAGTCTGTATTCGTCCACTGAAGCAAGCTTCAAAACGAAACAACAGCGGTGAGAGTCAAGCTTGATTCCCTGGCGGTTATTCGGATCGAAAGATACAAAGATGACACAAAAACCGAAATGTGTTAATAAAAAAAATGACGATATTAATCCGACTGTAAATGAGATAATCTAGGTTACCTCTTCATCATAGACGGAGGCAAATTATTATCTGTTTTATTTAAATTATGTTGTCAATTTTCTTTATCGGAGCAAATGAAGTGAAGTTGAAAATTATAAACGTAATTCTTTATTGATTAAAAGGAAATAATTATTACTTCAGTCTGCTGTCTAATTACTTCTTAGGTTTTATCAAACAGTTTCGGTGTTAACAGACACCTTTTTCCTTTTTTTGTGCGAGTTATTGTCGGTGAAATATTTTTTTTAAAGTATAAAGTTTTCAGCTGAAATGAAGTGGACAGATTTTAATGAATCATTTACTAGTTTGCAAGTCAAGTTGGTCCCCTGTGTCGTGATAGAATAATTGGTAAATTTGCAGATAATGCCTCAGTGACCAAATTAAATAAAGGCATCAGTCCTGGTGTAAAAATGCCTGATTATTCCCAAAATAGCAAATTGGGGGAAATCTACCATTTATGGAGATATTGACAATATTAGGTGGGTCACGGTTACAGGCCGGCCGCCATTACTGGCCTTGATTACTGCGAGAACGTTTATCCATATACTGGACACACGAATAATGCTGCAGTGACCAATAAAAGAAAATGTGAGGAACGAGAAGACTTACCTCCCGCAAGCGAATTTGCTTGGCGTGTCAGGTCCTGTTGAAAGATCGCGGGCGGATGTGCAGGGGAAAAATCAATAATAAAAAATCACTAAGAATTCAAACCAGCTTAAATTTGTCTGTTTCCTTGTCTCTTACCAATCGTACATTCCGGACATGGAGACCATAAAATATTAATTCTAAATCCCCTTGCACTACTTTGTATGGCAGGTTGCCCACAAAGACTGTGTAGGGTGGTTCAGTGGGTAATGGTTCACGTCGTCATCTATTCCGGTCTCGATCCCTGTCTCTCCCTCGGTCACCGTATATATCACCATACATGGAATCACCTCCATAACCTTGACTTCCAACATAGTCATCTCTGCTTGAACCGCAGCCATAGCGGTCCTCTCCATAATAATTGTAGTTACCCCCGACGCGGGCATAAATAGTTAGTCTGAGAGAAAGACGACAGAGCGCATTATTGGCGTGATGGCATACTAACGAGACTGAGAGAATAAGAGGTCACTAGCGACAGCTCAGTTGGTAGACCGCAGGACTGGACGAAAGCTATGCATTTCAGTCATCGCAAACGACGGGCGGACTGAATTACCCACAGATTACAAAAAACAAAATTATTATTCCTGGTCTGAAAAAGCCGGATTATTCCAAAAATAGCATTAAAAATTAGGGAAACTGCACCGTTTACGAGATATTGAAAATTATATTCGGGTTCTGGGTGCAACCTGACCTACAATATTGGATGATTTGGCAGATAAAGCCTCATTGACTAATGTAAAAGAAATGCGTTATTCTTGATGTAAAAAAGCATGATTTTTACAAAAATAGCATCAAAGATTGTCAGTATCTCCTAAACGGTACATTTCCCTCGATTTTTGGTCCTATTTTTGGAATAATCAATTTTTTTTACACCAGGGATGATGCTTTTAAAAAATGGCTACTGGGACATTATCTGCAAATTTACGGAATAATTTATCTCTCCAGAGTTTCTCTTGCTCTTTTATAAGTCTACCGTTCGTTCATGCATTTAATTCGGTTGCTACATCTGGCCTGGTGCTTCTGCTATATATGTAGAGATTCTTGAACAAATAAAAAGAATATTCTGAAACGTTATGACATTTTCCACCGCCGCAACATAACTCCCCTGCGGCGTTTCTATAAGTATGTTCATTGTATTTATTCTGATTAACGTAGCGTACCTGGTATTGCCAAGAAGTCGTCCATTTAACTACTGATCAGGCTCAACGTTGCTTAACTTCGGTAATTGAACGGGGACTGGTGTTTAAATGTGATGTCTGTCAGTCTGTCTGTCTGTCTATCTATCTATGTCTCTTTTTGTATATATGGATATTTTCTAAAAAAAATGGCGAACTTATCCCCGAGGACGACTGCGTGTTACGATAGCTTACTAGTTCTAATAGTAAGGTACTACAGCCAGATACATTTGTATTACTTCAACACCTACAAAGATAACATTTTTTGTATTCCGTCAGCATAGATAATGATAACCTCCAGAGAAGGAACATGTTGCGCCTTCACGAACCAATGCTTTCCACTTACTTGAAGTGGAACAATTATATTGAATCAATTGCAAGGTCTGCCAGTATGTCTTACTAGACAATTTTTCCCGCCTGTATCTATCTAACACATTTATACATCTACGGTGTCTCTTTGCAGTGAATATTGCTGTCACATCAGGCATTGAGCATTTGCTATCGATTTAGAGATCCTTGACCACATCGAAAAAGGAATCTTAAATGTTATTCAGTCACTTTCCACCGCCGTAACGTAGATTCCCTGTGCCCTTTCTCTATAAATATATTCATGCTTATTGCTGTGATGATCTTTCTACTTTGGTACTTCGACTTTACGAAATGAAACGCAGTACCAGATTGGCAGCTAGGTCTCATTTTCTTTACACTTGAAATATGACCGCAAATTCTATGCTAACAGTTTCTTCTCTCGCACTTCCCGCCTGTGTAACTCTCTTTCTTGCTTTCCAATCAACTTTGATTTTCAGCAATTTAAACGCATTGCCAATCGATATTTTCTGACTGATTAAGTCCTTAATTCTTGTTTGTTTCACTTTTAGTCACAACCCAGCGGATTTGTAGTCTTGACAAAGGGGGAAATGGTTAATAAAAAATAATTAGACATTTATAAAATTCTGGTATTAATTATAGGTTTCTAACTATATTTAATTTGCTTTTACCTAATTTCCATTAATACCACAGCCCGGACATGGCCGATTTTAATGGAAGTTGATTAAAAGCTGTAACCGACATTCCATTTCCGTTGTATTTATTAAAACATGTTTAAACGATGGATTGTTGACTAAATATGAGTACACAAATTTATTGAATTTGCACCTTGGGTAATGTACGAGTATATATATATATATATATATATATATATATATATATATATATATATATATATATATATATATGATTTTTATTATACCGAAACCACATCAATTGCCCGAAGGTAATCCAAAAGGACTCGTCGCTACTATCCACTCTCAGTTTAATTAAAACAATAATTCATTGTGTAAACCGAAGTGCTTCTGCCTCACTTGTTCGGAATTTAATGAAATGGACAGAACAATTTATAGCCTCCTAAATGATATATGTCTTCCATATTTGCAGATTATGTATATAACTTTAAGCAAATATGCGATGAATCACGTTGACAACAGACAAGGGTAGCGATGAGGGTGCGGATGGATGCACAAATCGTTTTTTTTTCCTGATAAGCATTTCCGTTCTTCCTTCCATTAAACCGTCTAGGATAAGGAACAGCACGCTTGGTTTTGAAAAGAGACGGTGATTTCTGTTAGCACGGAGAAGAGAATCAGCAAACTCATTTTGCCATTATACGTTTGTGAAAAGCATGAAACGGGATAACTCTTCACTTTACCATTGATAGATAGTTTTAAAAATACCTTTTTAATTACATCTCCAATCACGGAATGGGGAAAGACGGTCTCGATAAACCTTTATCTATAACTCTACTGTTCATATTTCTATCATGCATTAAATGATAGTAAATCTTTATAACGTCTAGTTTTGCACTCCCATAGACGAAATTGCAATGTTATCGGTCCTGACATGCCATTTCTGCTTCAATTCCTATCCCACTGCCGTAAAAGTAATTTTTATATGCCTTTTCTATAAATAATCTCATAACAATTGTAACTCCAATTCATGAATTTAATCTCAGTACTAGATTGAATAGCTAGCTCTCATCATTTTTTTAAATCAATTTACCCGAAGCAATATGATAAATCCACTAAGACGCAAATGGCTACTGGAAGTGAAAGACATAAGAAGACTTCAGAAGAAACCGGAAATCCAATCCTAAACAAGAAACGAAGGATAAACCTCAACTCCTGTACAAAAGACTGGGGAATGGGGTGAACCGGATCATAGGATAACCTATCTAATCCCATTCAGTGAAAAAGAAAATAAATAACTGGAAATAAAATTTCAGAGTTTTAGGTAAAGATGTTAGAAGAATATAGAGTGGAAGTAGTCTTTTGAATGAACCAGAGACCGAATCGTAAACAAGAAACAAGAGATAAACATCTACCGCTGTACAAAAGACCGTAGAGGAGTAGGAACCAGACGAGAGATGAATCTTTTACAGTTAAAAAGTGTTAGATGTAACCGGAAGTACTACATGCGTCGTTTCTGTCTTGAAATGTAATGTTCCAGATGATACCAACTAATTACTAACAAATCATTTTCTATGGTACTGACAAATTTTACATCCTAACAAGAACAAATATAATAATAATAATAATAATAATAATAATAATAATAATAATAATAAGAAGAAGAAGAAGAAGAAGAAGAAGAAGAAGAAGAAGAAGAAGAAGAAGAAAAAAAAAACTGATACGAACACCACCCTGAACCGGACCTGTTACAATTCTATGGGACTACACAATACACACTGACAGAACAATCAAAGCCAACCGCCCAGACATTGTTATTAAAGACCACAAACAAAATAAGTGCCTCCTTATTGATATGGCAGTCCCTGCAGAATGCAATGTATCTTTGAAGATATTCGAAAAACTGTCAAAATACAAGGACCTTGAAATAGAAATCTCAGAAATGTGGCACATAGGAACATCAACAATTCCTGTTGTAGTTGGAGCCCTTGGACTGGTTGGAAAAGATTCCAGTAGGCTGATTGAAGGGATCCCTGGAAGTCCATGCCTCAAAGAGATACAAAAAATTGTTCTGACAAGTACAGCCCACACTTTACGAAGGGCTTTATCTATGTAATTATTTTTTTATTTTATTTTATTTTTTTTGCAGTGGAATGTGTCATGATGCCATTTCTAACCTTAGGTCCCTGGGCGGGACCCGGAAAGAAATGTGTAAACGCCAGATATCAAAGGAAATAAAAATAATAATAATAATAATAATAATAATAATAATAATAATAATAATAATAATGATAAAACAGAACAAAAATGAACTTTGAACTGCTTGATCTGAAAATTGGAAAAGTAAAATTAAACAGGTATGCGTTGTAGATTGAAAACTTCTCGCTTCCAACATAACATTTTTGTGACGTGCATTCTCGAAATTGCAACATAAGGTTCATGTCCCTAATATAATGTTTGTGTAGAAAGACGACCCTCGCTATACTAATTTGTTGAATATAGACTCTTCCATTCATATGAGGGGCACATCTGTTCATAACACCAGGTGCTGTAAAGTGTGGCCGACGCATAGCTGCACTAACCACGGTATTCACTATTATTGTATTATTAATCGATAGAATTAAACAGTTTCTTCACTGATCATTGGTTCCAGTGTTTTCTTTGGAATATTGTTAACCAGGATTACAAGATGAAACCAGCATTATAAAAGTATTATTTAATTAATACGATGAGGTTTTTTTAAATTTCTACAGAAAATATTCAAACCCTTTCCCAAAGACGAAGCGTCACAAGCCTATTCTTATTTCAGAGATTTTCAGCTTGAACATTCCAAGCTTCCAATATGTACACAGGATAGAATGATCTCCATTCCATTCATATAGTAAAAAAGAATCTAAATTCGGAGAGCTTCTTCCCAAGAACCGCTACTTTGTGGGACATACTTCACACAGGAGGCTTTCCTGATCACTACAAATAATAACCCCTTTAAGGCTAGGCTAAACCGTTATCTATCCTACATTAGTTATCCTCTACCTTGAGAGAACTCGGGCCTTGGTTTTGTTGAACACGTTAGATAAAAAAAAACATGATGTCTGGTGATATTTTGGTTATATTTTTCTCCGACTTTTTTTTTAAGCGTTTGACCAAATTATAGCAACCGATGCTTCGGCATTGGGTTGGTTTGGTTTAGTTTGATTTGTTTTACGGCATATCAACCTCAATGGGTTATTTAATGCCGACGACTTTTTTTTGTTCCTGGTAATATTTTGTTTTGTCAAAAATCTATTTCTGGTAATATTTTGTTTTTCATAAAACATATTGCTGGTAATTTTTCTTTTTTTCAGAAAGTTTTTTTTTTGGTAATAATTTTTTACAAAGTATTTCTGGTATTAAAACCTATTTTTAGACTTTCATAATGCTTTTTTACCTCAGTTTCGGTGTTAAAAATTTGCCCATAGATGGGACCCTAACAGGTGCTACCACCCGGATCAGGGTGGACCTGGGAACACCAGCAATTAAGAGGTGCTTCCACGCTCCTTAAAGCCTCCTGATGAGAGGCCTTGCTGTTGGACGTAATTTATCGTCTTACCCTGGACGCGGATGTAGTTTATCGTCATGCCCAGGACGAGACATCGGGTTGTTATTCTCGGTGATAAAAGAACACATTTTTTGTATAATATGTAAAACAAAGAAATTGTTAAGAAACTTTAAACAATCTGCGATATTTTTCTCACTGATGAAGAGGAGACTTGCGCCAACAGAGATGCCCAAATTCCCCAAATATATGCAAAGAATTTCCCAAATACAGGGTGTCCATAAAGTTCGTGTGCACTTAAAAAAAATCATAACTTTATTTCTATTTGCGATAGAAATAATTTGTAAAAAGGATTAGAAAGAAGTAAATCTATATTTTTTAAGGTTTTATTGAAATTTTATTTAAGTTTCCACATGTCCTCCATCATTAGCAATACAAAGGGTAATACGATTTTGCAGTTCACGGAAAACATTTGCCAACTGAAAAATGCCTGAAATCACATTACTTATTTTAGCTATACTTAAAACTACGTACATTAAACTTTATAAAATTTTTTACAGATTATTTCTATCGCAAATACAAATAAAGTTATGAATTTTTAAAAATGTTATATGCGAAGAATTCCTTTGCTGGAACATGTGAGTAACGAGGAAGTTAAACTGAGAATTATTTTAATAATTCATGATCGAAAATACGTTTGACATATCTAGGAAACATTACATAGAAAAATACTTTAAAAAATTGAACACTTTCTTGATTTCAGGTCAAACTGAACAGAAGAGTATAGCGTATAACAGACATCTTTAGAACTATCAAGGATTTAATGTTGTGGAAAACCATGATCGAAGTGACAGGGTGGATATATATATGATGGGGAAGAATATATTTATATAGGTGCTTTAAATTTTTTATATCTGTAATTACAGCAATTCATGATTTTTAAGAAGTATGCGAAATGAAAAATTACAAACTATACAATTACAATCTATAAAAAAAAGCACAAACTACGGAAGTAGAAACCGTTTATCATTTTATTTTCTACGCTGGGCACATAACCAAGAGAGAGCCGACAAAGACTCTAGTTTAGTTCAGAAATTGAACCGTAAACTAATAATTTGAAAATAGGAGGAATACGTATGCCAAACAGAAGAGTAACCCGGGGTCAAACCTTCCTTTATTAGTAATAAGCCGCGGAAAATGTCTTTTATTCAGCATTTGATACAAGAGGGGATTATTGGTTCTTTTCAATCGGCGATCGTATGAAGAGGAACAACGGCAAGCGTGTTTTCATCTTGATGTCGGGGTGAATGAGATATTCCCCGTCGTCCATTTAAAAGTGGATATTGCAATTGTGGCAAAGAGTTTAGGATCAATAGGACGCTGAATGCGGAAAGGTGAGCAAGGCAGGCGGTGTTGATGCGGTGGTGGTGGGTAGACACACATTTTACGACCTGATATAAATTAGCTAAATTGGCGTCGTGGGAGATTGGCGAAGATAGATAGATAGATAGATAGATAGATAGATAGTAATATATTTGTGTGGGTGTATATGTATATATTGGAATATAGAGATAGATATCTAGATAGATAAATAGCAATTTATACATATATATATATATATTTATGAATACACAATAGATAAATGGAAACATGTATAGTTAGCAATATATATTTGTGTGGCTATGGATGTGTATGTATATATATATATATATATATATATATATATATATATATATATATATATATATATAAATATATATATGTATATATATGCGAATATTGTGTTAGATTGATAGATATATAGGTATACGGTTAGTAATACACACACACACACACACACATATTATATATATATATATATATGAATGAGTTTATGTATATATATATATATATATATATATATATATATATAGATATGCATGTTGGTCTGTGTTTTATATATAGATAGATAGAATAATATATATAAATAAATAAATATATATATATATATATATATATATATATATATATATATATATATATAAATGTACGTGTAGATTTTGAGATATATTCATACAGATAGATAGGGAAACATATTCTCTCTATATATATATATAGAGAGAGAGAGTGAGAGAGAGGAAGGAAGAAAGAGACAGAGAATTATCTCTGTAAATCTCTCTCTCTCTGTCTCTGTCTGTCTGTCTGTCTCTCTCTCTCTCTATATATATATATATGCAGAGAGAGCAAGAGAGAGATTATTATATATATAACGAATGAAGAAGAAAATAACATAAATATAGAAAAGATTGACTGACCGAAAATGTTAAGGATAAAGAAGAAAGAAAAATGTAGAGGAACTTTAAACGAAGAGGGAATTGTTAATCAACACGAGAGAGAAAAGAGAGATAGACTTAGAAATAACTACGGAGAGTAACAGATCTTGAAGGAGAATAAAAGTGAAAAAAAAAAGAAATGGCAAACGAGTAAAAGGAAAGAGAAAGAGAGAACGAGCGGAAGGCAGTTGGAATAATGAAAGAGTGATAACAAGACGAACGTGAGCAAGAAAAGAAAGAAAGAAAAAACTAATGAGATTGAGAGAAAGGCCGAGAAAAGAAGAAATAAAGATACAAGGAAAGAAAAGAGAAAGAGTTAAAGAAGGGCAAATATGGGAATGCAATGAGAGGAGCGATACTGAAAACCGAAGGCAAAAGTTCAGAAAGCAAAAGCGAATTCGTCGGCCAAAGCGTTTAGTCTCCTTTTAATTCGGATTTTTCTCCATTACTGTTGGATCTGAATTGCGTCGCTGATTGCCCTCTTGATGCCACTATCGATCTGCGTTCAATCGCTTTTTCCATGCCGTGTCACTTATCTCGGAGGATCAACAAACGTGATCTATCCATTAAACTGATGTTGGTGCTTGATACAGTAAACTAGCAAAATGTTTATCTCTTCAACCAGTGGGGCGAAATATTTTGATTCATGATTTTATTGCAACGTATCGGCCGATGCATTCTCGGGTTGGCAACAGTTCTATTCGTGTTAACTTCTTCATACATGATTAATGATCTGGCCATGAAATATTTCTGAAAAAGAATATTGGCTAATTAAAAAAAAAACTATAGTTGTATAGTGATATTTTTTTATCGAAAGATTACTTACAAGGCTGGTTTGAAAACTTCATAGGCTGACTATTAATGTGTAATGCTAGAATTTCAACTCTTCTTATTAATAACTGCATTTTTATTTCCAAGTAAAGTAGCATGTGACTGTTCAAAGAAGACTGTTCATCCTGTTGATCACAAAAGAAATTAACAGCAGATATGACGTCACATGGCTACTGATTAACAGCCAAGTCTTTTGTGTGTTGGAGAATAGATGCTAGTCAAATCGGGAGAAATGGGAGGGTCAACAAACAACCCTTAGAACCGCACAGCAGCCATTGAAACCAAGGACGTGTGCATACTGGAGAATTGTCCTGATGAAACAAAACCTCTTTCATCAGTTGTTCTGGGTTTTTTCTTCTTGATAGTCTTTTGCAACTGCCTCAGCCAGTTGGTATAGTACTCCCCATTAATGGTGAATCATGTCATTAAGCACGATACCTTATGCGTTCTAAAAAAAAAGAAAACAAATCCATCACCTTCCTTGTATACAAAACGACCTTGGCCTTCTTTGGATCAGCTGCGTAGGAACGTTTCTACTTCTTGATTATCTCTTTGCTTTAGTTCAAAGCGATGAACACATCACTTATTTCGATGAGGAAAGATTCAATGAAATGAGCGAACTTTCCCCAAACAATGTAAGATCTTTCCTTCATGTGACCAGCCTCATGCACTTTAGATCATTTGTCAGAATTTGTAGAACCATCCGAGCAGAAACCTTCTACATGCCAAGTTAATGGCGCAAAATATTCTCATCTCTCTCACGGGATATACTAATAGCATTCACTATTTCATTTATAGCCAATCGCCTCTCAACCACCACCATATAGTAAGCACGTTCAATGTCTTCCTATGTGCTGGCAGTTGCACGAAGTCCGGACTTTTGTTTATCGTCAAGAATCCCTATCCTCCCTTAAATTCAGTTTGCAGTTATTAAAAAGTTGAAATTAATGCATGAAAGCATTCAGAGCTTTAGCACCATTCCTTCTTAGTCAGCGTATGAGGTTTTCAGTCCACTATCGTATGCTTGATATATATATATATATATATATATATATATATATATATATATATATATATATATATATATATATCAAGCATACGATAGTGGCCCGATAGTGGATCAAGCATCTGATAGGTGGCCCGATGATTACATCTAGCATGAAACAGACTGTCGCCTCTAAGTGTTGACTTCTATGTTCACTTTATATATATATATATATATATATATATATATATATATATATATATATAGAGAGAGAGAGAGAGAGAGAGAGAGTCAGAGAGAGAGAGAGAGAAATAAGCAGCTCTTTAAAAGAGTTTGCCGTGTATGCACACAAACCATACAATATGGGAGAGCTTTTCAGAACAATTACCTGTCAGGTGTACACAGTCCGACCACTACTATAAGTTTCATGCCTTTTAGCAGTTGTCAGTTGGTAGGCAGACGTAATATATATATATATATATATATATATATATATATATATATATATATATATATATATATATATATATATATATATATTATAGAAATTATTAGGAGGATTTGATAATTATATTTAAGTAATCCATCAGAAATCACTGGACAGCCGTTTCGTCTGATCAGTCCCAAATATAGGACGAAACGGCCGTCCAGTGCTTTCTGCATTCTGTTGAGGTTTCAGACTCGATAGATTACTTAAATATAATTATCAAATCCTCCTAATAATTTCTACCATGTGTATATCATTGGTTGAACCGGCTTCTAATGTTCTAGAGTGGGCGGCTTGGTGATAGTATTCGTGTCTCCAGGGGGCACAGTCCTATGGTTAGAGAGAATCTCAGTAGAATTCCTCCAGGAGCGGCGCTATATTGAGTCTGATTTGCGATCAATGTCAGGGTTTCAATTCTCAGTAGTGGATGTGCGCTGCTGATGAATCCGAAATATAGGACGAAACGGCCGTCCAGTGCATTCTGTTGAGGTTTCAGACTCGATGAATTACTTATATATATATATATATATATATATATATATATATATATATATATATATATTACACAACAAAATTCAAAATAACCTTTATAGTGTGGGAGTTAAATATCTGATCCAACTAAAGAGAAGTACGTGTTAGTCTTATTCAACCCCAGTGCTACATGTAAATTGGAATAGATCACCCCCCCTATGAGGTAATTTTGAATTATGTTGCGTAATTTATATGCTCTGTTATAATTAATATATTGAGCTCTTTTTGTGGATCAGTTGGATTACATACCAACACACACACACACACACACACACACACACACACACACACACACACATATATATATATATATATATATATGTGTGTGTGTGTGTATGTATATATATATATATATATATATATATATATATATATATATATATATATATATATATATATATATATATATGTTGCTGAAAAATACTAAGATCTTGGTCAAAATAATGTTTTGATAAATGATAAGATTAATGATGTCTCTGTATTAGTTGTATCGCCAGAATCATCCATACAAAAAGTAAATTAGTAAAGTTAATGATACAGAATGGCGAATTCACTTAACTAACTAAATTTTAAAGATGCTTTAACCGATAACCACTCAATGAATGTTATGATCCTTGTTTTTTAAAATTACAAACTGTATAAGGTCTTCCTTAAATATGCAAGTACTTTCGACGGCTTCTCCGGTCATCATCAGGCCTGCAAACCATTTTCGTTTTGGTAAAATTCAGGTAGCATCCGAGAGGAAATCCTATAAAGCAAATTTAAATATGATTTTTGAAGTATGTTATTGATAACACATACAAACTTAAATTTAAATTTAGTTAAATAAGTTAAGTAAATTCTCCATTTTACATCATTAACTTCAATAATTTACTTCTTGTATGAATGATACATTGCAATATATATATATATATATATATATATATATATATATATATATATATATATATATATATATAATTGTAAAAGTAGTATTTTAGGGGAAGAAAACGCTCAAAATGAAATATCAATGGTAAAACCAGATAGAATAAAATAGAAAAATACAACTTGCAGCTAAAACTTTCAAGCTGAGAACTGTTCATCAGGCGAAATATTGATTTCCTTTGACGATTGCTTCTCAGCTTGAAAATTTTAGCTAGAAGATGAAATTATATATTTGAGATTTCGATCACACACACACACACACACACACACATATATATATATATATATATATATATATATATATATATATATATATATATATATATATATATATATATATATATATATATATACACGAGGTTAAATAAAAAATTGCCGTTACTTTCTGATTTATTTTTGGGATATTTCTGGTTTTCTCTAGTTAGTTGGAACCAATTTCAAAGCCCTTAAAAGTGAGGTCATTTACAACGGCCTTATCGTTGTATAATTTGATTTCTCTTTCAAATCTAGGGATCACCTTTTGCAAAAAAATAAAAAAGTTTAAATACGGAATTCATGATAACGACGATAGAGACATTCGAATGTAAAAAGAATGCTTTCCGCCAAAATACACTTTATATATATGTGATATGTTGTATCTGAAGAAACGTCACATGGCATCGTAGTAGATTTCAGGAGATGGAGAGCTTTGGCTTGTGTTTTGGCTCAATTCGTAACTTCTATTTGTCTTCTGATTTTTTTGAAGGGAGTTGTTTGAGCGAACTGTTCTCCATTTGCTTCTTTCTGATGGTGATATATTGTAAGAGCCTGGACGCAAATATATCGTCACTGAACTAGCCATCAAGGCATTTTTGTCTGAGTGAGTTTTTTTCTCTTTCAATCAAAGTATTCTTCCCTGTGTCAAAAGTGTGGCCATATTCGTTACGGTGAACAACCACTGCTTTTTGTGTGTCTTTTTTAATAAATGTCGCTTTTGCGTTCATATACATTTTTGTTTAAAGTACTTGAGGTTTCTCCAATGAGTCATTTTGGCAAATCCATTACTTGATAAAGAAATTCCTCTTTAAAGTTTTGGGTTATTGTTTTGTTTTTATTAATTAAGTCTTTGATTGTTTTGGATGTAATTATGAAAGATTATATATATATATATATATTTCTATTCATGGTAGATTTTCTATTATCACAATTTGGGATGGTCAGGGACAAAGGTTACGGAGAGAAAAAGGAAAAGACTATAGATGTATTTGGCTAGAGGGAAAAATATTATTTAAAAAATAATTTTTTTTTTAATATTCTTACAAAAATATCGTTATATCATATATATATATATATACATATATATATATATATATATATATATATATATATATATATATATGTGTATATATATTGAGAGAGAGAGAAAGAGAGAGACAAACAGACAGACAGAGAAAATGTATATGTGTGTCATTAAGAGAATCACTTTCCTACTATAAGAACAGAGAGAGAGAGAGGGGGGAAAGAAGGAGAGAGGATCAATATAAATGTTTGTCCATTGGATGATTGATAAAACCATCACTATCTGAGGAGTCGACGAAACTCTGAAGTCGAGATTCTGAAGGTAACATTAATCAGATAAATGATCCTTTTAATGCTCAGTCTTTGATATCGATCACATTATTGCAAAGATTGTTTGCCATGAATATCTATTGTCTGGCAGCATTTTTGCTTCAAAACATTATTGACATCACTCTCTCTCTCTCTCTATCTATCTAGCTCTTCATATATATATATATATATATATATATATATATATATATATATATATATACACACAGACGAGGGTCATTCAATAAATAAGCTGAATTTTTCGGTATAAGGACTTCTAATGCAGATAGAAGCTCAATTTTTTTAAAATTTTTCAACGTAGTCTCCCAGCACTGTCACACACTTTTCCCATCTGTGCACAAGCTTCCGTATTCCCTCAGCGTAAAATTCTTTCGACTGATGTCTCAGCCAGTCGCTCACGACACTTTGGACTTAATCGTCACTTTTAAAGTTCGTGCCACTCGTGAACGCTTTCAAGGGACCAAACAGGTGAAAATCTGAAGGGGCAAGGTCTGGGCTGTAAGGGGGATGAGGGAGCAGTTCCCAGCCCAGCTCGTTGATGGTCTGAACCGTTTGGGCTGCTGTGTGAGGCCTTGCGTTGTCATGATGCAAGATGAATCCTTCTGACTGATGACCCCAGCGTTTGTTCCAACAGATAAGCTCAAAGTCCTTTCAATGTAATGCACTGTCACCATTCTGTCAGACTGAATGAGGTCATTGACTGATTCGATCACCTCAGGAGACCTCACTTCTGTAGGCCTTCCAGGCCTGTCTTCATCCTCAACACTGCTCTGTCCTTCTTGAAACAATTTAGCCCATTTGTAGACATTTTTTGGCTGAAACATGTGGCGCCATACACAGTTGACATTCTCCTATGAATTTCAACTGGTTTGCACCGTTCACAAACCAAAAACTTGATAACAGACCGCTGTTCAATCCTGGAGCAAGCTTCTTGGTCGGCCATCTTTGTTAATCGCCAAAACTCACAAAGTTTTTTTTTTAATCTGCAAAAGAAATTAAATCCATGTGAAAAAGAAGTAAAACAAAAAAAGTAATAAAAATGAATAAACTTCTATCTGTATTAGAATTCCTTATACCCCAAAAATTCACCTTATTTATTGAATGACCCTCGTATATATATATATATATATATATATATATATATATATATATATATATATATATATATATATACTTTTTTTAGGATATTGTATCAAAAACTTGCAATCGTGTTTCGATGCGAATCAACGCATCTCATCTGGCGTTTGTAAATAACTGGTCAGTATACAAATTATGGAGATTTAATACAAGTACAACCTCTTTTTTACGAGAAAAGGAAGAAAATAAGAAAGAGTAAGAAAGAAAGATGGTTGCAGGTTTTGTTTTATTTTTACATAGATCAACCAAAAGGAATTGCCTACGGTAAGTTCAAAGAAATGGGAGAAAGGAAATTTAAGGAGCGGCCGAACGTAAAGGGTCATGACCCGCAGATTTAGAACCGTAGACGGCACCCAGACGAAGTTTTGCGTAACATGGAACCATCTCTTAATTTCTGTTGTTCTCTGGTCCACAATGGACCGGGATGGTAGCAACCCTTAGGGTCCCAATTATGTGAAATTCGTCAACCCCCAAACAAAAACAACGTGGAAGTATAAAAATATCAGCAACACATGTTTTATATAAGAAAATTACCAAAGATTCATATTTAAAGTAAAATGGCCAATAATACATTCTAAAGCAGAATGACCAACAATAAATCTCATACTAAAATGACCAGCAATACATTTTATCTGTGGTTGAAGGTATACAGTTGCATTAAAATATATTTAATTGAAGTGAGGAAATCATGTTATATTTAGATTTCAGCATTAAAGATCCAATAGAGGCTGATATACCGCTAAGAAAAATGAGTTATGTATATTTAGCCAGCAATAATTCCGCTTTGAGATGTATGATTAAATAGTTGAACTCCAAATACACATGGCCTGAAGACTGCGTTCACGCATGAAACGGGCTGACGCCACATGCTATTGACCTCAGTGACCACTTTTATATTTACATTCGCTCTATCGCGGGTATTGATTCATTTTAGTTAGAAAAGTAACGTAAAATATATTTTGTCATATATATATTGTTCATATATATATATATATATTGGTTCTATTGAATCTTGGTCTGTCGTTTATCGTAGTAGGTCTGGCCATTACTTTGATGTGAAGAATGCGGATATAATTAAAAGATGATTAAACTCATTTTACATTTTGGCTCGTATTACATTTGAAGATAAATGGATCAGCAGTACTACTGTATTAACAAAAGCTAATTCATCAGAGGAAGAGTTACTAGCACCCAACATTGGTTATAATTGGATATAATCTTAGAGGAATGACTGCAAATCTTCACAGCCACATACAATTTTTAAACAAATCATACAAATGCATTCTGGGATATCTTCCTGGCCAATAAGATAAACCACTTCTCATAGTTCTGCACTTTCTCTTCTCGATGTCAGAAGGATGTGATCACTTGGTTTTATTCCTTTTCTTGCTTTACCTACTTCTGTTTTGCATATATTTTCTATTTGACATTTATTCATTTAGTGTCTATTTCTACCCTTGTGCAAATTAATCGAAATAAAACGTATAATTTCGCTATTACTTCTTTTTTTGTATTTTTCCAATGAAATATGACCCAGTGGAAATATTACTACTTCATATGACCATTCCACGAATTCGTTCCTTTCAGATCGACCACAGATTCTCGACTGGATTTAAATCAGAAGAGTTTCCGAGCCAGTCTATATCACTTTAATTTGCTCACTGGTAAGGGTTGCCAGTATGTTCGTGAAGCGTTACAATTTTCGTACCCTTCCTTGGAGTAAAGTCCATCACAGACAATGGCAGTAGGACAACTAATCGACAGTTGAGACAATAGTGTCTTGGCGTGATAGAAATCTGAAGCAATCACGGATGACGCAATATCTTCAAGGCCAAAAAAAATTTACATACACCCCGTAAATAGATTCATATTAATGCAAACTACTGCAAATGCAAATGATCTAATCTGAGGAAAAAATAGAAATTGATTACACCTTGTCACTTTAATGGGTCTAAAACTGACCGTATCGTGATTGAAAAGAATCTAAAGCAGTTGTTTAAATTAATTTGCACAAGTGTGTAGTATTTATTTATTTAATGTCTATTCAGTATTTGTTCTGTTTCTATTCATTGTTTAATGGAAACTATCAATTCTGTTTGTAAGAAATTGCTGCAATTAAATTTAAACCATGTCCAATTACTTGTTCAGCAGTTGCTAGAAAATTTCTCAAAAGCCTTTGTTTGAATGCATAATCAAATATTAACCATCTACAAGCCTGGTTTTAGCAGTTACTATTATTCTTTCCAGATTTTTTTTTTATTATTTTTTAAAAGCTGTAAGCATATTGGTTTTTCATTCTAGCAGGTTCGAATAGAATTCTGTCGAATAAGAGGCTTCGAGACATTAACAGTAATCTCTCTTTTTCCCTCTACACTTTAAGAAAATCAATGAATGGATTCAGGCTAGAAGGGAAAGTCTTGCTGGATTTCAAGAAATATAGATTTTCAGACATTCCCCATTATGAAAAATACCGAGATCACGATTTCATTTCGCGTCAATTCAGCG
The DNA here is from genome assembly GCA_964036315.1 of Acanthosepion esculentum. Classification (NCBI taxonomy): domain Eukaryota; kingdom Metazoa; phylum Mollusca; class Cephalopoda; order Sepiida; family Sepiidae; genus Acanthosepion; species Acanthosepion esculentum. Next base: position 27,982,503 of record OZ038493.1, on the reverse strand, counting down.
CAAATGGGCACTGGGCTAAATAAAGTCATGACCGTTAGATGATCTTTTCTTTCGGACATAGAAAAATGAAGGTGTATATATATATATATATATATATATATATATATATATATATATATATATATATATATGCGTGTGTGTGTTCGCGCGCACGTGTGTTTTGTTGAATAATTCGTGCAAGACAAATGTTGTAGTGTTCACTAAGGCAAATGAACACTACAAATTTTTTCTTGCAATAAACAATATTCTGAGGATGCTATTGTGCTATGTCGAAAGTGCTCGGAAATAAAAGAAATATGTATCAACACGGCGATTTTCTCTCGTCCTTCAATAATGGCACAAAAAAGATTATCCGTGAATATGAAAGGATCCAATTGAAAAATAAGTAGACAGAACATGTTCAAAGACATATGTCTAATTAAAAATATATATATAAAAACATTTATGATATGTTTAACCCTCTTTTTTATAGATACAAGTTTTTAAGCAAATGCTCTCTTTTATAATAAACAGTATTAAATAACATTTTCCGGCCTGACTGTCCGAGAAATTTTCATAGAAAATTTTCGTTCTCACGACAGGAATCGAACCTCTGTCCTATACGGAACAGTCATTTCGCGTGACGTGCCCTAACCGTTCGGCCACAGAGAAGCGTCAGGTGAGCCAGGTCGATTTTACTATCTTTAAACTTAAATCTTCCATGCTAACCGGACTAAAGTAAGAAATTATGGTCGGACTCCATGTGTATTTAAATGAGGCCTAATTGAGGTATTAAACAAATGAAAAATTAGATAAAATCCACATAAACTTGTCAGTAGTTTTGATTAATCTTTTTATAAAAAAGTGTCTCTGTTGCACAAATACACAATTATATATATATATATATATATATATATATATATATATATATATATATATATATATATATATATATATATATATAAAATGGGTATAAACAGACTGTGTAAATATTCGAGTAGGTGTTAAATGAAAATGTTATATTGGAGTCAATGCAAAGAAAGACGTAAATTTTGAAAGATGCTATAGGAAACTCCTCTGAAGTCTGCCCGATATAAAGATAATTTTGTTTATAGTTTATTATCTGATTTGTGAGATAGCATCTCTAACACTTATAATTAATAAACCACATTGCATACTTACATTGGGCGCACATGCAGCAAACGTTCTTGTAACTTAACTTTCTTAAAAATTTGCGCACATATAGATCAACACATGCTCGAGGGCACACACACACACACACACACACACACACACACACACACACACATATATATATATATATGAAAGTGAACATAGATTGCATCTAGCATGAAACTAGACTGTCGCCTCTAAGTGTTGACTTCTATGTTCACTTTTATATTTACATACGCTATATCTCTGATATTGAGCACTTTATCCCATAAATATAGCACACTTTAAGACTATATTTCTTCATATATATACATATATTATATATATATATATTTTTTGTCATCCACAGACAGATTGTTTCGCTGTTACACAGCTCATCAGTGTGGCTAAACGTCCGGTTGCATCTAGCTAGGATCGAAACCTGACTGAATTTGCGTCAGTCCGAACTTCTCCCACTAAGCCATCAGCTTACGGTACGGGATGAAGGTGAATTTTAGCGTGTTTATTTTTAGATTCGGATACACACTGAGAGTGACTCAATTCTGGCGAAGAGTCGTGCAGTATTAGCTTAAATAGTGACTGTTTACAAATTCACATCTCAAACCAGAGGGCTCAACCAAAATTAATTTTTCAGGAGCTAATATTTTTGTCATCCACATATATATATATATATATATATATATATATATATATATATATATATATATATAAAGGTTGTTCCAATAACTTGAACCGATTTTAAGTGTGAATTAAGTTTAAATTCGGTACATGTTATTGGAACACCCTTTATATATATATATATATATATATATATATATATATATATATATATATATATATATATATATATATATATATATGTACATATATATATATGTACATATATATATATGTACATATATATATATATATATACATATATATATATGTACATATATATATATACATATATATATATATATATATATATATATATATATAAATACATACATATATATATATATATATGTAGAGAGAGAGAGCGATAGAGGGAGAGAGCGATAGAGAGAGAGAGACTCATGTGTGAGTAAATTAATTTATCATTATTATGGCACTGGCCATTTCACTCCTTAAGTGATATTCAGGTCATCCTGATTATTTTGAAGGGACGCAGCATATAGATGTAAAAGTAAGCAGCATGTTGTTCACTTCCAATTTATAGGCATTTTATCTTTAGTCCTATGTGTGTTTATTCGAAGCCATACTCTCCTATTTTGGAATAAACTAGAGAATGAATTTAAACCGATTTGGATATCATTTCGAAATTTATTGACCAAAACAGGCTTGGCGATAATTTCCCGAAAGCCGTTTACATAGATCAATAAATATACGGATGAATTTCTTGCTTTAGCTACAATGCTCACGTCGATAACGAGAATAGGCGATAAAAAGTAAAGATGTCCACACCCTTACGCGGCAAGAGTAATCGGGCTCTTCGCTAACTGTATGGCGTCGTATAAAGTTCTTTTCATGCATGCATTTGTAAGTTCCTTTACATTCTTTATTCAAAAGTCGGCACTGCTTAGCGGATCGTAAATTACAAATGAAGAATTTTGTTATCTGCGAAAGCCAATTTCAACTTCAGGGATTTGTCATCACTTGTTTTTTCTCGTAAAGGGTTGCTCAGTTCTTTGAGGGCACGTTCTAATAGGTTTCCCCTTTCTTCGAAATTGTTCTGATTATCAGTTTTTATTTTAGATAAATGAGGACAAACATCAAATTAACTCAGCAAATGAAAAGGCAAAATGTAATCGTTGCCATAAATGCAGAGTATAGTGGTTTAGAAATTTGTTGCCAACCTTCGCAAAAAACTGAAGGCCGCTAACGTGGAGTCTACGGATTCTACAGAAGTAGCTAAGCCTAAAACGTCTGCTAATGCCATCATAATACCAAAATTCTTAAAAAACGGTGCAGAAAAACTCCAAAAAACAACGCTATTACTAAGGAATTGAAGAATACCATGCACTCTATGGGAAGAAGGGTGCATAAGGACCTTTGATGCAAGTTATATGAGATAGAGTGCGGCCAATTCGTCTCTGCAAAGACAAAAGATAACCGTCTGATCCGCGCAAGGTACTAAATGAGAAAGTTGAAAGAGCCTGTAATACTTTCATTTTACTCTGATGAGAACAACTTTGGTTTTAGTTGTTTTTTTTTGTTTTACGGTATATCAACCTCAATGCCGGCAAGATTTTTAGGATAGGTTCATATGTAAAGGATATTTACTCTTTTTAAGTAATCAGTTTGTAGAATGGTTTGTATTGTTTTACGGCATATCAACCTCAGTGGGTTATTTAATGCCGGCAAGATTTTTACGATAGGTTCATATATAAATGATATTTATTCTTTCTAAGAAGTCAGATTGTAGATTGGTTTGATATTTACGGTATATCAACCTCAATGGATTATTTAATGCCGACAAATTGTATTATTGCTGCTAATACGTTCTTTTAAAATAAACAATAGTTGGTAATAGATTTTTATTTCTAAAATATATTGCTGGTAATTTTTTTTCACAAAGTATTTCTGGCATGTATTAAAACAAACCTATTTTTACATTTTCATAGTGTTTTGACCCCAGTTTGAGTGTCAACTATTTGCACAGAGCTGGGTCCCCTAACAGGTGCTACCACCCCGGTTCAGCGTGGACTTGTAACATCAACAATTAAGAGGTGTTTCCACGCTCCTTAAAACCTCCTGATCAGAGGATTTGCTGTTGGATGTAGTTTATCGTCTTACCCAGGACGGGAATGTAGTTTACAGTTATAGCCTGGACGGAGAACAACTTTGATCAGGTCGAAAAGGTCAACCGAAGCAATGGCAGTTGGTTATGAAGAGACCTGAAGGATGTTCCAACAGTAATGCACACAGAGTCTTCGGCAACTGCGAGGCTTCTGGTTATCGTGAGCAACAAGGAAGCTGCCATGTCTTCTCATTTCTCTCTTCGGTGGTCAATGCTTATTCAATATAAATAGATGTTGGAGTGGTTTCTGATGTTTTGGATAGAGAGCGTATGCAAGTGCTGATCCTGTACTTATCAACAAGACTCTGTTCTGTTTAATAAGGTAAAGGCGACACAAGGATGGATGAGTTACAGTATCCACGATCACTTTACAGCAAACATGAACTCCTAGCCCACCAAATCTGAATCCGTTACGTAAGGGACAGAGTCGGAGGAGAAGTCAGTTAACAACCCCATAACATATATAAAACCACTGAAGTCCACCATAACTAGCACAATGTCCAAAAGGTATTAGAAAAAATCTAATTCAGGTATTTTTTTAAGCGTTTCACTCCAAGGAAGGGGTTACAGAGAGTTGGAGCGAGAACAAAGAGGAGTGATAGAGGAAAGGATGAAGAGAAGGATAGGGGATAGATCAATGCATCTGGAGACGTTGATTGAAATTACATTTGTATAGTTGCAGTTTATAGCTATAAGGGAAACAGAAAAAGGGGCGCATCTTTCCTTTCTGATGTCAACAAACACACATCGCCACTCTTGTGATGCCAACGAATACTTGTTATCACTTTCGTAATGCTCGTTGTAGTAGAGACTTTGTAATCGCAGATAACACTATAGTAAGGCCGTTGAACAATACTGGTGTCAAACGCCTTCGAATAACACTCGCACTAATAGTACTTGCTCGATAATACTCGCTCATACAGTAACTCGTAGAGTGGTTCAGGTAGAGGAATAGTATAGTAAATAGACCAGAGAATAGCTGTCCGTATAGTAATAGAGGATAGAATAGAAATAGCGATCTGTGTAGTATAGATGATAGAATAGAATAGAATGAATCTAGACGTTTCCTCTATGGTCACGTGGCCTACGTAATTCAATAATGGGATCGCCTGTGTTTGTTCACTGGCGATCTATGTTCAAACTCAAGTGTCGACAGTGACACTTTATTCCTATATAAAACTTTCAAATTCTAAATACAACATTGTCATTAAAACTACCTGCTTTTTCTAACATTTCCAGCCCATGGCTTTCTAGATCTCAAGTCACGTCTTCATCTTTGAGGATATTGTCCAGTATTAACTTCCATCTGTCAGGATGCAGTATCTGACATAGCCGTTAAGCAGGCTTTACTCTGTTTCTAGAATAATATCCATATTACTTTGTTTAGCTAGTTTCTGGAAGACAACATTCTCTGATCTAATGCAAATTCAGATTTCTCTGTGTCGTTTTCCGTCGGCTGTTATCACACATCCTGGAATGTTAAATGTCTGAACTTGATTTTGATCCGTCTAATTCGCAGCTCACATCTTTCGACAGTTCCTCATATTCAGAAGCGTACATTCCGTCTTCTTACAGCGGATTTTTAAATCATTCTTCTCTCTGAACAAAAAGTAAAACTTTATCTTGGACTCGAACCCCCACTGCTTTATTCAGAACAGAAAAGTGTTGTTTTTGCTTAGCGGCATATCAACAATTTTCAGAATATTTAATGCCGAAATACATATTTTATACACAATTATATTTTATTTTTTGAAATGATAATGGTTTAAAGACACAAGTCTTACTAATTAACCCATGGCTGGGGAAGAAGAGGTGGATTCATATCTTATCCAATGGTATTTGCGCGTAAGTGAATTTAACGAACCCATCTCGAATTGGAACATCCAAACTTACAGCACATGGAACCGTTACAGGAACCGGTGTTTCGACGTCACGTAGACGTAAGTCCCAGAAATGAGTGTCGGTTATTATAACAAGTCCTGGAATGTTAAATGTCTCAACTTGATTTTGATGTCCCTAATTTGCAGCTCACATCTTTCGACTGTTCCTCATATTCAGAAGCTTACATTCCGTCTTCTTACAACAGATGTTTTAAATGATTCTTCTCTCTAAACAAAAAACATCCAAAATTACAGCACATGGTATACCAAAGCGATCACCCATCTAAGTTCTGACCAGACGTTGCTTAACTTCGGTGATCGTACAGGAACCGGTGTTTCAACGTGACGTAGCCGTAAGTCCCAGAACAGAGTCTCATAATTACCAAAAGACATTTGACGGTTATTGAATATTTCTCTAATGAGATACTTTGTCTAAGAATTCAGACAAATTCTGAAACATTACACTTATAATTATACCAGTCATTAAGAGAACTGTATCTCATTTGATATCGTTTTATTGTCAACACAGCCGAGAATATCAAAATATTTCGCCTCATTAATCAATCAGCGAAGTAGATAAAAGAAGTGACATCTTCACCATCAGACCGATGATCTCTCATGACATCAGTATGGCAGTATATCTGCTGATTTTTATTAACATCAAACACAGATATATGTCGCATCACTTCATCTGTTGCTTAGTCCGACGTATGCGTAAGTAAATACCTACCATTATTTCTCTTATCTGTGATTTAAAAGTCCGACGGTCGCTATTAAAATTTCGTGCGGGAAAGGAGGGATTTGTGCCTAAAAATCGAAGACCAGACTGAAACAAAAACTGGTAAAATTAATGGAAGAGGTAGAAGAGTAATTGAAGCCATTGAGACGAAAGCATTAAAATACTGAGGAGAGTGCTGACCCTTGAAGAGATTGGTATACACTCCACATAAAAACGAAACCTCTTTACCCTATTCGTATTTAAAATTAATGGGTAAATAATAATTAATAATAATCTGTTTTATTTATCTAATTATTTATTTCTTCTTGTCACCTCTTCAACATATATATATATATATATATATATATATATATATATATATATATATATATACTCGACTCTCCTGTCGAATACGACGTATGCGGGTCAAGCAGATCAGTTCCTAAAAAAAGCGACAGCCCGACAACAGCACATGAGATTTGATTATAGTGGTGAAGGTTTGGTGCAGCACCATCCACACTTTTTGAAGGGCCGAATACAGAGACCTGGTGCACTACGTGCCAAAAGGTCCCCAAACGACCCTCCGCAGAATTTGAATTCAGAGTTGTCCTTCTCCTAGACCAGTTGTCATCCAAGTCTATAGAACCCAGTCTGTCCTGCTATTTACCCATAGCTGGAGGGAGAAGAAGAGGATCCACACCTTTCCCAAGTGTATTAGCACGTAAGTGAATGTAATGGATACATATATATATATATATATATATATATATATATATATATATATATATATATATATATATATATGGGTGTGTGTGTGTGTGTGTGTGTGTGTGTGTGTGTGTGTATTTGTGTATTTAGGCAGCAATCCTTCTTTCATGCACATTTCATTGAATACGAGAGACAAGGTGCTTTTATTTAGTTTTTTATACAATTTCTCATGTGATCTAATAATGTTTTTTGTTTTCGGATGATAAATTATGTAAAAACTGTCCGAATGTTCTTTTTATCCGAGCGCTTTCGGCTATATATTTGATCGTGTTTTGAAAAATGGAAACATTATATAAATACATACATGTAACATGCCAACATCTATAACTCTCTCGGGCGCACCGCTGTCTGCTATCGAGCATCTCGCGAAACAGTGATGCTGTAGGCGAATACATTCCTAAGAGAGAAGAAATAGAATGTCACCACCAGCTTCATTTGTAAATAATGTTTTCTGAAATTTCTCAGTAAAGAATCCTGCTAATGCGCTTTATTTTATAATAATAATAATAATAATAATAATAATGCTTGTTAACTAGGAATTATCAAGCACATATACTAAAATACTGTGTTAGCCCAAGATGCAGATTCTGTGACAAATATCCAGAAACCATTGATCATCTTATATCAGGTTGCACGATATTGGCACCCACTGAATATAAAACCCGGCATGACAGAGTGGGCCAATATCTGCACTGGAAAATTTGCAACTCCTATGGGAAGGAAACTGGAAGAAATTGGTACGAACACCACCCTGACCCGGTTACGGAGATAGGACCTGTTACAATTCTATGGGACTACTCAATACACACTGACAGAACAATCAAAGCCAACCGCCCAGACATTGTTATTAAAGACCACAAACAAAATAAGTGCCTCCTTATTGATATGGCAGTCCCTGCAGACTGCAATGTGTCTTTGAAGATATTCGAAAAACTGTCAAAATACAAGGACCTTGAAATAGAAATCTCAAAAATGTGGCACATGGGAACATCAACAATCCCTGTTGTAGTTGGAGCCCTTGGACTGGTTGGAAAAGATTCCAGTAGGCTGATTGTAGGGATACCTGGAAGTCCATGCCTCAAAGAGATACAAAAAATTGTTCTGACAAGTACAGCCCACACTTTACGAAGGGCTTTATCTATGTAATTATTTTTTTATTTTTTTTTTTGCAGTGGAAAGTGTCATGATGCCATTTCTAACCTTAGGTCCCTGGGCGGGACACGGAAAGAAATGTGTAAACGCCAGATATCAAAGGAAATAAAAATAATAATAATAATAATAATAAACTGAATATCAGTCATAACATCTTGGCTCTCCCTGTGGAGCAATACAGCTTCAACATCCTTAACTGGACCATAGCTGACATTAAGCGAATGGACACCAAAACGAGAAAGATTTTTACCTGGCATCGCAGGCATCATGACAAACCTGATGTTGATCATCTCTATGTGCCCAGATCCGAATGAGGCAGAGGATTAGTTCAGCTAGAACTTTCTTACAAAACTACAACAATTGGCTTTCAAATATACATGCAAACTACAGAAGATTGGATGATATGTGTCATTCAGTATATGAAACTAGTAAGTGACTTTATTTAGAAATAAAGTAAGCCAACAACTTCAAAATGGAGTTTCGAATTGGAGAAGAAATAAAAGTAAAGCACAATAAACTAACTGAAGCTGCAAATTACTTAACAAAGAAAGGAAATGTAATCGATCAAGGTACCCGCTTCACGATTAATGCTCTGCCAGTATCAAACAATTTGATGTAGACAAACTCCGTAGCCATCAGTGGCTACGTAATGCAGGTTTAAAATCTGAAACAGTAAGTTTTATTCTTGCTGCACGGGACCAATGATTGTTAACTAGAAATTATGAAGTACACATACTGAAAAATTATGTTAACCCATAATGCAGATCCTTTAATAAATATCCAGAAACAATTGACCTTCTTGTAACTGGTTGCACAGTATCAACATCCACTGAATATAAAACGCCGCTTGACAGTGTGCCAATATCTGCACTCGAAAATCTGCAACTTTTACGGAAGGGAAACTGCAAGAAATTGGTATGACCACCACCCAGATCCGGTTAGGGAGATAGGACCTGTAACAATTTTATGGGACTTCACAATACACACAGATAGAACAACCAAATCTAATCGCCCAGACATCGTGATTAGAGACCGCAAAGACAGTATGTGCCTCCTTATTGATATGTCAATCCCTGCAGACTGCAATGCATCTTTGAAGATCTCTAAAAAATATCAAAATACAAAGTCGTTGAAATCTAAATCTTAAAAATGTGGCAGATGACGATTTCCACAATTCCAGTTGTAGTTGGATCCCTCGGGGTGATTGGAAAAGATTCCAATAGACACACTGAAGGGATACCCGGCAGGCCACGCCTTAAAGAAATACAAATATTGTACTTACGAGTACAGCCCACACCTTATGTAGGGATTTATCTAGTAAACTATATGTGATATTTTTTTTCAAAACTGCTCAGAGGCAAAATGCCATGATGCCATTTCTGACGTAAGGTCTCTGCTTGGGAACCGGAAACAAATGAGTATACACCAGAAATAAAAGGAAATGATAATAATAATAATAATAATAATAATAATAATAATAATAATAATAATAATAATAAACAATCCCTTGATCGACTAGCCATAAAAAAGAAAAATGCGCCTCCCGACAAAATAATGCAATTTGTATTGACATCCGGTTGCCTAACGATTCTTGATGGGAGGCATATTTTTCTTTAGTATGAATTCTCAATAAAAAAAGAAAAAAAACACACACAAAATAAACAGGCGTGTTCCAACTAAAAGTAAAATTTAGCGTAACAGAAAATTGTGTTGTCAGTTATGTGCCATGCGTGATGCACGCTTAGGCGATCATGTATCTTTCTATATATGTCTAACGAGGCAGATTTTTTTCTCCCGGTAGGTTGCTATTTCTTTCTGCAGTAGAGCAGTTGACAACCAAGGCCGGGCTGTCCTACTATTTACCCATAGTTGGGGGTGGGGAGAAGAAGAGGAATCATACCTTAGCACATAAAGGAATGTAATGGATTCGACTGGAATTCGAACTCGGCCCTCCGATTTCTCAATCAGAGGACCAAACTAAATTATACTTCACTTGATTTACAAATGTCAAGTTTGAAACATTATCATTAATAATGTTGTCAGCCAGGCAGTTATGTGCCATGCATGACACACGCTTAGGCGATCATGTATCGAAAGATACATGACTGACGAGGCAGATGTTTTTCCTGCAGTAGGTTGACATTTCTTTCTGCGTTAGACCAGTTTCCATCCAAGACTATAGAATACAGTCTGTCCTACTATTTAACCATAGCTGGGGAGGGAAGAAGAAGAAGAATAGCACGTAAAGGAATGTAATGGATTCAACTGGAATTCGAACTCGGCTCTCCTGTTTCTCAATCTGTGGGCCAAACTGAATTACACTTCACTTGATTAACAAATGTAAAGTTTGAAATATTATCATTAATGAATTTGTCAGCCAGGCAGTTATGTGCCATGCATGATGCACGCTTAGGCGATCATGTATCTTTCGATATTTTTTCTCCGCAGTAGGTTGCCATTTCTTTCTGCGGGAGACCAGTTGCCATCCAAGGCTATAGAACCCAGTCGGTCCTACTATTTACCCATAGCTGGGCTGAGAAGAAGCGGATATATACCTTTCTCGAGGGTATTAGCACGTAAGTGAATGTAATGGATTCCACTGGAATTCGAACTCGGCTCTCTGATTACTCAATCCGAGCCGTTATCCATTATTCCACTATTTGCTCTCCCTTGCTCCAGCGTGCCTCCATTGTGTTAGATTTATAAAAAAAAAACAGCCACTTTACTTATATATGCTTCCCAGCATTTATGTTTTATCTCCCCTAAGTTTCTTGCCTTCTACTTTCCATCTTCTATTCTCTGGTTTTCTCTGTTATATGACTCAGTGCTTTTCCTTCTAATATTGTGGACGTTTCTCCCTCAGAAATGTTAATTGACTTTAGTTCCGAAAGCCTGGTCTGAAGTAGAAATGCGTAACAGTTCTAAATATAGTAAGAATAACGGTATCTCTATCTATAAAAGGCAGGATGAGTGTGTGTGTGTGTGTGTGTAACGAATGCACGGCCGCAATTTCCGACGGATATGCACCAAAATTTACATGCAGATGCTCCAAGTTAGCAAGAACGCCAAGACCGACGTTGCATTTCCCAATTGCCATCGATAGTGGAAATAATGGAGTTTTTCATGCTTCTACGGCAGTTTTCATGTAGTTTGCGTCCATTTTCTACTGGCCAGAGTGAGAGCCTATAGCTGGTTGCCACGAAAAAGGCAGGAAGATTCTATCGGCCAGCGTGAGAGCCAAAAGCTGACTGACACGAATGTTATCTAGCATGCTAGCATGCAAATAAAAATCGATAGCTGCATTCGTCAAAAGTGGGAAAAATTTAAATCTGCATTGCACTTTACTCCAATTGGCTCATTCGCTTGCTTAAACTCAATGTTGATTCTGATTCCGCAGAACTGGGTTGGGTGTGATAAGTATTTATTGTTAACATTCTTTTTTCATTCAATTTTCCAGTTACAAGTCCTTTTTTAAAGCTGATCGTTTTGTTTTCATTTTGTTTAGTTCTTTTTTCGTAACAGATTTAATGTTTAGTATAGAGCTTAGAAAAATTCGCAGTGTGAAATAGGCAAGAAGTAAGGCATGTAGCAACATCAGAACGGAAAAGGGTACTCCTTTAAAGGCAAGGAAGGGCAAAAATATTTTAAGTCAAGTGATAGCGATTGCTGTATGAGTCGTACGATTTTTGAATCAAGCACGGGCAACGCCGGGTCATGCTGCTAGCCGCTAATAATTAGATAGACTCATTCGTCCATTCCAGGCTAGCAGACAGGATTTTTTCATAGTGAATATAGGTGCGGATTAGAAAGGGAACGTTGAGCTCCCGAAACTCGAGAATAAAAAAAAACTCGAAAAATATCTGGGCCTTAGTAGAGAAATTAAAAATAAAAGAATATGAAAATGATACTTGTATCCATTTCAGCGCTACTTGCAACAACAAAAAGGGGTCCATGAAAGGCCACAAACAATACAGACAACTATGCAATTCTAATTGTAAAATAATAGGTAAACATGTATTCAAATGCAAAATCAAATTCTCCTTCTTTTAGAAGTATGCGATCACGACTTCCCATAAATCCCCATCCTTTGAACGTCTTTGAAAAAAACCCACTATCCCCCATACTTCCATTTAGACAGGCTTATTCCTCGCTGTTTCCATCTGTTCTTCGTGTCTTCAAAATGTCTTTTGAGTGTCAAATTCTCCAAGCCATCTTTCCTCATTATATCTTCCAAAATATGCACATGTCTCTTCTAAGTGCAATGTATCTTTTCCTTTCTTTTGATTTGCCATTTTTTTCTCCATCTTCCTTAAAACTTTCTCGTTGATCATATGTTCTGTCCATGGTATTCTCATCATCCTTCTGTAGAAACAAAGCCCTTCTCTTTTTTCCTAATGAACTTTTCCTGTTTCTTAATATTCTGTTTTTTTAGTGGGAGGCAACTGTCGCTATTCTAATGCGCCCTACAATTTATATAGTGTATGAATTCAGGCCATACAGAATACGTGCTGCCACTTGATCTCCTACTCAGATCACGCAGATATAAACTGCGTGAAAATCTGCGATAAAATTGTAGCCGTTTGGTATATTTTTTAAAATTGAAAATTGAAAATATATTTAATTATAAAATTTGATCTAATGCGATGCATTATATTTGATCATAATGATTAGAATTCTTTTTTTTTTTAAAGATTTTCAGACTTTTTACCAATATATAATAAGATATTTTTAAAAATTTTTATCTGTTATTTCTTCATTTATTGTATTATAATTTAATTATTTAGTAATTAACCATTTCATTCAATTATTTCATTCAATTATAATTTGATTACAGCAATAATAATGTAACTATGCTGAACATATGGGAAAAGAAGCATCCTGGGACTTGCCTTAATCACTTTAGAATTGCGTCACTCAAATGTGTCTCCTCCTGTTCTATTCAAAAGCGGAAGCTGGCGAAACAGGAAGTAAGGAAGTGCGAATAAAGACGAGGGAAACGGGGAGAAACTAATAGTAAGGGGCTAAAAAAATATGCATAAAAGATCAAGGAGATACAAGTTACCAAACATTCTGTTTGATAAAGTTTGATTGTTTACGACGGCTCCAGACAAATTAGCCCCAACAAATAATCAATTTAGGAAGATATTTTCAATGTTATTATTTCCGGCACATCTATCTATCTATCTATCTATCTATCTATCTATCTATCTATCTATCTATCTATCTATCTATCTATGGTTAGCTGTCCCTTATCTATCTATCTATCTATCTATCTATCTATCTATCTATCTATCTATCTATCTATCTATCTTTAACTGTTTATTATCTATCTATCTACCTATCTATCTATCTTTAGCTGTTTATTATCTATCTATCTATCTAGACCTTGCTGTTCATTATCTATCTATCTTTCAATTTATCTATCTACCTATCTATTATTCTCTTTAGGCTTATCAATCTATGCTTGACTGTTTAGATCTATCTATCTATCTATCTATCTATCTATCTATCTATCTATCGATTTATCTATCTATATTTAGCTGTTCATTATCTATCTATCTATCTATCTATCTATCTATCTATCTATCTATCTAAACCTTGCTGTTCATTATCTATCTATCTTTCAATTAATCTATCTACCTATCTATTAATCTCTCTGGGCTTATCAATCTATGCTTGGCTGTTTAGATCTATCTATCTATCTATCTATCTATCTATCTATCTATCTATCTATCTATCTATCTATCTATCTATCCAAATCGGCACCATATCCCAAATGTATCTATTTCAGAAATGGGAAGGAAACGAGGGCCCAAGCAGATTCATATTGCCAAGGAACCCCGCCAGTCAACACGAGCAAATTAAAAATGCAAAAAAAGAAAAAAATAGATCTCTTTTTTTTTTTACTTTTACTTTACTGATGATATATATTTTTATTTAGCAGACGTTTTGATTTTCCTTGAAGTACAATTATAGTATTGAAACATGAAACCTCTTGTGTAGCTATTTTAAAAATGTTTTTATTATAATCTCTTATAATAAAACTATAATAACAACACACACACACGCACTCCACACACACACACACACACACACACACACACACACACACACACACACATATATATATATATATATAAGAAAATTTGTGCTGTACGTATGTATTTTATTCTGTTTAAATTGAGTGGGGTCAGAGAAGAACAGGTTAAATCAATATTCCTTTATCCACTTGATGGCGCCAGTGTTAAGCTCGTCTTAAACAGAACTGATTCTTTCACTTTTTTATATAATGCTCTCAGTGTGAAAACGTCGACGTAATGAAAATTTTTAAAAACATGATTTTTCAATTAATGGTTTGATTCGTAGCATCTTGTTCGAAACTACTCTCTGTGAAGTCAATTCTTTGTTCAATTTCCCTTCTATCCAGTGCTAAATGTGTTCCTTGCAGCGAGGTATTTGAAGTGTTTAGTATTTAATAATTTCACACTCTTAATGTTTAATGTGCAAAACATGGGTCAGAAACAGTGATGGCCAATTGATCTTTTAGAAATTTGTCACTGTCTAGCATGTGGCATCTACTTGCATTTT
>OZ038493.1:27954963-27962463 GCA_964036315.1 Acanthosepion esculentum | reverse complement strand
CTTGGATTTAATTTCTTTTGCAGATTAAAAAACTTTGAGAGTTTTGGCGATTAACAAAGATGGCCGACCAAGAAGCATGCTCCAGGATTGAACAGCGGTCAGTTATCAAGTTTTTGGTTGCTGAAGGGTGCAAACCATTTGAAATTCAAAGGAGAATATCAACTGTGTATGTGAGGGAATACGGAAGCTTGTGCAACGATGAGAAAAGTGTGTGACAGTGCTGGGAGACTACGTTGAAAAATTAAAAAAAGTAAGCTTCTATCTGTATTAGAAGTACTTATTACGAAACATTAACCTTATTTATTGAATGACCCTCGTATTACTGGTAATATTTTGATCAAAAAAATATATTGCTTGGTACATATTTTAAATTTGTTTTACAAAAGCGTATTGTTGGTTATTTATTTTACTATGAAAATTTATTGGTGGCGCAATCAGTATGAAAGTGTATATCTATATTTTCATTGAGAATTAATTAAGATGGTAACATGATATCTAAGCACATATTAAGATGTTAACATGATGTTTAAGCACATATTGTATTTTGGTCTTACAATGAAATAATCCAAATAAATTGCTAGTTTAAAAATGTTTTAATATATGCCCCACAAATAGAATTAGTCGGTCGAGGGCAGTAATTGATTTCCAGTCTTAACGAATTTCTTAAATCTCTTGGATTACATATCAAATTGCCTCTCAGAGTATGGCGTCTATGAGATTGGAAATACCTCCTTAGTTGTCGTGTCAGCCGATGCCAGAAGCAAATGCATTTCAAGCATGGCGTGACGTTCGTTCTATTTATGTGCCATATCCTTTCAGGGCGTAGGAGATCATGGCTCTCCACATCACTCTCTCCCTTGCAGCTCTCAGCAATGTCCTTCCTTCTGCTTCCTCCCCCAGACCACGGTCTCTCATCCACCTGCTCAAGCTCGTCAGGTATGTTACGCGCTGATTTCCCTTGTCTCTCTTTCCCTCTATTCGACCCGTGAGTATCAGATTTTTCCAGGCCCTCCTTCCTCATTATGTGTCCCAGAAAATTCAGCTGTCTCTCCCTGAGGTTAAGTACTAGCCTCCTTCCTGTTTTCATCCTCTCTAAGCCCTCATCGTTGCTCACATTCTCCGTCTGTGATATTCTTAACATCATTCTGTAGAAACCACTTCTCCGTCGCCTCGAATCTCTTCTTCATCTTTGGGGAAATCCTCCAACATACGCTGCCGTAAAGAAGAACAGATGCCACGTAACAGCTCAGTAACAAAGAAATCCTCCTGTCGCCGTGACGTTAGCCGCTCTAAATAGCAAATATATTTCCGCGAGATATCTGACAAGCCGCTGTCGGAAGTGAGGACAATTCTTGCGAGATTTTTCGTCAGCCGCTGCAGAAGTCAAACAACATTTCCCGCGAGGTATCACGCCAGGAAATTAATTTCAAGCGAAATATCATGTCAGTCGTTGCAAAGAGCAAAGAAAAGTAGTTCGTCTGACGATGTTAGTAACAAAGAAATTCTCCAGCGAGACATCATCTTAGCATCCTCTAGAAAAACATATAATTTCTAGGATTTTATCTGGTCAGCCGCTGCGAGATAGAAAGGAATTTCTGACGCGGCATCGTGTCCGCAGCGGTCAGAAGCAAATATAATTTATCGCACGTTTAATCGGTGTAAAAAAATGAAATTTTCGGATAGCTATTTTATAAACATCTTCTCAGAATGAATATAACTTTTCACATATAACCTGATCAGCTGCTGCAAGAAAGAGAAATTTATAGCGAGATATTAAGCGCTACTAACATATAATTTCTCTCGTGTTATCTGGTTAGCTGCTGCACGAAACAAAGCAAGTTATTGGGAAAGATCTAATCAGCCTCTGTAGGAAGCACATGAATGCGTCGCGAGATATCTAAAACAAATCTAGCTCGTGGCTTATTATCTGGTCAGCTACTGGAAGAAACAACAAAAATTCCTGCGAACAACTACATCATCCGCTGTAAGAAGAAACTGAATTTCCTGCAATATATTGTAGCAGCAGATGGTAGGGTCTAATATATTTTCTATTATGTTATCTGGTCAGCCGCCGCACGAAGGAAAGCAATTTTGCTGACGTGATGACATGTCATAAATTATGTTTATTTCTAACAGAGGTTTATAAGATATCTATCTGGAATCAAATATAATTTTCTGTAATGACCGCTGCTATAAGTACATGTACTTCACCACATGCTATCAGCATGAAATAAATATTTGCTATCAGATATCTGATCAGTCGATGCCAGCGGTAAATCGATTTCCTGCTGTAAGAACTGATGGGATTTCTCTCGAAATATCTCGCCAGTCGCTCTCTGGACAAAGGAAATTATTTCGCATGACATTCTTCTAGCATTTCCACTGTCTGTCATTATAGAAAGGAAAGACTTCTTTATTTTCGGCCAGCCTGTCACTAGCATAATTATTGGATTCTGTTCAAAACACTGACTGTAGGGAGCCGCAAAACAAAATATTTCCGTGAATGTTTCAAAATTGAGATGGTTAAATAAATATTATGTGAAATAAACAATAAAACATTATTATCAGTTCTCTGTCCCGCTGTATTTAACAACCTGAATTTGTGTCTACTAATTCAGACTTAGTGAGGCGT
Organism: Acanthosepion esculentum; assembly: GCA_964036315.1. Taxonomy (NCBI): domain Eukaryota; kingdom Metazoa; phylum Mollusca; class Cephalopoda; order Sepiida; family Sepiidae; genus Acanthosepion; species Acanthosepion esculentum. Next base: position 27,959,831 of record OZ038493.1, on the reverse strand, counting down.
ATTTATCGCAGTACTAACGAGCAAATTACAATTTATGCCGCAAACAATATAATGAAAAATTTAAAAAAAATGACAAGTTGCAACATCAATAAAACGCAAGAATATCATAAAAGAAATTTAAAATAAAAAGCAAGAAAGAAAGAGAAAGAGACTGACAGCGATAAATAAAGGGAGGGAGAGAGAGATACAATGCAGTGAGTGATTCTGTTGTTAGTCGACCATTAAAAATGGAAGCTCTAGAAATTACCACCAATTCCCGGTGCAGGAGAATCAATGAATGAGGTAATATGATAACGAAGTTTCTTAGCGCCTTCATACGTGCGCATGCGTAAACGATGTGAACGCATGTAAAGATCAATGCTTGAAGATGAATGTGAATATAAATCGCTTATTATGCATACATTTGTATACATCTATTTCGATATTATTCATAGAGCTGTCCAAATTTTTCTGCTTGCGTATATTGAAATTTGCATATATGCATCCAGTTCGGTACATGACTATTTATACCCGAAAGTACTTCAGGTCGGTCAACGGGAAATTAGTGATTTGAATTAAGCAAAATGGTATTTTAAAATCATTTTTAAAAAAATATGTATATGTATTCAATCAAACTATTACGACTTGATTTCAAATCCACTCTTCCTAAATATTTCTTTCGTTGAGTGCTTAAGCAATTTCGTCTAAATTACAGACATGCCTTGTGCGTAGACATGTTTCTGGTAAAAATTGTCTTTCATATTATCGAGTTCTGAATATTTAACTTTTAGAAATATTTCCACTCATCGTTTATTCCATAGACCCTGTTTATTAATATTCTTACGGATTCCTAATCTTGGTAAGTCCTTATGTTTACTTGCATTATTTACATTATTCCGATTGTTATCATCTTCATTCCTATATTCACAACGTTTCGGCTGCTGTACGCTCCAGTCTTCTTCAAGTGATTGTGATTTCGAACCGAAACCTTTATTTCGTACATTGCTCTAGTTCCACGTACCATGCCTCTTCTGGATATGTCAGTTATTTCCCCTTAACTCAATTCTCCAAGTTTTTGATTTAACCCCTCCTGCAGCCTGGTATTGAACTCACAACTTTTTTGGTTTAGTCACTGGATCTAACCGACGTCTTTATCCACTGAAGACCGGAGCGTACAACGACCAAAACGTTGTGAATATGGCAATGAAGATGAGGATAACAGTTCGAATGATGTAAATAATGCAAGTAATCATAATACCACATTTCAGAGATATAGACAGATATTGAAGTGCTTCTGTCTTTTGAAATATTGTCTCAATATTTATTCAATTCTACTGTCGCTTTTTATTTTTAGCATTGTTCCAAGCAGATTGCTTTTGCAAGATTCCCATTTTGTATACTCGTGTATATTCACTCACTCCATGTCGCCATGAAAAATTGAGCTTGTGTTCACGAATAGAAACTTAACAAACAAACCTATACAATAACTATATCAATAAGTAAAAAATATGAAAACCATATGGTAATTTAATTTAATTTTATTTATATATTTGTGTGTATTGGTTTTACATTACAATTGTGTTACGATACACGTTATAAAAGGGAGAAAATTGCTCCGTACTGTAACATGTCGTATCACGGAGGGGGTTATACTGTTACCTCTACAGTTCTTGGGCAAAGAGAGTGAATCTCACGTCTTTTGGCGGAATGTTGTACTTTTAGCAAGAACAGTCCCGGTTGCATGCTGGGAGTAATTTTATTTATTTATTTATTTATATATTTATTTTACACAAGGTTAAAACTTTATTTATAATTTTCATTAATATTATTTTTTTATTTATTAATAATAATAACAATGTTCCCAGAATATAACGGATGCAATAATGCAATTACAAAAATGAACATTTTCAGTTAGGTTAGTCAAAATTAAAAACTGCTGTTAAAATACATTACACCTAACATCTTAATTGCGAATAATTGGACTCCAAACTCAGTAACTCCAAATCCATGCTAGAAACTTTTCACGAACACCGAATAGATGTTGGATTTTTTTCAGTTACTATTAATGTTTGTACTCAAAATTTCTCTTTCACTTGAACGTCTATTGGGATTCAAGTTTACAACAGGCAAGTGGAACTCATATATAAAATTCAGCGAGACAGAAACTGAAAAAATCGTCGCCTCCTTGATCCACTTCGGAAAGAACCAAACTTCCTCCAAACACAGGCGGAATATGACAATCCTCTCACTGCTCTTTCGCTGCGACCATGGAAAGTCCTCAGATGAACTATATTCCTTGGTTCCGCCATCTTTAATCTTCACGGCTGGGACCCGCCATTCCACTTACATTGCAGCAAACGATACGGATTCCTTCCGTATTACATAAGTGAGAGAAATAAGTTCCCCTCAAACAGCTTCTCGTCAAAGAGTGCTCTGTGGAACCGACTCCCAAGAGGATGCTTCCACAATTACTACAATCTTAACCTTTATCTTCTAAAGACAATCTCATCCAGTAACCCTTCAGCCTGAGTGACTCTAAGACCTTGCATTGTATGAAGATATTTCGCGGTAAAAAAAACAAATAAATAAAATAGCCAAAAAACAATGTAATGATAAAAAGTCACTGAACTTGTTTATCAACTGAAATTTAAAACGTAGGCGAGCGGTCGAGTTAACTGGAAGGAGGTACATTATTTGGGCTATTGTCATCATCTTTGTCGCCATATTTATTACAACGTTTCGGACTTCTTCAGGTGGTTGGAATGTCGAACTAAACCCTTTATTTCGCTCACTGAGGTACACTGTTGCAGTTCCACATGCCATGTTTAATAAATGTAACTTATGTCCTGTTAATGGATGTCAGTTATCACTTACGTCCTGCCTTAACCTGCTATTGAACTCACACTCTTTGGGCCCTGTCACTGAATTTAACTAACATCTTTATCCACTGTGCCATGTGTCCTTGAGAACATCTGTGTATGAATTTCTGTGTATTATAAACCTAATGTCTTCAGCATTTACCAGTGATCATATTGCAATTTTTGCAGTTATCATACATGTTTTTACCAGAGCTCATATTACAAGTTTTATTGTTATTATCGCTTTTCTCAGGCACTACTTATTACTGGTTCCCATATTGTATTCATTTCTATGCTCGGTCGGCTCAGGGGATTTTTGTGGTCTAGCATAGGAACTAACGGTGATCTCCATTCACTCTCCATATGTGGTCAGCCACGCCTGACTTTTCCACTTCCCCTCGTGTTACAGCTTTCTGGTGTTCTTGAAGCTTTACGTTAAATGGGTAGCCTGTCTCGCCTTTATATTTCATTCCGCAGCTGCAGGGGCTATCGTACACACAGTCTTTAGTCAATTTCTCCTTTATGGGAGTGGGGTCTTACTCTGGAGAGATATCTGCGAAGTGTCGTCAAGGTTTTGAAGGTTGTCCTGATGTTATATGGACCGCACAGGCAGATACTGGAAGGAAGTAATTTAATTAGAGAAGATGATATGATGCAAAAACAGGTGTAACAGAGTTACATTTTCCATCATTGTCTTCAATTTTTTATCAGTTATTAATGATTTCGACCCAAATCACTTCTGCTTTTTCAACTGAATTACGAATGTGCAAAACCTTGATGAAGAAAGTTCATTGTCTTCAAATGTGGGACTAAAATTCCTTGCATTTTTGCTAATATTAGGGGCCGGCTGGAGATCATAAAAGACGAGAAAAAGGCTTTAGGATTATTTATTTAAAAAGCAGAACAACATATTTGAATAAAGACAATTTTTAACAGAATAACCAATAAGTTTGTCACTTTAATGAAGAAAAGCATTAAAACATTTTACAGCGTTTTACAAATATTGTCCAGTATAATATAGACAATTACGTAAAACAATAATAAATCTACATTATGTACATACCTATACATACACACACACACACACACACATATATATATATATATATATATATATATATATATATATATCATTATATATTTATATCATTAACTTTACTAATCTACTTTTTGTATGAATGATTCATTGTAATATAAAATGAACTGCACCACATATTTGATTTAAAAGAACTGATTCGACGTGCAAATGTTCGGGATAAAGACTGAGACATTACTCTATTTATTGAACAATTTAGTTCATGTCACATTGACTGATAAACTCCTACAAAATATAATCTGTAATTGTCATATTAGTAAAAAAAAAAAGTACTGTCTTAAATTTTCAAAATATTCAACCTTAGCGTTGCAACTGCACGCTCCAAAAGTTTGTATCGGTTGACGACAACACATTCAAATATATATATATATATATATATTTCGATTCGCATTTAATTTTTTCGTCTCAGATGTTACCTGAATTTTACCAAAAACAACATAATTTCCATGCCTGAATGTACAGTTGAAAGTACTTGCGTATTAAAGAAAGACCTTACAGCTTATAATTTTTAAAAACAAGGAGTGATTTGTAGGTTAATGCATCTTTAAAATTTTGTTTGCGAAGGGATTTCACCATTTTATATCATTAACTTTACCAATCCACTTTTTGTATGAATGATTCATTGTAATATATATATATATATATATATATATATATATATATATATATATATATATATATATATATATATATATATATATATACCATATGAAACAGCAAAATTGTCTAAATCGCATAACAAAATAATTGCCCCCCTCCAAAAAGATGTTTAATATATAAATTATCACTAGAGTAATTAAGTTGCTTGTTACAGGTTATAGAGTAAGATGTTTAGCCATCCTGACACCAGTTGTCGTAAGAATCACTAAAAAACATTGAGTTATGCAACTAGAAAGAGAGCAGGTTAAAATTGTTTTATGTAAGTCCTACTATAC
>OZ038493.1:27942463-27949963 GCA_964036315.1 Acanthosepion esculentum | reverse complement strand
TACTGTGGGTGTGTATTATCATTGGGCTCATTAGGGAGTGAGTATGATGTGTATATTCCTGTGGTTGTGTGTATAAGTGTGAGGCCTCAGCACCTCCGTAAGCATGTCTGTCTTGTGTGGGCATGAAATGTGGTTAGGTTTTGATTTGTAGGGTTATATATTAATATTATTTATGTTGTTAAATTTATGGTTAAGCCCGGCTGGATAATGCGTTTGTAAACGTTGTATCCACTTATTTTCATGGAACTCTAAAATCTTTCTAATGATATCTGCTCTGAACTTTTCTATTCTCTCAGTTGTAGTGAATTTGGCATGGGTTTTGAAATCGTGTTTTTCTAGGCGGAAATGTTGTTCTGAAGGTAATAATCTTTCATGGGGAGTCGACTTAATTCGATTGCGATAATTATTAATTCTGTAGTGAAAGGGCCATTCAGATTTTCCTACATATTGTTTCTGGCATAGTGTGCATTCTAGGAGGTAAATTATGTTATGACTTCTGCAGTTAGAATCATGGTAGATTTTGAAAGTAGATTTAGTGTCTGAGCTAGTAAATGAATTCGTGTGTTTAATGTGGTTGCAGCATAAGCTTCTTGTGTTGTTACATGGTTGGGAAAATCCTGTTGTTTTTTTTTGTTGGATTATTACGGATTACCTTGTCCCCTGAAATGTGGTTACTACCTATAATTTCCTTTAGGTTCTTAGGTCTATGATATGATAGAAGGCCGGGTTCCTCTAACAATTTTTTTAGGTCTGATTTGAGATGAAGTATTCCCCAGCGATTATTTGGGATAGTGGAGGCAGAGTGGGGTTGAAAGTGGTTACTAGAGGGATGCGGCTGGGTTTATTTTTAATCTTGTACATTAGGGTGTCTTCTCTAGGTGTGGAAATTGCTTTATTTATTTGTTCCCTGATTAGGTGTTGTTTATAGGCCCGTGTTGTGAATTGTTGTTCCAGATTTTCAATGTGTTTATTTAATTCTTCATTGTTGGAACATATCCTTCTGAGTCTAAGTGTTTGTGAATAGGGAAGGTTCTCTTTGAGGTGTTTAGGGTGGGAAGACAAAGTGTAGATAGTTGTGGCTGTCGGTGATTTTAGTGTATAGCGTCGATTTTAGTTTCCTGTTTTCATCTATGTAAATTCAGGTGTCTAAAAATGTTACCCGTCTTGTGGAATTTTTATAATGAAACTTAATTGAGTCGTGCACTGTGTTTAAGATCATGAGGAATTGGATAAGTTTATCGTCACTGGCCGTGTATACAAAGAATATATCATCGATATATCTTGCATAGAATACGCAGTCGTTACCGATGAGGGGATAGATATGGGTCTCCTCAAATTTACCCATGAATATTCTAGCATATGATGGAGCTCCAATGGTACCCATGGCACAACCTCTTACTTGAAGGTAGTGTGCTCCATTGAAGTTGAAAGTATTCAATGTAAGAATATGCTCCATGAGTTTTATGATAACTTCTGTGGGGGGGTCTTGTTTTCTTTTAGTAAGTGCTTCCTGAAGGGCGGTTAGCCCTTCGATGTGTTTAATATTTAAATAGGGTGATTTTACGTCCACTGTCACTAGAATAGCATTTTCTGGAACTGTTTGTATGTTATTGATTTTGTTAAGTAGATCTGTTGGGTCTCTGATGTAGGATTTTACTTCATTAGCTAAGGGTTGCATGTAATGGTTTACGTATTTGGAAATTTTGGTCGTGTGGCAGTTGAATGATGAAATGACGGGCCTTCCTGGGTTGTTGCTTTTGTGTATTTTAGAAAGGAGATAGAGGCGAACAGGTGTGATGTTTGTGGGTGTAAGTGTTGTGCATGTTTCCTTATCGATTAGATTGTTGCGAAGCATTATGTTTAGTGAGCTAGTTAATTCTTTTTGGTATTCGGGCAAAGGATCTGTAGGTAAGCTTTTATAGGTTTCTTTGTTATTTAGCTGATTCTTGGCCTCTTTCATGTATTCATTGATTCCCCAGATCACTGTGGCACCTCCTGTGTCAGCTTGTGTTATGATTAGGTCATCTCTATGTGTGAGTGTGTCAAGGGCTATACGTTCCTCTTCAGTAATATTGTTACGTGGCAGCTTACGTGCTATTGTTTTCTTTATGTCATTGGCTACGGCTATTTTAAATGTCTGTATAGTAATGTCTGTGTTTTGTAGGGTGTATGCAGTATCCTTCTCTTTTAATGTATCAAGTATGGAAGGTGTGTGATCATTGTCATTGTCAGATCATTTGCCAAGGTGTCGTTATCAAATCTTGGGGGACTAGGGCAAAAGTTTAGTCCTTTATTTAATAAACTGAATGTGTTGAGTGAAAATGTATTGTTACTTAAATTTATAACTCGTCTGTATGGGTCAAGTTTGTATTTGAAAGCATGGCGAAATTCTTTCGTAAAAGCCCGAAAGCTTGCATCATGTGTCCTATTAGGGATGCTATAGCCCCATCCAGGTGTCCTGGTTGGGGGCTTATTCCGTTTTTTTTTTAAGATTGAGTGTGTTCGCTGTTGATTGTCTACTAGGGGCTAATATGGATGGTCAGGGATGTCTAATGGAGTTAAGCATTCTGTAGAAGGACTGCTATGTTTTGGTTTATGTATGTTTGTACGGCATGTAAGGATGTCCGCGTAAGTTAGTGGTTTGTTTTGTGTGTGTGTTTGTTTTGAGGTTCTAGTTATCGTTGATGGTGGCAGTGTTGTTATTGTTGGTTGTGGCGCTGGTGGTTGTCTGTTGGTGTATTTATTTGGTCTGTTTAGTGTTTGCATTGGTTGTGTGGTGTTCAGTGTGGTTGCGGTGTTTTTTTTTGTCTTCTTTTGTGGTATGGTCGTTCACTTTTTTCTGAGTTTGGCTTGATTTCTCTTTTGGTCTTCTGTCTGGAGGAAATATTCCATTTTAGTTTTCTTTGTTTTTCAGTTTTTGTTTTTCGTAGATCCCTTACTATTTGGTCTGTGTGAGCTTTAAGTCATTCTTCATGTTAGTATATTCTTCCTTGTCCGTTTGTTTCTTTATTTGCTCATCGGGCAGGTTGATTTCCGCTGTTGTTGCCGTTATGCTTTCTTGGTAGAACTGTATGGGATCCTGCATGAGTTCCCTGGAGAAGTCTTGTAATTTACGGCACCATGATGCTAGAAACGCACCATTATGGTTACCTATTGATGGTTCAAATCAATCCTGAAATTGGTCGGTAATACTTGATCCTTCAGGCGTATCCTTATGTATTCTTAGTGTGGTTCATACCTGGCTAATGTGTTCGTTGTTCTATTCATACGGTTTGGCATTAATTCGGCGTTTATCGGTTCTGTTGGTGTTACGTCTTCGGCTTTTGGTTCATTCCCGTGTCTATTACCATGATTATCTTTTGAACAATAAAAAATATTAACAAATTAAAATCTTCAGACACACTGGGTTGTATATTAATATTCCTTCCTTTACATATATATATATATATATATATATATATATATATATATATATATATATATATATATATATATATATATATATATATTATGCAATTGATTAAGTCAGAGACTTATTTAATGTATATTCTGTTTGTATGTTATTTTTATAGATATTTCTGCAAAAGTTCTGTTTTAAATTAAATACTATTAATTACATTTACGGAAAAACGTATTTAATAGTGTTCAATTTAAGACTGTGCATGTACATAAAACAATTGTATCTATAAAAATAACGCATAACTAGAAAATATATTAAATTATTTCCTGACTCAATCCATTTCATAGTATATATATATATATATATATATAGTTATATATATATATATATATATATATATATATATATATATATATATATATATATATATATATATATATGCCAGATAAGATAATCCTAAGGAGCCAGACAAACCTACCTAGGTTTCACCTAAACGGATGTTCAGGGTACTAGGAGTTTTTTCTTTGGACTTGGAGCTTGAACACTGGACCATTGTTTTACGCCTTGATTTAATGTTCTTGGTTCTTTCTTTTTTTATTCCATATTTATCGTCGAGTACCGATTTATACTACTGCAAATTGAGCTATACGAGGTTTTTCCAAACGATTACCATCATATATTATATATATATATATATATATATATATATATATATATATATATATATATATATATATATATATATACACAGTAGCGGCCATAATATAAGGAACGGAAACAACAAAGACATAAATATGTATATTACTTAAAAAGTAATGCATGATTAGCAATGAATTTTTTACCGAATTAAGATTAAGGTCTAATGCATAAATATTATACAAAAAGTTACAAAAATTTACATAGTAGTTTTTTTAAATAAAGATTAAATGGTACGTGGAACTAGAACAATCTACCCCGGAGAACGAAATAAAGGGTCTGGTTCTAAATTCCATTAACCGGGAGAAGGTCGGAGCGTACAACGGTCGAAACATTGTGGATATGGCAATGAACATTAGAACAACAGTCCGAATAATGTAAATAATGTAAGTAATCATAATACATCATCTCAGAGATATAGAAATATATATGTGTGTGTGTATATATATATATATATATATATATATATATATATATATATATATATTTTTTTTTTTTTTTTTCTTTGGATACTGGGCTTGGATTCTGGACGATTGTTTGCCTCAATTACATGTTCTTAGTTCTTTCTTTTTTTATAACTTATTTTTCCTTGGATATTGGTTTGTTCATTTACAAGCCAAAACACCGAAGGTTTTACCAGATGAGTATAATTACTTCTATTTATAAGTTTATATATATATATATATATATATATATATATATATAATTTACATTATTTACTTCATGCGGACTGTTATTCTGATCTTCATTGCCATATTCACAACGTTTCGGTCGTTGTACGCTCCGGCCTTCTTCAAGTGATTAGAATTTTTAACCGAACGCTTTATTTCGTCCACCGGGGTAGATTGTCCTAGTTCCACATGCCATGTCTATAACTCACCTCTCCAAGATTTTGCGTTCACCACTGCTGTAGCCTTGCATTGAATTCATAAATCTTTTCGTCTAATCACTGGATCTAAACAAATGCTCATATCAACAGGGTCATGTGTATTTGCGCATAAGTATATATATATGTACACACCATGCAAAAGTGACTCTTGTACTGGAATACAGCAGACCCTCCGAAATTGTTGAGCACATCGTGTGTGTTAACTCGTTAACTAACTAATTATTGTTCGTTCCTGTACCTTCGGGCACTCTTAACGTCACATTAACTTTTTTTTTCCTTCTCAAGGTAAATTGATATTTGGCTATTCTATCAATTGCTGTTTGAGTATTTTCTCCTCTGGTATTCTTGATGATGAGTCCATTATGTGCACTAACCGGCTACAATCAATGTAACCTCTTGGGTTAACAGAAGGTGTATAAGTGCTCGTATCACCAAAAAACTATTATCTGATGCCTGATGACGAAATACATAGTACGTAATAAAATGGCAGCAGTGGCCGGTTAGATGAACATTATCATTCAAATCGATTTTTTCAATATAAATATTTGTGAGGTCAAGTGATAATGACTTACTTGATTCTAAATAATTTTAAATTGTTCCAAAATTATAAATAACTTCATTGATTTTTTGGTTGCTTTTATTTGTTTTTAGTATTATTGTATTATCACCGGGAAACTTGTTTATGGTATAATGTCTGTGTGTGTCTATCATGTTATGATTATTGTGCCTTGGTTGGACAATTAAAAAGTTAGTCTACGGGATAGGGATTGCGTATATCCTAAGAAACAATTTCATATAGGCTGCACAAAATCATTTCTCTCTCGGAGACACACTTGTCAATTGGCTGGGAAATATTGCCAAACATGATACATACCACGACAGATTATAATAACCTAAGACAGCATTTATATTTATATATCAATTATTTGCATCCCATTCACGTAACACTGAATGAATAACTTAATATTACTATATATATATATATATATATATATATATATATATATATATATATATATATATATATATATATATATATATATATATGTGTGTGTGTGTTTGTGTGTGTGTGTGTGTGCGCGCGTGTGTGTATGAAAAAATAAAAGAAAAAATAGGAAACGCATATCAGTCTAACATGTTTCACTTTTATTAAAGCTTCGTCTGCGATTGAGAGAAAACAGACAAAAAGACAGAAAACACTGATGTTTTCAATTATGTTTGGTCAGATCTCATTGGTCAGATATATGTCACTTGTATTAACAATGAATAATTCTATGTATATGTAGTTTTGTGAAGATTCGTGTATGTCTAAGTGGGCAGCGTATGGAAATGTGTATTTGTAATTGTGTACGTATATCTGTCTAGGTGTTTTTTATCATCACGTTTGTTCGGTCAACCCTCACAGCGAGGAGTCGCAGGGTTCTTATGGCTCGCCTCTTTAAGAATGTATTTTTTGTATTAGACAGATATAAGTTTGATTCCTTAAGAAAGGATTCAAAGAAAGATTGCGATGCAATGTAATGTTTTAGGCGGGTGTTTATATTTGGAATTAATGTTATTAAATTTTCAGTTTGTTTTTTCCTTAATTCACACTAAGCTATAACATTCTCGCTCTTCTGTTATTTACAGCAGCCTTTTGTACGATAGTGTATGAAGTGTGTTCGTCTCAACACACCACATGAAACGTTTTGGAAATGGGCATAACAGGTGAGGATTCGTGAGTCCATGGTTAGGAGTCCGAAAATAAAGCTCAGTTTTATCAGTGGCGGACCTCTATCGAAAAAAGGATGAATGAGTTGAAACAACGACACGTTTGCCAGTTTTCTACGACTACAAGAACATTGTTTTATCTCTCGATGATCCCTTTATATCGTTTGTATATTATTTTTACTTTATTTTATCAGTTTGTCATCGGTTTTAAGCTATATATATATATATATATATATATATATATATAATATGGAGCTTCGTTATAATTTAATATTATCTAATTTTAAAGGATATATTGTAAAGTAGATCGCACTTCTTTCGTAGTATAATTTATTTTCAAGAGTATTTCGTAGTAGTTATCTGTATTGAACCGACTTCAAATTTGTAAGTAGCTTTAAATCAATTTTAAGGAATATTATGGTGTTTTATGTATTTATTTATTTATTTTCTATTATTTTAATTTTATTCTATTTTATTTTTTGTGCGTAGTCAAAATATACGCCATGTTTATGGACAATTATTTTCATTTTGCGAATACATCCATTTAAAGTAAACTGACCTGTAATAATGTCAAGAATCAGGCTAAACGAGAAATGTGATAGTAGGGTTGATTTTAAGTTCCACCCTCCAAAAGAAAAGGCACAAATAAAATAAAAACGGCAAATATTTAGAGTAAGACACTATACCATTCTTAGGAAAAAGGGTTTAAATTTAGGAACATTAAGATTACCCCCTCGGTTATCCATTGAAACTGCTATCCACCAAAAAAGAAAAGAAGTCACTCGCCACCGTGGACCATATAAAA
>OZ038493.1:27894963-27937463 GCA_964036315.1 Acanthosepion esculentum | reverse complement strand
ATTATTGAAGAAGTTACAAGAGCCTTAATGATTTGCGATACGGTTCAAAGCAAATTCCTGAATAATTATATTGTGCAAGACACTACATGCTTATCAAGAAGACTCACGTTACATCTCTCGGATCATAGTTTAATTAGAATCCATTTAAACACACATAGATCTAAGGACACTACAATACTGCATAAATATGAATAGTTTTCTTTATATTATTATTATGTTTTTATCTCTCTTATTTCTTTCAAAAACCTACACCCGCGCGTGCGCGCGCGCACACACACACACACACACACATATATATATATATATATATATATATATATATATATATATACCAACACTTACTGTATATTTTTTTAATCATTTCACCCCAAGCAAGACGGGAATGCCACTAGTACGCAGGGTTTACAAAGAGTCAATGTGAGGGAAAAATTGGTTATGGGGGTACTGCGGAAAGACTAAAGCTGAACGTGGTTAAGTATATATATATATATATATATATATATATATATATATATATATATATATATATATATATATATATATATATATATGAAGAAATATAGTCTTAAGGTGTGCTATATTTATGGGATAAAATGCTCAATATCAGAGAGCGTGTGTAAATATAAAAGTGAACATAGAAGTCAACACTTAGAGGCGACAGTCTGTTTCATGCTAGACGCAATCGTCAGGCCTAACGATTACGTCTAGCATAAAACAGACTGTCGCCTCTAAGTGTTGACTTCAATGTTCACTTTTATATATATACATACATATATGTATATATATATGTATATGTATGTATATTATATATATATATATATATATATATATATATATATATTAATAAAAATTTTTATTTCAAAATATTTTATATCGCTACCTAATATTTCTATATTTCGGAACTAAATTTTTTCCGTCATCAGGCGATATTAGCTAAGTTACCTAATATCGCCTGTTGACGTAGCACTATTAGTTCCGAAACATCGAAATTTTTACGTAGCGATATAAAATATTTTAAAATAAAAAAAATTATTACAATATTTTGCCCTATGTTGTGTCCAGCACTTTAAAAATAAAGTAAGTGCTAAAGAAGGGTGGATTCTTAATCTATCTTTTCTTTCTCTTTGCTTATATATATATATATATATATATATATATATATATATATATATATATATATATATATATATATATATATATATATATATAAAATATCCTTTTATTATATCCTTACTCTGTCCTGGACATCGAGTTCTACCTGGATCATATCCTCTTGGAATTATTTTTATACATATATGTATGTGTATATATAATTGCATATGTATGTGTATATTCACCACTAATATTGTCTATATATATATGTGTATATATATATATATATATATATATATATATGTGTGTTTGTGTGTGTGTGTGTGTGTGTATGCGCGTGTGTGTGTGAGAGAGATAGATAGATCGTGTGTGTATATTTAAACATGCTTTAGTGAAAACCGATTTGTTTCTTCATCTTTTTAATTTACGTATGGTCTTTCGCAAAAGTGGCTGCTGCTGATGTACAAATTTACAACATCAATATATTTGTCGTCTAAGAGCTTTCGAATCACGTGAGTCATCATCAGGACTGTGTAGGTTTAAGCGTTATGGCTGCCATAAACAATAAGAGCATAAGTAAAAAGTGGTACATTAATGTGGACTGGTTGTAAAATTGTTATAATAAATCACACCTTTTGTATAAGTATTTTTCTACAGATTTAATATATCGCTGTATTCTAATTGTTTAATTCCTATTTCCCCTTTTTTTGCAATTGTGGCTCAGATGCCACCTGTAGAATATTTTAACGGCATTGTTATTAATCTTATCTTGATAACTCGGGTTTATATTAAAATTATTATTTTCTAAGTGAAGTCAAATTGGAAAGTTCACAATGTAATTGGGGAACCCATTATTAATAAGTATGTGTTTCATGCTACTTAATTCCTTAAGAAAAATTGCTTTTGATGAGGAGATTAGAATAAATTGTTTATGACAGCAAATCTATATCGTTCAGTATGTCCACTTTTATTGTTTAGGAGACCAGAATGATATCATAAATTATGTCATAAATCCACTACCTACACAACCCTGATGATGACTCATGCGATGCGAAAGAATGAGCTGGGTAATTATATCGATTTTTCCAATCATTTCACCCCAACCAAAGGCGATAATACGACTAGGAAGCAAGGGGCTTCAGAGAATGAGAAGACTTTAGTGAGGAGAACGGTCAATATAGGAAGAGGATTCAGGAAGAGAGAATATGGCGATCGGAGTTACATTTAAATTTTCGAAGATTTCAAGTAACAAGGAAGGAAGAACTCGAAAAGGAGTTCCACAGGCGATAAGTGTGAGAAAGAAATCTATTAGAATAGAACATACGGTTGCATCTAGCTAAATCAACAGTAAGACCGACACGTCAATTTTTTGGGGTAATTTGGAGGTCCAGTAACTGTTACCGCTCTTTCTAGTATTGATGGGGATTTCCTTTCTTACTTTATATTTGTGGTCGTGTAAAAAAAATCAACGGTCTGCTTATATCCTTATTCTCACTTTGAGTTACATGTGTTACGCATTTAGTTGCTACTCATGGTTTCTGGTGTCTGGTACAGTTATTTGTAATTCAGTCGCGCCAGTCCACGAAGTTCGAGAAAGGATAGTTCTCGCTGAAGTCTAAACGTTTCACTCGTTCAAGCCATTTTCAACCATCGATCTGAGAAAGTGGTTCTATTCAGCAGACATTTTAAATAATTCTGACAGGTTCAACACAATGCGTGGTATCGACATGAATGTCTCGATCTGACGAGGCTATTTAAGAACATGATGAGATCTTTACTTTAATTTTGAAGTTTCTTTAGCAGCTGGCAGCGTGGGCTAATCTACACCGAGTAGAAGCCTCTACCATGTTTAATGTCCTTATATCTGACACTGAATTCGTTGTAACTTATCTGAGATATTTGAAGTGCTTAGCATTTACTAATTTCACATCCTGAATTTTTTATGAAGGATTCAGGGTACACGCCATCACTGCTTTTATTCCGATTGCAGCTGACTGTTTTTGTTTTGACATGCTTATCTAGAGGCATAATTCTTGTAATATTGACAGAGGAGGCTGATACAGAAAGAAGGGGTATATAGGTCGGACATAAGAATCAATAGTGTATATGACGTGTCTATGCGATCATCATGTTTTCGTCTACAGATGGCATTGATGCGTCAAACAATGTACATGTTTTTTCTGTTCTGTGTATTTCGGTAATCATGTGGAAAACGCATTTTTCCTCCGAACCCGGTCATTCTCTCTCGATCTCACAGAGACACAATCTCGCAGAGACGGGCAGGCAATGATTTGTTAGTGTATTTGAAACATCTATACGTATGCAAATGATGATGAGCTATCCACTTTAAATCTGAACATGCACTGTTGATAATAGATCAAGATTATGGACACTATCAATGTTATTTTTATGTGCTGTACAAAGTTCTACATATACGAGATACTCTAAAGGTGAACACATAAACTGGTGATACCAGTTCAGTCAGACAGTCACACACACAATCCTTCTCTTTCTGTATCTTCTTTTTCTCTATCTCACACTATCTATCTATCTATCTATCTATCTATCTATCTATCTATCTATCTATCCATCTATCTATCTATCTATCTCAGTCTATTCATATCTATCTATCTATCTATCTATCTATCAATCGATCTATCTATCTCTATCTACTTCAGTCATTTCATATCTATCTATCTATCGATCTATCTAAGTCTATTCATATGTATCTATCTATCTATCTATCTATCTATCTATCTATCTATCTCAGTCTGTTCATATCTATCTATCTATCTATCTATCTATCTATCTCAGTCTGTTCATATCTATCTATCTATCTATCTATCTATCTCAGACTGTTCATATCTATCTATCTATCTAGCTATCTATCTGGCTATCAATGTATCTCAGTCTATTCATATCTATCTATCTATCTATCTATCTATCTATCTATCTATCTCTATCTACTTCAGTCATTTCATATCTAACTATCTATTGATCCATTTCAGTCTATTAATATCTATCTATCTATCTATCTATCTATCTATATCAGTATATTCATATCTATCTATCTATCTATCTATCTATCTATCTATCTCAGTCTATTCATATCTATCTATCTATCTATCTCAGTCTGTTCATATCTATCGATCTATCTATCTATCTATCTATCTATCTATCTATCTATCTATCTATCTCAGTCTATTCATATCTATCTATCTATCTATCTATCTATCTATCTATCTATCTCAGTCTCTTCATATCTATCTATCTATCTATCTAACTAACTATTTCGACTATTCCCTATCCTCTTTCCTTTCACGATTAACTGCTACAAATGGATCCACCTTCGTGGCAGTGATCAGGATTTGAGGTAAATAAGAATCGTTCCTGAAGGTATTAAATGTTTCCGATTGCAGGTGAATAAACAGATTGGCTTACTGCAGCATTAATGTTGACAGGGAGATCGATTTATTGATAATTATTAACAACTCTTATTCATCCGCATCTATACCAGTCTGGAAGCATACGTGCACACATATCTACCTATGTAAACAGACATCATCTCCTCGTGCATACATGTACACATTCATATTCATATATCCAGTCAGTTACAAACACATTTTCGCCATCAATTCACCCAGTCAAAAGCAAACACAATAGTTATTTCTGCATATTCTCTCTCTTACACCCCGCACACTGATACAGATTAAGGCAATATTTGGGGAACTCATGCTGTCAATATTAGGTTGAGTTATAAATAATTTCCGTTTTTATACATCACCGATCCACTTTTCTCCTTTCATGAAGAACATGTGGATTCGATACACGCTGATTTTTTATGTTTCGGTATATGCCACATTGTGAAAAATACATTACGATTTACCGTATGACGAAAGATCTTTGCCAATTACTTTATCGTAAATTGCTTTGCAGAAATGACTTCAGAGTTTCAACATCAAAGCGTAGAGTCAATCTTTCAACAACCATTGTCCAGAACGATTTGGAATCTAGTAGGTATCATTTTCATGATCATTATTATTATTACATATTCTGCCTACATATATATATATGTATATATATATATATATATATATATATATATATATATATATATATATATATATGTGTGTGTGTGTGTGTGTGTGTGTTTGTGTGTGTTTGTGTGTGTGTTGGGGGTAATAATAATAACAATAATCATGAAAAATGATATCTACTAGTTTCCAGTTATTATTACATATATATATATATATATATATATATATATATATATATATATATATGTATATATGTATATATATATATATATATATATATATATATATATATATATATATATATATATATATATAAGTATGTAATAACAATAATAATCATTAAAATGATATCTACTAGTTTACCGTTATTATTACATACTTATATAAATACTTATGTAAATACTTATACATATATATATATATATATATATATATATATATATATATATATATAAGTATGTAGTAATAATAATATTTATGAAAATGATATCTACTCGTTTCCAGTTATTATAACATATATATATATATGTATATATGTGTGTGTGTGTATGTGTGTGTGTGGGTGTAATAATAATAATAATATGAAAATGATATCTACTAGATTCCAGTTATTATATATATATATATATATATATATATATATATATATATATATATATATATATATATATAGAGAGAGAGAGAGAGAGAGAGAGAGAGAGATAGATAGATAGATAGATAGATAGATAGATAGATAGATAGATAGATAGATAGATAGATAGAATCATTTTTCAATTTGTTCAGGATTATTTTCTCCCTCTAACCTGCTAACCTTTTCTCTTGGAGTATCAAGTTGTCACACGTACAATGTCACTTTCAAGTCTTTCTTCACTGATCTTTGAACTGTCATAGCTGAAACTCTTCTCTCACGCGCCAAAAGTCTTATGGATTGAGTTGGATCTTTTCTAATTGATCTCTTTAGCGCTTTAGCCGACATTAGGGGCTTTAGTAGCTAAAACGAGATCACCTTAGCCGAACACTCTGTTGATGTGCAACATTTTCAGACACTCAGCCACACACACGCACGCGGCGCGCATATATCTATATATGTATGTTTGAGACACGCTAGCGTGCACACACACACAGACACACATACAGACGCGCGCGCATCCACATATGTGCATGCGTGTGTATGTGTGTTGTGTGGGCGTATTGGTCTATGCGTATATGTACTTGTCTAATATTTTCTCTGTCAACAGTAAATTCTGCTGCATAGAAACGGGGGAGAGGTAATTTGCTTATATGTATTCTTCGGATGACGTCGTTAGAATAGAAGTTTACTCGATTTCGAACTAGACAGCTGAAACACGATAAGCTCTTAACGTTTTGAATTGTTTTCTTCCACCGGATTATTTTAAATCGCAAGTGAAGTCATAGATTTTTATGTAATTACTTGGTGTACGCATGAATTATCAAGGACAGCACACGCAAACGAATGATAAACAACAACTATTTAGTCGTAAATCTCTTCGCGTTTCATGAAATCTATATGTTTCACACATTGGCACATATCACCAGTGAACTTTTTAACCGAGGTTCATTTAGGGTTTCGGGTTTTTCAAGATTACAGCTCCTCACCATCTTAAACCAGTCAATACTGTTCAGGTATCAAATCGCGCGCCACCTGTTAGTTACATCATTTTAGCCGATGTTCATTAGGGGTTTCGGGTCTTTGACGATTACAATTCCTCACCACTTTAACCCAGTCGTTACGGATAAGGTATGGACTAGCGTACCATCCGTTCGTTCCTTTTTCATACGAGGTCCATTAGGGGCTTCGGGTCTTTCAAGATTACAGCTCGTCACCACTTTAACCCAGTCGTTACGGATAAGGTATGGACTAGCGTACCATCCGTTCGTTCCTTTTTCATGCGAGGTCCATTAGGGGCTTCGGGTCTTTCAAGATTACAGCTCGTCACCACTTTAACCCAGTCGATACTGATAAGGTATGGACTAGCGTACCATCTGTTCGTTCCTTTTTCATGCGAGGTCCATTAGGGGCTTCGGGTCTTTCAAGATTACAGCTCGTCACCACTTTAACCCAGTCGATACTGATAAGGTATGGACTAGCGTACCATCCGTTCGTTCCTTTTTCATACGAGGTCCATTAGGGGCTTCGGGTCTTTCAAGATTACAGCTCGTCACCACTTTAACCCAGTCGATACTGATAAGGTATGGACTAGCGTGCCATCCGTTCCTTCCTTTTTCATGCGAGGTCCATAAGGGGCTTCGGGTCTTTCAAGATTACACCTCCTCACCATCTTAAACCAGTCAATACTGATCAGGTATCGACTTGCGTGCCATCCGTTAGTTACATCATTTTAGCCGAGGTTCATTAGGGCTTTCGTCTCTATCAACATTACACGACCCTCACCATATTGACCCAGACGTTACTGATCGGGTATCGACTTGTGTGTCACCCGTTAGCTACAACTTTCCTCATATTAACTAAGACATTGCGGTCCCTCTTACAGTTTATTGTTCAATCCTGGATAACTTCCGATTTACCAGTTTCTACGCACTTCCATTAAAAGGAAGCAAATGCGTTAAACCTTTCGTAAGAAATACGGCGGCATATTCGGTTTGAAGCAGTCAGAAACATTATATATAGTTTCGCGACATTTAGCAAAGCTCTAGAGTGAAATATAATTTATCACAAGCATAACTGCGTAGACGCATTTGATCTCTATTAAGTCATGCAATTGAGGACTAGGCTGGGCCAACAAAGACGCGACACCAATACTTTATATTTCGTTGGATTTGGCTCTTTAAAGATAGAATTTAACAAGGGGAGTCATATGCTTACTGAAGTGAAACAATGAGCTGACCATTTTTCCAGTATCTTTAGCAATAAGTCGGATACATGTGTTCTACTTGAGTTTTGGTAGAGCTTGAATCCCAAAAGACGTTCAAGACAAAGAGTCTCCTTGAGAGAAGGCACAACAATTATGATAGTTGAATGTCCATTGTCGTCAAACGGACTGGAGAGCTTTATGATGGCTAGAAAATTCGAGTAACATTAATATATAAGAGTTTGCGTTAAGCGCACACGTCTGAAACTGAGGAATCATTAACACAGTTCCTTAAACTGCTTCGTCAGTCTTTGGGTATTTTAAAAAAAAGAAGATAAACAGAAGCTTTGAATAGCGCGCGTGTCTCATCTCTGGTCGTGTGTCAGTTAAAGACAATGAGAATTCAAGGCAATCGGTCACCGAGAATTCGTTATAAAATCGGTCGGTGGAACGTTACTACATTGATTTTGGTCGTATTGGATTTCAAAAGCAAGTCCTTTCCTCGTTGAGCCACATCGGCTAGATCAATGATTCTTTTATTTATACATTTTAATATGAAGTTAATATACAAGGATAATGGGCAAGTGGCCGAGTGGTTGGAACGTTCGCATTCTGACCAGACTCGGGTTCGAATCTCAACATGGTCGATTTATTCGCAAGGAGGCTTCCTCCTGTCATCGGATTGGAAGTGACGATCGCAGCGTGCAGCATCTTTTGAAAGAGACTGAAAACTGTACCACTTGACGCAAGCCTTGTGAGTGAAATTGGGTAGAGGAACCCTTGGGGACCGTCGATAGCTGTGCTAGCACAAAGTCACAAGTCATCATGGCCGAGGGCTTGAACGTGTTGGATTTGTTCAAATTGTTGATCACACTGGATAACACGGTCTTTCCCGGAAATTGTAACTAACTTTTGCTCAGCATAGTTGGGCTATGTGAGTGCTGGAGAAATACAAATGCGTCAATAGGTATAGTAGACGGTTATTCTCGAATACGAGTGCCCAGCTATACTAATTGTTGTGGGGCAGACCCATTTTACACAAGATGGACTCGTCCAAAGTATACTTATACTGACAGAGAGAATAGCTGAAGGTTGAGATACGTTGAGTCAGGGTGAGAGATACGGAGACAGTACACAGGGTGTTCACAGAGAGTTATACGAGAGTCCAGCGAGAGAGATAATTACGGCTTCACTTACAGAGACTTGTACATATACTTTCTACTAACCCGCATTCCTGGACTACTAATCTTCACTTCAAGTCTGTATTCTTACGTTTAATACACTTATTATTCTATCTCAATTACTGGCCTTGTTTATTTATTTGTGCAGGATGACATTCCCGGAATCCACAACACTAATATAAAAGGTAGCACTCGGAAGAGTTATAACATACTATGAAAAATCTTACCCATAATTTCGAAGTATTTAGAAAACGAGAGTGCTAAACGGATAAGTAATACATATCCTCTTGAATTTAAATGAATACTGGAGAATTTTCTTGCAAATAAAGATGAGTCTTGAAGAGCAATTGAGATGTTTTAAGGAAAATGGGAACGAAAGGGAGACAATTGAAATCTCTCGAACGCATAATGAGGAAAGAAGGTTTGGTGAATTTGACACTCACAGCACATACTAAAGTCTAGAGTGACAGAGGAAAACAATGACTAGCCTATCTAATGGAAGTTTGTTGTGGCCAAGTAAATGGTTAAGCAATAACAAAACAAGAGGTTACGGATAAATAGTGTATTGAACAGTAAATAGAACAGAAGAGTGTTACACGACTTGGGAGTATGTGTCGGTTGACCAACGTTCAGTCTATATCGCTGTTGATATTTAACAGCGCCGCCCACGATGGATGTATGTGGCACAAGGCCGAGTTTACCGTGGCTTCTGCGAGGCCGTAGGATTGGCCAAAAATATTCAAGTAGAACCCGCATAAACGGGTTCAGGGCCTTTCTACCGACCCCGGACGAAACGTTGCCCTTTCGGCAAAGCCTCGTCCGGGTTCCTCTCTGTTCAAGGCAGTGTGTTCGCCAGTAACGAACAGTCTATATCAGTGTTCCCCCGAGACTTACTCTCCTACTAATTTTATAGTAAGTGGAAGAGTCTACAATAGACTCACTAGAGGGAGGACACCACAACAATGTTAGAGGTTGGACTGAGTCGGATAGAGAAGCAACAAGAATTGTTTAGGATAGAAAGTTGTGGGTAGACCTGGACGCCAATGTCTTTACGGGTTTTTGATTGATTGATTTGATTTTTACGACATATTACCCATGTTTAGGTTATTTACAGCCGAAACATCTACTGGATTTTAAGAATAATTCTTTTTCTTGCGAATGAATAGAGCGATTTCTTGAGAATAAAAGTGATTTTTCCATATACGAGTCCTATTATTTAACCCATATTTGGTGTGAAGGAAATGGATTCATACCTGATCCACGGCTATTTGCAGGTAAGTGAATAGAACGAATCAGTCGTGAACAGACCCGGCACATAGAAGAAGAAGCTAGTGAATATTTTCTCAACCCTATTTTTTGTGTATAGATATATCGTCCAACGACAATACGCGTGCAGCTAACGCTAATCGGTATTAAGCTTACTGACTCAGTAAGACTTCCCGTTATCTACTCATTTTCAATTATAACGAGATCTTATGTAACGTTGTCTTCAAACGGATTTGCGAGATTTACGATGGCTGGCAAATTCCAGTAACATGCACATATATAAAATTCTGCCTTAAGCGCAACATGTTCGCAATCGAGAAGCCTCTAACCGAGATCCTTCGCCAGAATTTGGGTAAGCTATTCTTTTCAAGATAAATATAAGCTTTAAGGAGCACGCCTGTTTCGTATCCGGCCGTGTGTCGGTTAAAGATGAGGAGAATACCTGTTAGATTTTTGGGGTACTTTAATATACTAGTGAGCCAACCAAAATGAGCTGACTCATTTTATAGTTGACCAATATAAGGCGTAACCAATCAGAAGGGTCAAAATATTCAATTCGACGTGTATAAAGGTAGCCATGTTTTTTTTTCCGAATATTCACTGCCAACCCCCGAGACATTCTATTGGCAATATAGTCATATCCAGTAGAGTGTCTGACTCGTGAGTGTTAATCTTTAACGTTGTTTCATTGAACAAATTACGTACTGCGCTGGATTCTATATTCATAGACAACGAGGAACATGGTCAATAATTCAAGGCATCCATTCACCAAGAATTCGTGAGGAAATGTGAGGAACTTTCGCAAATTCATCTATAAACTATCACTATTAGATTATGTAATGTTAATGATATTATTTGAAGTAATTGTAAATAAATATATAAATAATCAATCTAGAAATCATTAGCTTTAAGGACAGTGGCGCGGTTGCAACATTCACCATTTCTTTTGATCATACTTTTACTTAAAAAATCGAAAACCAAGAAGAGAAAATATACAATGTAACAAATAAATAACAACAAGTATAATAAATTGATCTAAATACATCCAAATATATAAATAAACTAACAACCAATACCGATACCGATAAACTAGCCGTTTAGAAAAAACAAATAAAGATAATCAATCCAAATAAAT
Organism: Acanthosepion esculentum; assembly: GCA_964036315.1. NCBI lineage: Eukaryota > Metazoa > Mollusca > Cephalopoda > Sepiida > Sepiidae > Acanthosepion > Acanthosepion esculentum. The sequence continues at coordinate 27,925,921 of OZ038493.1, read as the reverse complement.
AAATTAAAAACTGTTCCCACCAAAATAATAGTCAGAACAAACCACAACGATCAACCCCAAAATTCAACAAATAGCTTTAATTATCTTCCCAAACAAAAACAAAACTATTAAATAAGCTATATAAACAAATTTTTATTACGTTAATAAAAACACCGATCAAAATAAAAATAAATAAATAAATAATAAATAAATAAATATATAAGATAAAAAATTAAAATTAAAATGATTAAAAGCAAGGAAAAAAAATTTGACCCAAATAAATAAGCAAATAAACGACTCCCGGTAAAATAACGGCCATTATAGACTACCTACAATAAGCTATATAAACAAATTTTTACTACGTTAATAAAAACACCGATCAAAATAAAAAATAAAAAATAAATAAATGAATATATAAGATAAAAAATAAAAATAAAATTAAATAAAAACAAGCAAAATAATTTGACACAAATAAATAAATAAACAAATAAACGACTTCCGGTAAAAATAACCGCCAAAATAGACTACCCACAATACACCACTGACCCGTATATATAAATAGCTGAGAAGAATAACAGCACTAGTTGCCTGACGATTGCATCTAGCATGAAACAGACTGTCGCCTCTAAGTGTTGACTTCTATGTTCACTTTTATATATATATATATATATATATATATATATATATATATATATATATATATATATAGTCAAACATATTTTATTGAATAATACAGATATATTATGTATATTTATAGTTATAATCCTTTCTATTCTTTTAAGTGGTTTCTTGATGTTAAGAGGAAATTCCTCAAAGAAGGCACCGTAGTTTATCGTCAGGAGTGATTTACAAAGACAAACTTATTGGAAATATCATCGATGTGATGGTGATTTTTAAAACACGCGTGAACGCGCTATGTTACACGTATTTTGTTGCACGTTTGACTGAAGCTATGCTGATTATATATATATATATATATATATATATATATATATATATATATATATATGTATATATGTGTGTGTGTGTGTGTGTGTTTGTCTGTGCATAAATGTATGTATGCACGTGTGTTTCTGCGTGTGATAAATATTTCTGTTCCCTTAACCCTCCGCTGACAATATATATTTATAGGTATTTTCATGAGGAACATTATACTTATCATTGAGTACTTAAACTGTACTTGTTCTATGAAGTAGTAATATATTCGGAATATAATTAAAAAAAAAGAAAGAAAAGATAATCTCCTTAAAGAGATAAGTAAAAATGGGCCAATATATTTCAATTTTTATAGTTGCACAAACATTTTGTTTTGTATTTTTTACTTCTTTGTGGTCTCAATGTTTCCCTTCATTATGGAATAGGTACACATTAACTGTTCAATGAAAAGATATCTCTATCTATAAACGGCAGGATGTGTGTGTGTGTGTGTAACGAATGCACGGCCGCAATTTTCGACGGATTTCCACCAAAATTTACATGCCCATGCTCCAAGTTAGTGGAGGGCCAAGACTGACTTTGCATTTCCCAACTGCCATCGATAGTGGAAATAATCGATTTTTTCATGCTTCTACGGCAGTTTTCATGTAGTTTGCGGCCATCTTTTACTGGCCAGTGTGAGAGCCTATAGATGGGTGCCACGAATAGGCAGGAATATTCTATTTGCCAGTGTGAGCGCCAACAGCTGACTGACAAGAATGTTAACTAGCAGGCTAGCATGCAAAAAAATCGATATCTGCATTCGTCACAAGTGGGAAAAATTTAAATCTGCATGGTACTTTACTCCAATTGGCACATTTTCTTGCTTAAACTCAACGTTAATTCTGATTCCGCAGAACTAGGGTGCGTGTGAAAAAGTATTTGTTGTTAACATTCTTTTTTCATTCGTTTTTTCCAGTTACGAGTCCTTTTTTTTAAAGCTGATCGTTTTATGTTCATTTTGTTTAGTTCTTTTTGCGTAACAGATTTAATGTTCAGTATAGAGCTTAGAAAAAATTCGCAGTGTGAGATAGGCAAGAAGTAAAGCATGTAGCAACATCAGCACGGCAAAGGGCACTCCTTTAAAAGCAATGAAGGGCAAAAATATTTTAAGTCAAGTGATAGCGATTGCTGTATGAGTCGTACGATTTTTGAATCAAGCACGGGCAACGCCGGGCCATGCTACTAGTATAAACTAATATTTCTAGCTCATGTCTACGAGAACAGAAATATTTATTATTATATTGCATTTAAAGCTCTATATTTCATATTATTCACATTATTCGGATTATTGTCCTCAGCTTTGTCGCCATATTTATTACAACATTCCGGCCTTTGTATGTTCCGGCCTTCTTCAAGTGGTTTGAATGTCGAACTGAACCCTTTATTTCACTCGCTGGGTAGACTGTTCTAGTTCCAGGTGCTATGTTTAATGGATGTCAGTTATCACTTATCCCCTGTTAATTCTCCTCCTTAAACAGGTATTGACTGTTTCCTGAGTGCTGTTGTCCTCCTCCCCTTGTATTCGCCTATCCCAGTTTTGGGGAGCTGTTGCCATGTACCCAGGGTTGTTGCTACAAGCCGGAGCGTACAACGGCCGAAACGTTGTTATAAATATGGCGAAAAAGATGAGGACAATAGTCCGAATAATGTAAATAGTGTACATAATACCTCATCTCAGAAATATATTTAATATTGAAAACATTTAATTGTTTTGTTACGGGTACACTTTTTTTTCAAATATATATATATATATATATATATATATATATATATATATATATATATATATATATATATATATATATATATAAGTGTGTGTGTGTGTGTTTATTATACAGAAACTATACTAAACCACCAATTGAAATTAAATTTGACATTCACTCGGATAATCGGAGTTGCCATTTGATAGTTCAAATCATGCCTATTCTTTTTTTCCGAATCAATATTAAAATTTATATTTAATATTATACTTGCCATTGTATTTATCAGTTATCTTTGTTGGGAATTCAGATCGAACTAAATTCCGAGAAATGGAATCGAAGAACAAATTTCAAGCTGTGACTGAGACAGTTTCCGTTTATCTCGCTCTAAAAGAATTCGGAAAGGAATGAAACCATCTAAATCCGTTAGCTTTAGAAAGATAATTTTATTCGATAGTAGGTCAGTTCAGTCCTCACCAACTTTCTCGTCGATGGCCACAGTAGTTTAGTTTTTAACGGAATCATTCTTTTAGACACAGAAATATGCTGAATATAAAGATAGTGTATAACTAGCCATAATGTTTGGAAGATCTGATAACAGAGAAATTGTACACAAGATGCTACAAATTCTCTAATATGCGCTGCTCAAGTTTGAATTTAAAGATATTCCATTTGGTTGACTACCTAAGGTAACAGGCTAGTCAATCCAGCGATGAAGGAACTTTGGTGTCATGCCTTTTTTTTGTTAGCTCGAACTGACCAAATCAGAATGACTGAAATTCTCCCGATTCGCGACAGTCTGCTTCATGCCTGAAAGCATTTCTTAGGCCAAGTGTTCTTTGTGGTCGCTTGACTATTTATATATCTTGATCGTGCTATTCATTGAATGGTTAGTAGGTTAATGCTTCATTAAGTTTGTTAGCGAAGAGATTTCGCCATTAATTGCATTAACTTTGATTACCTTTTTAACTTTGATTAACTTTTATATATATATATATATATATATATATATATATATATATATGATGGCTCCCTCAATTCGTATTCGTCGCATGAGGATCCTACATTTTTAAAAAAGGAAAATACAATATGTCCTCATCGATGACTTGATTATAGGAGTGAAAGACAATAGTCCGTGTTTAAAAAATGCCAATAATTGTAATAATTACTCATCCCAATAATTCAAACTGAAATTAGTGCTCTAGGCTTATGTAGAATCAGGCACACTTTTGGAGGAACTGTTAACCGTGAAATGTTTCCAAAATTCTCCCAAAAACCCTAGAGATGTCTTCCTTCTTCTAGATTAGCTTCATACTTAAGTATAGTCTACTGACAAATAATACCTTACTGCTGTTACCATCAAATTCAATACAACATATGTTTTTCATATCATTTAAGGTACGAAAGAGAATTAACACATTGAATATTCTGAAATTTGGGTAAATTATGGAAATTATCTTACAGTTTCTCCTCGTTAACTTTCAGGACATCAACGAGAAACATTCACAGTAATTTTTCAACTACAAATATTGTCATTTTCGTTTCCAGTATTTTAACTGCTCATTCATTTACATGATTGTAATGATGAAAATTTATTTGTCTTTAGCATCCGGTTAAATGTAATTACAGTAATTACACAATCAGCGAGAAGAAAATATCTGGACATTCTATAAATATTTAAATAGCCTAATACATTATGCTAAATGGGCCTGGACTCTTTGGCGCCAAAGAATTAAACTTAACACCATGGAGATATTAATTGAAAATCCCACGACTACATATATTTTTCTACTAATCTGTTTCGCGGCCTGCCTGCTGTCTGATGCCTGAAACCGTTGCTTATTCATTGCATGAGGACAAGGATTTCGAACTCAGAAAAAAAGACTGAGATTTCGATCGAACATTTTTCGGTCTTTTCAAAATCAAATGATATAGTTCTTGTTTCAGGATTCCCTTGACTTGAATCAAATATCATTCTCTTTCCCCGAAAACACCTCACACCATAACAGACCCCAATTATGCTTATGTGTTCGAAGCACACATTTTCCATTCAGTCTTTCTCCTGAGTTTATTTTTCTCACATAGACTCTCTTCTTGCTACGACAAGTTCACATTTGAACTCATCTATCCACCTTACATTTTGTCACTCTTTAAATATAGAATCATATGATTTTCCCCATGAGAGTTTCACCTTCTGTAACGGGGATTTCTTGATGATTATGCACACATTATTTTGAGGGCAGCACTGGTGACTGTAGAAATGGTTCAGCTGTCAAATCTGGAGCAGTATTTCTTCTGTTACTTTTGCACTAAATTATCAAGTGTTTATCTTCGACAACAGTTGTTATTTTTCATACAGCAGATGTTTTTTCTCTCAATATTTGTGCCAGTTTCTGACTGTTTTTGTAAGGAATATTGCATCCCATGTCTAGAAATCTTTAACTTCATGACAATTCGGATTTGGTAGTAAATGTGAATGAAATTAGTTTTTAGTCATAAGTAATTTCCGCTTTTTATCAATTTTATATTATGTTTTATATATATATATATATATATATATATATATATATATATATAAATATAAAAGTGGACATGGAAGTCAGCACTTAGAGGCGACAGGCTGTTTCATGCTAGTGCAATCGTCAGGCGACTAGTGCTGTTATTTTTCTCGGCTGTTTATATAAGGGTCAGTGGTGCATTATGGGTAGTATATTTTGGCGGGTACTTTTACCGGAAGTCGCTTATTTGTTTATTTATTTATGTCAAATTATTTTGCTTGTTTTTTTGTTTGTTTTTTTATTTTTATTTTTTATCTTATATATTTATTTATTTATTCTTTTATTTTGATCGGTGTTTTTTGTTTAACGTAGTAAAAAAAATATAATATGATATATATATATATATATATATATATATTACTATAATATGATATATATATATATATTACTAACATGCTATTAACAAGGAATATATTTCTCCTGTTGATGGCCATGCTGGCCGAAACTATGAGAGGAATCTAATTGAAATAATAAAATCGAAAGAATATTAATATACAGCCCAGTGTTTCTTAAGATTTTAATTTTTTAGTATTTTTCTTGTTCAAAACATATATATATATATATATATATATATATATATATATATATATATATATATATATATATATATATATAATATTACACTAGTACACATACAACTATTTACATGTGAATAGGCTACAATAGATATAAATAAATGAGATTGATGAAAAGATATGGATAAATAGAAATTGATATCTATTAATTTGCACATATATATATATATATATATATATATATATATATATATATATATATATACACAAATTAATAATATATACATACATACAACGTCTATATATATCACAGCTTAAACCGGATTCTAATGGTGCCGAATGAGCGTCTTGGCAAAGAAGACGTGACTCATAGGGGCATAGTGCGTTGATGGTTTTTACCGTGCCTTGATATATTACATTGTTTCGTAGGCAATTGCCGTTTAAGGAAAATTCGTTCTTTATTCTGAAATTAGATGTGGGTTTAGTTTGTTCGGGTGGTTTGTTGGTAGTTTTCCTGTTGTGCTTTTTTATTATTTGTGCCATGTGCTTGGTGAAACTGTATTTGGTTTTCACTGTCTTTTTGTTTAATATTTTGTGGAGAGTGTTTGATTCGGGGAAGTGTTTGTATGATAGTTTGATGAATATTTTTCCTTCGTTTTTATTTTACTTTTTGTAGTACGGTGGGTTGAAGCATGTGATGTTTCTCTTCCCATTGGCTTTTTATTTGTCTTCTGTGATACGTTCGTGAGTGTTGCCAGGGATCCACTACTTTTAGGTCTGTTTCATAATCTAAACTACCAACAAACCACCCGAGCTTTGTTGAATATATGTTTTCATTGTAAGAACAAAAAAAGTAATCATTGTACCTTGTCAATTTTTCTTTTGTTCGTATATGTGTTTTCTTTTTTGGCAGAAAATGTATAAAAACTGCCCGAATATTCTATATGTAATTTTCCCCTCCAAAAGTCTTTTGTAAAAGACTATAAACTTCCTGTAATATATCAAATATCTTTTGTTTGTGTTTTTCCTTTTGTACTCTTATTTAATTTTTCAGGTCACAATGTATATGGATGCTGAAGATATAACCGAAAGAATTTCTATGCTTACGAATGTGAACTCAGAGGACGTTTTATGTGATGAGTTTTTAAAATTGTCCAAGCCTTTTAAGATTTCAGCGTGCAATCCGCTTTCAAATGTAAAGCTAAATTTGATCTGTACTTTGTGTCCGTTAGATTAGCTAAAACGAATCTTTATTTCGGGCAAATCACTCTTGACCTCCTCACTTATCTGTTGACTATAAAGGAATAGATGTTTAAGGTACTAGCACTTTTGATCTCTTTTCGGACTTTTTACATATCTGTCTCTCTCCAACAATCAACCTGTCTATCTCTCGATCTATCTATCTCACACAATCTATCTATCTATCTATCTATCTCTCTCTCTCTCTCTCTCTCTCTCTCTATATATATATATATATATATATATATATATATATATATATATATATATATATACAGGGTGTCCATAAAGTTCGTGTGCATTTTATAAAAATTTATAACTTTATTTGTATTTGCGTTAGAAAAAATCTGTAAAAAAATGTTATAATGTTTAATGTACCTAGTTTTAAGTATATCTAAAATAACTAATGTGATTTCAGGCATTACTGTAAATCAGTTGGCAAATGTTTTCCGTGAACTGCAAAATCGTATTACCCTTTGTATTGCTAATGATGGAGGACTTGTGGAAACTTAAATAAAATTTCAATAAAACCTCAAAAAGTATAGATTTACTTCTTTTTAATCCTTTTTTCAAATTATTTCTATCGCAAATACAAATAAAGTTATAAATTTTTAAAAGTGCACACGAACTTTATCGACACCCTGTATATATATATATATATATGTGTGTATGTGTTCATACGTTATTTTTATGGATGCAAGTTATTTGAGTAAATGCTCTGTTATGTTTTTAAACAGCATCAATTATAGTTACCCGCTTGAATGTTCGAGCAATTTCGTAGAAAATATGTTTTCTCCGACAGGTATCGAACCTGAATACCTTACGCAAGACTTTATATAGCATAACATGCTTTTTAACTATTAAGCCACAGAGAACTTCCAGTTAGCAAAGTCCAAAATATTGCTTATTAAACTGTGGCTGAATGGTTAACAGCACGGCAATTTATATAACGGTTTCCGTACGCGATACAATTTCGATTTCTGTCGCACTACGCATATATTTTACGATACAAGATCTTAGTACCACCGTGGGATAGTACAAAGTACTAGCTACTAAATCACTATATTTCGACATAGTCATAAATATTGGCTATACATTTATACCAGCAATAAATAAAAACCTGCATGGCGAATTTATAAATGTAGCTTCTCGATTCCAGTGACTGGTTGCCGTAAATATCCAACACGTGTCGATATATATTCATGGGGGAATTCTTTCCTACCATATACTGTTTCATTTCTCATAACTATTTTAACAGTAATTTTCTAACTTAAGTGGCTCTTGAGCAATGTATTTAGCAAATTCTAGTAAAGAGTGGAAATTGAATTTTGCGTATCTGAGGTAGATATTTTAAAATGCGAATTTCTCTTTACAAGTATTCATTACAATATGCATGATTCTACTGAGTTTACCTAAAGTGTTTGGTTGATTGATTCGTTTTTTTTACGGCCTAGCAACCCTTGCATGTTATTTAAAGATTATTTTTAGATTATAAGAACTTTTTGGAACATTTTATATAGTAATTTTTTAGTAACATACGTCTTTGTAATTAACCCATAGGAGGGGGAGAAGTGGATGGATATTTCTGTGTAACTGAATATAATGAACTCGGCTGTCTGATTATCCATTACACCAGCCACATATTCAAGTTTAAATCAGTTGTTATTGCCATGCGGTCACCCATCTAGTTACTGACCTGGAACGACGATGCTTAACTTCGATGATAGAGCTGAAATAATGAGTTAAAATTAATGATATCCACAGGGAGATCCTCTAGTTGCATTCTTCTTCGGAATATTTACTAATGATGTGGACTGTTTTTCATTATTGGTTATCGTTGTTTTAGTTTATCTTATTGTACTCATTGACCTACTGCAGCTTGTATAAATAAGTCGCTGCTGCATCTGTCCAGCTATCTATAGTGATTTTCCAAGCGTAGCTAAGATGTGACACAAGGCCGAAAGTATGGGGCACCCAGTGAGGATCGTAATTGTTCTAGCGAGACAAGCTTGCTAGCCATTACATCGCCTCGGGGTGCCCTTGTCCAGCTATATATATATATATATATATATATATATATATATATATATATATATATATATATATATATATATATATATATATATATATATATTGTCATCCACAGACAGACTGTTTCGCTGTATCACAGCTCACCAGTGTGGCTAGGCGTCTGGTTGCCTCTAGCTAGGATCGAAACTCGACTGAAATTGTCGTCAGTCGGGGATTCCACGACTAAGCCACGGCAGGGATTAAGGTGAATTTAAGCGTATTTATTTTTAGATAAACGCACAGTGACTGAGAGAATTCGATTCGAAGTACCGAAGAGTCTTGCATTATTAGCCGTAATAGTCACTGTTTACAAACCCACACTTCCTCCCCAGAGAGCTCAACAGAAATAAATTTTTCAGGAGTATATATATATATTGTCATCCACAGACAGACTGTTCCGCTGTATCACAGCTCATCAGTGTGGCTAGACGTCCGGTTGACTCTAGCTAGGATCAAAACAAAGCTGAATTGGAATCAGTCGGAGATTCTACCCCTAGTCCATTGGCGTGCGTCAGGGATGAAGGTGAATTTAAGCGTATTTATTTTTTAGATAAACACACAGCGACTGAAAGAATTCGATTCGATGTACCGAAGAGTCTTGCATTATTAGACGTAATAGTCACTGTTTACAAACCCACACTCCCTCTCCAAAGAGATCAACCGAAATAAATTTTTTCAGGAGCATATATATTGCTATCCACAGACAGAGAGTTTCGCTGTACCACAGCTCATCACTGTGGCCAGACGTCCGGTTGCCTCTAGCTATGGTCGAAAACCGACTGAATTGGCGTCAGTCAGGGATTCCACCACTAAGCCGTTGGCGCACGGCAGGGATGAAGGTGAATTTAAGCGTATTTACTTTTAGCTAAATACAGAGTGACTGAGCGAACTCGATTCGATTTATCGAAGAGTCTTGCATTATTAGCCGTAATAGCCACTGTTTACAAACCCACACTTCCTCCCCAGAGTGCTCAACTGAAATAATATTTTCTGGAGCATATATATCAGTAATTTTATTTAACTATTTAATTATCCGTATGTCAGATAATATTGACACGTATGTGCAATTTGTGTGTTACTTCTTCATAAACTATTTGTTTCGGTCGTAGGTTTGCCAAAATTTAAATTAGATGGATTTCAAGGAGAGGCTATTTTTGACAAGTTTATCCGTAACTAAATAATAGGATCAAAGAGGAAAACTTCCGTTTGCGTTAACATGACAGGATATGCAGTGAAACGAATGAACATGGAGTTTAGGATTGGCTCCTTATTTCTTTGATTGTTTTCGAAAGAGAACTACTTTTTTTTTATCGTTTTTTACCTTAAGGTGAGTATTGTTAAAGGTCAACATATACAAACCTTTAAGAGTTCCAAGGTCTTTCTAATTACTCACATTGTACTGCGACGTAGCCGATTAAACTTTTGTTACTTGACTTTCTGTCAGAATACATCTCTCTTTCTTCGAAATCTGTTCTTAAGAGAAGACTACAAATAAGGGAAATCAGTGTAAGCTATTTAATATCCCTGCAGATTTTCAACGAAGCCATAAGGGTTTCTTGCTCATCCTTGACCACTATATTGCACCGATCGGCTTTACTCTAATGGCACAGGTGTACAGAACACATAGACATAAGATTCTTAACATACATACACATACGCACCCACAAATACTCCCCCCCACACATATATATATATATAAATAAAATGAAAGAACAGTAAGATATATAATCCGATGTTCTTATTGAATTTTTTTTAATTTTTACCAAACAATGCTCAATGTAAATTTACAGAGCATAAATATTATAAATTAACCGATTTAAAATATGGTTTCTTCGCAACACAGTAATAACCATGTTTCAAAATAATAAAAAAAAACAGGCGACATGCGTTTAACGGATGTCAGAATTCGTTGAAAAATACACCCCTACCCGCCCTAAAGTTAACTGCTTTTTCGAACGTAACTCACAATTGATACAACAATATTTAATAAAAATGAACACGCTACCGCCCCTGTTTGAATGATTGGATTTCTCTGTATCCTTGGAAACAGGAAATTATGAATTTATACGTGTGTTTAAAATTTAGTAAATTTAAAAATAAGTTGTTTCAAAATTCGCTTGAAGATGAAACAGAACTAATAATTTTAATTTAATTATATAATTAAATTTTAAGTTTTTAGATTCGGTTTTTGAAACATGGTTATTACTGTGTAGCGAAGAAACCATATTTTAATTTCAGTTAATTTATAATATATATATATATATATATATATATATAATTTACGTTATTTACTTTATTCAGACTGTTATTCTGATCTTCATTGCCATATTCCCAACGATTCGGTTGTTGTACGCTCCGGCCTTCTTCAAGTGATTGGAATTTCTAACCGAACGCTTTATTTCGTCCACCGGGGTAGATTGTTCTAGTTCCACATGCTGTGTCTTTAACTCGACTCTCCAAGATTTTGCTACTGCTGTAGCCTTGCCTTGAACTCATAATTCTTTTGGTCTAATCACTGGATCTAAACAAATGCTCATATCCACAGGGCCATGTGTCCTTGAGAATATTTGCGCATAAGTGAATATGCCGGACTCATCTGGATAACAATTCCGAACCATTATGCATTACACTATGTGCACATACAAACTTAGAAGACATTGTAGTCCCAAAACGGTCACCCACCTAACCAGGCTCAACGTTGCTTAGCTTCGCTGGTCTTATGAGAAATAGTGCTTCAACGGGTTATGGCAGTAAGCGTGTAAGTGAAATTAAGAAATAAAGTTTATGAGGTTATGTAGGAGAAATAATGGTTAGCGATAGAGTTGAAGAGGTCAAGATTATAGGGATCGATATTCCATTCACTGGGGAGTTTGTTTCAAAGTATGGGAGATCTAGGGATAATGCTTATCTACATGGTACCTTTTTCTTTCTAATGGAATATGAAGGGAATAAATATGATTCCTCCTTGTGTACGTGACATCGAGGGTCTTCGCTACAAAGATCACCAATTGTAGCACTAACGAATGTAGCGCATGATATAGTTTACTCTGAAAGTAGCGATAGAGGAGTGAGCGGCCTGCAACGTTTTATATACTAAAATAAGTGGCAACAACACACGTCTAATAAAATCTATCTTAAATGAGATCATTCTTTAAAATCTGGTTTTAATGGCTGGGCCAGTGCAAGGGTCTAGTGGGCTTCGTCCACTCTACTACATCTCAATTCTCATAAGGTAGTACTCATATATATGAAATATATATAGAAAATATTAAAATAAATACAATGTATCTAAACACAAATGAAAGACATGTCATAATAAATCATTTAGTCTTAAAGAAATTAATGTTTTGCGGCAATATTTAACATGAAATGGAATCTTTTTTATTAAAAATTTGAATAATTCCACATTATGGATAGAACATAGTGTGGGAATGAGGTTATAGGATGGAAAGTAATTCATTACCCACAAGGTAGTGTAAAACCTTTTTAACTCTATCAAGACAGGTAAGTGAGAATTGGGCAACTCCAAAATATAAGGAATAATATTGCAGGTATTTTGGATTTTATCAAGAAACCCTAAATTCATAGCAGAAATCCGTCCTTGGTAAGACGATAAACTACTTCCGGCAGCAAGGCCTCTGATCAGGAGGTTTTGAGGAGCGTGGAAACACCTCTTAATTGTTGGTGTTTCCAGGTCCATCCTGACCCAGGGTGTTAGCACCTGTTAGGGTCACAGGTATGAGCAAATAGTTAAACGCAAACTGGGGTCAAAACTCTATGAAAGCGTAAAAATAGGTTTTGATACCAGCAATACTTTTTGGTAAAAAATGATTACCAGTATTGAATTTTTGAAGGAAAAAATTATTTTAAGCAATACATTATTACAAGCAGTACATTTTTGTAAAAAAATATTACCAACAATATTACCAACAATATTACCAACAATATTACCAACGATATATTTTTTAAGATAAAAATTACAACCAGCAATAAAAGTCATTTTCGGCATTAAATATCCCATTGAGTTTGATATGCCGTAAAACATATCAAACCAAACGAAACCATAGCAGAAAGAAGAGGCAAAATGTAGCAGGAATATCCAATACAAGGAGAAATAGTAGACTTATAAATGTGTAACATAAATAAAACAGTAACAAATAGTCTAGTATGATAAAGTGAACTAACTTTTCTAGTAGCAGTGCTACCAAATGATATTATCTTTCCATTTCCTGTGAGGGAGAAACGTTAGCCAGAGAGGGCGCCAGGAGCCAGGAGCCACTCTACTGGAAGTTAGCATCAACCTTGATGATGGAAGGCAGAAAAGTTTGTCCCAGACGATTAAAGGGCGGTTTTATTTTGGAAGCGTTAGAACAAACAACCCCAGTTAACAACAGTCAATAACTCGTGGTTGTTGCAATCAATTTGCACAAGAGTGTACTTCTGATTCTGCCTAGAATCTTATTACTATAGGTTAACAGCCTACATAAAGCTGGGATGAAAACAATGGCTGCACATAAAATGGAAACAATAATAATAACTGGCAAGTATTCCTCCATTAAGAATACAATTAAAATAATACTACAATTATTGAAATTAACAAATTCAAATATTGTCTTTATATTTAATCTCTTTGGATTGTTTAAAAATATTGATGAAAGCATCAGCACAATTCCATGAATTATTCAATCTAATTTTTTTATTTGATGATATCACAAGACATATCCCAAGAGCCCCTCAAGATAGATGAGTAGTGAATGTGGTTGTACATGGATGTAAGAGGAGGAAGTAAGTGTAGATAATGAGGATATATGGGATGAAAACGGTTGACCTCTGGCGTGAAGAGTTTAAGATTGCATTTACGAATCTATTCCACAAAGTAGTCGTCCTCAGGAAGAAGAAGAAGAAAGGAATGAGGATGAATCAACCCTGTAGATTCAGCACAGAGACTCTTAATTGTAAATATCTCTACTGGTAAAACTAAGGAATGTAGCTCGTCAAAACATCTACCTTAGAATTAGAAATAGGCTTTCGACGTGTGTACGAAAAGGGGCTGTAGGTTTGAAAATAATCATCTACACGTCCGTATAAATGCTTTTTGAACTTTGTCACGGCTAGAAAGTGAGCCTGGGAAACTATGACGCAAGAGGATACTTGGAAAAATCATGAGAGGATTTTAGAAAAATCCAGAAACTCAGTCTTAAACAAGAAACAAGTTATGAAGCTCTACTTCTGTTCAAAAGACGGTGACGATTGAAAACCTGTCTCCTATGGCAAAGATACTTCATAATTCGCCTGTTTTGATTCCTGTAAAAATACCGGCCTGTCAGGTGGAGCTGTAAAATGCGCCGTCTTCATATCTGCAGAAGGGTAAACCCTGCCAAATGAGTCGTACTACATACGCAAGCAAGGCAACTGATCGGAAGATTGGATTTTTTCAGGTTGTATTATGGAAATGAACGAATTAAAATAAAAATATTGTCATTACATTTAATGTTTTTGAAATTAGTGCTGGAATCATCGGCACAATTCCATGAATTACACCGGTCGAATACTTTTTTACACAATTGATATTAGGCAATGGGCATATGTTTCTGGGCTATTATTTCACGCTGAATCTGAAAATCAAGTCAATTTTTTCCCATCACCTCACGTTTTCTCAGTACAGATAATTTCTATTTTTCTTAAAATAGGCCAAAATACCCATTTAATAGCGATATGCCAGGGCCAAGTAGAACCAACCTTAAAAGTTTCCAGATTAGAATAACTTAGCATAAAAGAAAAAGTATCCCGATACCTTAAAGAATGCATTTTCAGTTCAGAAAAAAAAGTTTTAAGAAAAATCTCCCACAAAATTAAATTAAGGCAAACATTTGTCATCAATTCTTGAATTAAAACAAAGACAATACAAAGGAATGAAAAATACATTCATTTTTGTTGATTCAAATGTATAAATATTCTCTTCTCGGAAAATCTACAGTGCTTTTGAGAAGGTTGATCTCTTTTGATGTTCCAGCAGAAATCAGCCCTCATGATTACATTCCATCTGTAAAGTGCCTAGTTGGCTATGCCTATCTAGTGTTTGGCGGCTAGTTTAAGCGCTGATAAAGAAAATTCTGATCTTGCTAGTACACTTACCTAACAACGCTCATTTATCGATGTTCCTATGCATGTTATACAGAGACTGCTTGACAATTCCATACCTCCGTAAATTCAAGTGATATGATAAAATCTTATAACGGTTTCAGGCTTAACGTGAAAAACACTAATACAAACTAAATCACTGTTCTTTAATGACTTCTAAAGAGCTTCTTTTATAAAAATAGAGAATAACCACAATCACAAATTTTTAACAAGCTAACATTGAGGGCACAAGAACCTTTTCCAGTGAGATATTTCTCATAAAATCAAGCATTTTCAGTTCAGCTTATTTGAAGTGAAATAGCTTGGGATTCATTTTGAAAGTTATTTGGATACTTTCTCTTGAATGATGAATCATTTTAACCTGAAACTAAATGTTTCATCTATGTCACTCACATATTTAAGCCGTGGCATATCCTTTCGAATTAGGCATTTTCGCCTATTTTAAGTCAAATAGAAATTATCTTTACTGAGTAAACGTGATGTGATGAGGCAAAATGGACTTGGTTTGGTTTGTTTTACGGCATCAGTGGGTTATTAATTCCGACAAAATTTTGATTGTTGATAATATTTTTCCTTCAAAAGATATATTTCTGGTAATATTTTCTCCTTCAAATAATCAATTTCTGGTAATAATCTCCATTCGCTGGTAATATTTGTTTTTCAAAAAGTTATTGTTGGTAATTTATATATTTTTTTTAATGTGTGGCAGGTAATATTTAAACAAAAATGAATTGCTGGCGATAAGTTTTTGCAAAATATTTTGGTATTAAAACCTATTTTGACCCTAGTTTAGGGGTTAACTATTTGTCCATAGCTGGAAACCTAACAGGTGCTACCACCCCGGGTCGGGGTGGACCTGGGAACGCCATCAATTTAAAGTTGGTTCCACGCTCCTCAAAACCTCCTGATCAGAGGTCTTTGTGTCAGCTATAGTTTATTGTCTTACCCAGGACACGGGTGTATTTTTTGTCAAACCCAGGGTGATTTTCAGATTCAGCGTGAACAAATGAACCAGAAACATGTACCCGTTCCCCAACAACATTTGGGTCGAAACATATGTCAACCGGTGTTATTCATTATATATATATATATATATATATATATATATATATATATATATATATATATATATATATATATACATATATATATTTAAATTTATTGATCTTTCAATGCAAGTCTCAAGAACCACTCAAGGTAGATGGTTACTGAATAAGTTTGTGTATGGATATAAGAGGAGGAAAACATCAGGATATTTAGGGAAGATAACGGTTGAATGCAGGCGTGAAGTGGTTAAAATTGCAGTGAGCGAGCAAGAACTCTTGGAAATTGATTACACAAAGCAGTCGTCCCCAGGAAGATTCGATGTTTTCACGATCGATGGCCCACCTCTGAATTTCTGTTATTTTCAGCTCCACCTTGAACTGGGATGGGAGCACATATCAGATATCGTGGTAGCGTATGTATAAATAGTGACCCTACGCCACAAAAAAAAAGAAAGAAAAAAAACTAGGAACGTATACAAATATATCCTTCTATATTTCTGAGATGAGTTATTGTAATTATTTAAAATATTTACATTGTTTGGACTGTTGTTTTCATCATTATGTATTGAAGTACTCGCGATTTCTTACTTAAGCATATCGCAATTGTAGCAAAAGGTTTCTAAGCGTAGATTAGATGTGGCACAAGGCCGAAAGTCTGGAGCACTCAGTGAGGATCGAACTTACTACTCAGCAGTAATTGATCTATCGAGACAAGCTTGCTAACCATTACACCATATCGAAGGGCCCTTATGTCCTCAAGTACTCATGGCCCAGTGGGTAAAAGCGTTGGTTCGATCAAGTGACCTGACCCAAAGAGCTGTGAGATCAATACCTAGCGACTGGAGTGGTAAACAAAAACTTGGAGAGTTGAGTTAAAGAAAATTAACTGAGACACCCGAAAGAGGCATGACATGTGGAAGTAGAACAATTTACGCCGGTAGACGAAATAGAAAGTTCTGTTCGAAAATCCAATTATCTGAAGAAGGCGACCGAAACGTCGCGAATATGGCAATAATGATGAGGACAGCAGTCTGAACAATGTAAAAATTATAAAAATATATATTTATAGCAAACAAAACCAGCAATACATTTTTATATTGAAATTATCAACAGCACATTTTTCAAGAAAATAAACAGCAATACATTTTTATAGCAAAATGACCAGCAATACATTTTACAGCAAATTGACAAAAGTATGTTATATAGGAAAATAAACAGCAATACATTTTTATAGCAAAATGACCAGCAATACATTTTACAGCAAACTGACAAAAATATGTTATATAGGAAAATAAACAGCAATACATTTTCATAGCAACATGTCAATCACTAGAACACTCACAAATTACATACAATTTTTTACAGTAACATTACCAGCAATACATTTTTTTAAATTTCAAACAATATATTTTGTCTTCTACGAACAATATTTCTAAATATTATACCTTTTCCCTGAAAGTATAAAATTATTAACAGACTTCGCCCGCTCTCTATCGCTTCGCAAATAAGATATATTTACTACTTGAAACATTTGAAACAAAAATTTCAAATAATATTTCATTCAGAAATTGGCTTGTTATAGTTAGGTAAAGTTTTACAAATAGATGCTAACTTGTTGAAGGCCAAGTAAAATGCACATTTCAAACATTTTCTGCACTATATAAGACGATATTCCTAAACAAAACTATTTTATATGAAAATCAAAACAACCCTTGAATAAAAGAACACTGATGAATGACAGTTAATTAGTGAAGTAAGCATTTTTTTAAAATCAATATGTAAATTAGTTAAGCCTGAAAAGTGATATTGCCTAGAGATAGATAATATATAATACACATATTGAGCTTTTAGAAGATCCTAGACAAGCTATGACCAGCTTGGGCCAGAGCGGAGACTCTCGGGTTCCCACGTTATTAAACCGACTTTGTGTCACACCCTGGCTCAGTGGGGAGACAAGGTAAATATCGTACTCAGCTTGACAAGTTACTTCAATAGTACTATTTTCTTATCTTTCTAGACAATTAGCCAAAACAAATATCATGACTGGATCAGTCCATTTATTGATAGATTAGAGGGTTAACTGACACTTAAACAACATAATCCATAGAGCTGTTGATATGCAGCTAAACAAAATCAACGAAAGCAAACCAATCTTGGAAAGGTAGAACGATGCAGGACGTGTCTGGTACTTTCTGGAGTAGTAAAGAAAATTACCATGCTTCAATCATCTTTAGTCATGGTTATTTTCTAAGAGTTGCTTAGATGTGGCATAAGGCCGAAAATATGAGGAACCCAATGATGATGGAACACAATACTCAGTCGTAATTGTTCTAGCTTGCTAACCATTACACCACGTCGAGGTGGCCCCCATCATCAGTCATGGAATGTATATATGAAATGCGTTTTAGATCTTGTATCCAACTAATGTGTTTCTATGTCTTTATATCTTCTGCAGCTCTAAGATGGAGAATACCCATTATTCTATTTATATTCTGAGTAGAAAAATTTTTTGTATTTATGTTTCTTGATATTTTTTTACGGCTAGCTTTTCCTCCATTTCTTCAAATGTTCCTTGTGATAAACATGATAATGATTTCATGAATTATTTGGACGACTGAGTGAAAGAGAAGCCAGGGTAACGGCAATTAAGCTACTTGACAAGTTTGATTGAATAGATGGCAGAAAACGGGCAAAAGTCAGAAAAGAATAATAAAGGGTACAAGGGTTATTTCGAGTAACAAAACACAAGATATTGCGAGTAAAAAGAAGAAAACTAAGCATCATATTTTTCACTATCCTCTTACGGTCGATGTAGAAGGCTGTGAAACAAACAAGATGAAATTAGCTGATAAAATCAACACTGACATGAAGATATGAACTTCAGAGAAGTCATTTACAGTAATTGCTGACTTCTCTTTTCCGAGTACGTCCGACTGCTTATGTGGGACGCTAATTCTTTTGCAGACGTCTTTTCAGTCGAATTTTGTTTCTTCAACACTATCAAGTAAAACCTCTGTTTTATAGTGTAACTAGGCTATGGCTAAGCATACCGAAGTTACAGTTGCTAGGAGAGATCTCATAAACTGGACTGATTAGCAGTTGAAGAAGGTCCTCACGATAAAAAAATAGGGTCACGATGAGTGTTAACTTCTTTCTATAACATCTGTCCATTTTTAATCAACGCTTTTGTAGGTTTTCAAACACATTTTCCACAGTGCCCCAGTCCGATTCTGTCAAAAAACACCTTCCTTGAGATATCGACTACGATGGTATACAAAACCGAGTCTCATAGTCGGAAGGCGAATGTGCTAAATACACAATCATTATTTTATAATTGTTGTGACCAAGTAAATGGTTAAAGATATAATAAAATAAGTGTTACAGATATATCATTTATTAAACAGTAAGTACAACTGAAGAGTATTACACGACTAGTGAGCGTGTGTCGGTTGACCCAGTGTTCAATCTATTCGACTGTTCCCTCAAGCCTTCTCTCCTATTAATTTTATAGTAAGCGGAAGAGTCCTACACATACACTTTAGAGAGAGGACACCACAGCAATAACTTAAATATTGTTTCCTCTACAAACATTTTTTGGTAAAATTGCTGGTTTATTCTAAGAACAATTTAGCAAGCAATAGTGGTAAATGTCGAAGCAGAAACAATCTTCCAAGACGTGACGTGTATACTTAAAATAACCGCATTCAGCAACTGATTTAACCAGTATAAACAGTACGAAATACGAAACTATCCCATGTACGAGGTTTAAAAAAGGTCGTGTCATTGTATCGCTCCAGAAAATACCTAACTCCTGCGCCAATGCCCTATCTTTACAAGAGTCAGATCAGAGCAAGAATGGAATATTGCTGCCATAGCAGGTCTTGTGTTCCTTGGTCTTCATTGTTCATTCTTGGCTGACTTCAAAATCGCTTACGCGAACTTGATGTATTATTCTCCAGCCTGTAACCTTTATTCCACAGACGGAACTATATCTCGATGGCAGATGATCGGACGTCTTGCATTCCTTACTTCTGCCAGTTCAAACCTGCACAGCTATTGCCCGACATACATTACGCATTATGGCAAACCGTCTACATTCTTTCGTGTTCCTTTGAAAAGAAAGCAAGTTACACTCAGTCTGCTTCTTCCCAAAACTGTTACTTTGGGGAACAAAGTCCCAATCGAATGCGTTCCTGATAACTAAAATCTTGGACATTTTAATTCCAAAGCGAATTGATATTTTTTCCTACTCGTCCTCGCAATATTCAGTTAATTCCTACTTCTCCCTCCCTGACTAAATAACACTCTAACTTGAATGGCTCTCGGTCCTTGTATTTGATGATCTGCCAGTACAAATCACAAACCAAATATGCCAGGTAAGGAACCGCGTCTGCTTTCCTTGAATATTCGGATTTAAAATAAAAGCTTTTACTACGGTTTGAGCACTGGTCTCTGGTCCCAACTCTTTAGTCATAACTATTCCAGCGTTAATCTAAGCTGCACGCTTTGTGATTATTAGATAAGGACCTTGTTGTTATTTTAATT
The DNA here is from genome assembly GCA_964036315.1 of Acanthosepion esculentum. Taxonomy (NCBI): domain Eukaryota; kingdom Metazoa; phylum Mollusca; class Cephalopoda; order Sepiida; family Sepiidae; genus Acanthosepion; species Acanthosepion esculentum. The sequence goes on along the minus strand of OZ038493.1, from coordinate 27,905,150 downwards.
GAGGAATAAGGTACGATTTTTCTAACTTTACACATTAGCTGGTACGTCCTCTTCTGACATTAGCGATTGCAGACCAAACCTGGAGGCCCTTTGTCATACTATAAATAGCATCGGTCAGAGAATGTTCTTAGAATCACTTATAATCACATGACTTATAATTCCATTCGGTAAGAGAGCGATGCGAATATTGAAAAGGAATGGCCGGCCAATTCCTTCCATTCAAATAAAGGGTATTGCACAGACAGCAGTCACCGACTGGAATCCATTTGATTCCAGTCAAAGAACACTACTTTGGTAAAGTGGCGGTGGTGGGGAGAGGAAAGGTAGATGAAGAAGAAGAAAGGAAAGAAGAGAACGGCAGTGAATCATAGATTCCTATTGATTAGGAATTTTCTGCTCAATCACCCCGGGCAATATTCACCTGAACCAAGAGGCATTACAATCACGAACCGATGTCAGCCTTCTAATAAGTTGGTGCATGTCGCTATCATTGCTGATATAACTTCGATTTACCTGTTGTTAGCGTCAGAAGAGATATCCCCTTGAACATTGGGCGTTTAGGCTTTCAAATCTGGGTTGGTCAGTATTCGGGTTCGTTGTGTGTTTGTGTGTGTAAGTTTGTTTACGGACGCACAGTGTCCCACCTATATACACAGAAATGACATATCCAATTTAATATATATATACGAAGGTGAGTAAAAAGATACTAATGCAATCAGTTTTATTATATAAGAAAGAAGGAACACAAAAACAAGTATATCGTATATCAAGCTATAGATATATACGACAGATATACAACCCGACTTCTCAACATTGTCACTGCCACTCTCTATCACAATGTCCCACGTATATATTAGGGTATACATGCCAGATTCGTAAACTAAGATGGCGGCTGATGTAGCCATTTTCCCTACAGCTGTTTTCACTTCTTCATCCCCGCCGTAACGTTTGCTCAGCGGTGTCTCTTTTATTGAACAAAAAAGGTGTAAGTTTGAGAGTCCAATGTCAGGTGTTCAGTTTGATATTGCCAGAAGATTACCTCGATCGACAAGTACCTGATGGGGAGGGGAGGACGCCGCAGCCGAAAAGTTGTGACGATAACAACGAAGACGAGGACATTAGTACGCATGTAAGTAATGTAACTTTTTTTTAGGATTTATCTCGGTGACCGTTGAGTGAAATTAGGTCTTGGCATTAACTTGAGTCTCAGCAAACATAGAAATCCTGCCCTAATTCGCAATTGGTACATGGCCGTAATTTTGCATCTAAATATTTTCATTTGGCATTTTGCATGAAAAGCTAAGTAAATAGCGTCAATAACCTTTTAATTTCGTCCTCTTTTCTACATTTATCTCCCCTTCTTGTCACCTCTCATTTTTACCGCAACATCGTGTCAATATTCGTAACTTAGAATTACACACTGGTGCAAATTAATTGAAACAAAGCGAATAATTCCGTTGTTTCTTTTACAATTTTTCATATTTGTCCAGTGAAACATGACCCATTGCACATGTTAGTACTTCGTATGTCCATTCACGAAGTCGTTCCTTGCAGATTAACCACAGATTCTCGATTGGATTTAAATCAGGAGAGTTTCCGGGCAAGTCTATAGTACTTTGATTTGATCACTGGTAAGGCTTGCCCATGTGTTCATGCAGCGTTTCAATTTACATATGTTCCTTGAAGTAACGTCCATCGCAGGACAACTAATCGACAGTCGAAACATTAGCCAGTGCACATCTTAGTACTCTGTATGTTCATTCCACGAAGTCGCTCCTTGCAGATTAACCTCAGAATCTCGATTGGACTTAATCAGGAGATTTTCCGGGCTGGACTATAATACTTTGATTTGCTCCCTGGTAAGGATTGCCAGTGTGTTCGTGCAGCATTACAGTTTTCGTACGCTTCCTTGGAGTAACGTCCATCGCAGACAATTGCTGTCGGACAACTAATCGACAGTCGAGACAACAGTGCCTGGGCGTGATAAAAATCTGATGCAATTGATGACGCAATATTTTTCAAGGCCAAACAAATTTCATCATACACCTCGAAAATAGATTCATATTACTGCACACCACTGCAAACGACTTAATCTGAGGAAAAAGAGAAATCGATTACATAAGTGTCACTCCAGTAGGTCTGAAACTGACCGTATGTTGACAGAAACGATATTAAATTAGTTGTTTCAATTAATTTGCACACGGGTGCACATCTCCACATCTTCCAAATTGTTTTCCTTCCTTCAATTCTAAAACTTTCTTATGTTTTATTTCTTCGAACCAATATCATGATCCCTTTTTTCTTTCTTCTCTTCAAGCATTTCACGCTGGATTTTTCTTTTTCCTCTTCACCCATCAGACACGCTTTGCCTCATAACTCCCATATTCCCATATTTAAAAGTGTTCAACTGGATAATATCCCTGACAAATCTAATATGACTTAAAGCAAATGGCGGTTTTCCTCAGAGATTGATAAATTCATTCCTCATCGAGCTGACATATTTAATGGTTGAAATATTGATATAAATATAAATTTCTAGTGAATGCAGCTCGTCGGTGAGGGAAGAGGCAGATGTTGTGTCACGATTGGCAATTAATTATATCGGGATGCATTTACTCTTCCAGTTGTTGCCCTTCTCGGTGACACACCTAAACAATCGCCTTGTCGAACGGCAAATATGATGCGATTGGATATTCCAGCCATTCTTCTTCTTCTTCTTCTTCTTCTTCTTCTTACTACTACTACTACTACTACTACTACTACTACTACTACTAATAATAATAATAATAATAATAATCTGACGATGACGATGACGATGATGATGATTTTGATGATGATGATGATGATGATGATTGTAACTTCTGCCCGAAATTATAGGCTGGAGAATTATCTGTATTTACTGACTTTCTGTGTAATGTTTCTTTTATCCGATTAAGTTGCTGCTTGTGGTAACGGAAACACTAGACGTTTTCGGAATTTATTGACCGAGCAGTCAGTACTGCTTTTGGTTGAAATTTATAAAAATCATCCCCTGAAAATTATTTCATGAAAACGAGTTTCACACAACCAGTAGCTGTTATCGCTCTTTCCAGTATTGATGGTGGTTTCCTACTTAACTTTCTATTTGAAGTGGTGAGGAATATGAACATCTTGATTATGTCCTTATTTTCTCTTCGAGTAAACTATCCGTTGTTGTTATTGCTGGTCGTGGTAGTCCTCAAGTGAAGTACTTTCTGTTGGTTCGGTTTCGTTTGGTTTGTTTTGTTTTACGGCTTATCAACCTCATTGGGTTATTTAATGCCGACAACATTTTTATTGCTGATAATATTTCTTCCTTCAAAAATGTTATGCTGGTAATATTATTTTTTTTCAAAATGTATTTCCGGATATATATATATATATGTATATATATATATATATATATATATATATATATATATATATATATATATTCAAAAATGTATTGCTGGTAATATTTTTTTCAAAATATATTTCTGGTAATATTATTTGTTTTCAAAAATGTATTGCTGGACATATATATATATATATATATATATATATATATACATATATATATATATATATATATATATATATATATATATATATGAATATATATTCAAAAATGTATTGCCGGTAATATTTTTTCAAAAATGTATTGCTGGGAATATTATTTTAAAAAATGTATTACTGGTAATACATTTTTTTCCAAAATGTATTGTTGGTAATATTTCTGTTTCAAAACTGTATTGCTGGTAATATTTTTTTTTCAAACATATATTGCTAGTAAATTTTTTTTCAAAAATGTAATGCTGGTAATATTATTTTTTTAACTGTATTGCTGTTAATATTTTTTTTTCAAAAATGTGTTTGCTGATAATATTTTTTTTCTTCAAAAATTCATTGCTGGTAATAATCTTTTACAAAAATATATTGCTTGTATTAAAACATTATTTTTACACTTTCATAGCATTTTGACCCCAGTTTGGGGTTAATTATTTACCCATAGCTTGAACCCAAGCATTTGCTACCACTCCGAGTCAGGGTGGACCGAGGAACACCAGCAATTAAGTGGTGCTTCAACATATCTCAAACCTCCTGATCAGAGGCCTTGATATTGGATGTAGTTTATCGTTTTACCCAGGACGCGGATGTAGTATATTGTCTTACCCAGGACGACTCATTTAGTTGGGCGTGGGACTTACCCCTCTACAGAGGTGCAGTCGGCGTATTTCTGAAGCCCCAGGCAACAGGGCGATTGTTATTTGGTACTGTTCTTTGTTTGTGATTACGTATCGCCAGTTCACAATGTTCATAGAAGGATGATATTTGCCAAAAGCCTCGGACCTACGCGCTCAAAGATTCTTTTTCTCTATTGAGCTGAGAAAGCGGTTGTATACAGTTGGCAGTTTAGATATTTCGGAACGAGTTTGGCGGCATGTATGAAAATTTTGATCTGACGAGGTTAAGTACATCACTCAATTTTTCAGGTACACGTTTCAGTTTCGTAATAATTTACGATATTTTGCGATATTACCTCCAGCAAAGGCCATTGGATGTTCAATTTTTTTAGCATCTATCGTTCATTTGTCACAGCTGATCCATACGCCGAAATATCTGAAGTGTTTATTATTTAATAATTCCAAACTTCTACATTGTTGGTCATTTTATTTCTTACGATCTCGCGAAAGAGTCTGTCTGTGGATGACAATATATATATATATATATATATATATATATATATATATATATATATATATATATATATATATATATATATATATATATGAAGAAATATAGTCTTAAAGTGTGCTATATTTATGGGATAAAGTGCTCAATATCAGAGATAGAGCGTGTGTATGTAAATATAAAAGTGAACATAGAAGTCAACACTTAGAGGCGACAGTCTGTTTCATGCTAGAAGCAATCATGTGGCCACAAGTGCTGTTATTTTTCTAGGCTATTTATATATACGGGTTAGCGGTGCATTGTGGGTAGTCATTTTGGCAGATATTTTACCGGAAGTCGTTTATATTTTTATTTATTTATTTGTGTCAAATTATTTTGCTTGTTTTTATTCAATTTTATTTTTGTTTTTTATCCTTTATATTTATTTTATTTTTATTTATTTAAAAGTTTCTACCATGAAACAGACTGTCGCCTTTAAGTGTTGACTTCTATGTTCACTTTTACATATATATATATATATATATATATATATATATATATATATATATATATATATATATATATCCGAGGGATGCCAAAAGACCAATGTTTGTCTTTTTTTCCTCGGTGCATTTTCTTGTAGCGCTTTCAGCACTTCCAATCAAACATGTTGATTGGCAGATAGTCTTGCACTAGGAATTTGGCGTAAATTAACCGATTATTATCAGAGAAACACAGCTGCCTTGTATTGAAATTCCTGCGAGATATGTGTGCTCTGTGTATAGTTCTTCGAAGATTAATTCTTTGTTTTCCACAGAAAACGTTTTTGTTTCCCAGTCGTATAGGAAACACTACGTTTCATCACCGGTAATGACCCTGTCAAATATCTCTGCATTATTCAAGAGATGCGATGAAACGTGAAGCCAACGTTGTGTCTGCTCGTCAATCAAGATTCGAGGCACCATCTGAATCACCCTCTCTCTGTCTCTCTGTCTCTCTGCACACACAAACACAGACACACACACACATATATATATTTATATATATGTGTATAGGTTTTCTATTCCTCAGTTAGAATATGGGGCACTGTTTTCTTATACATATTCAGTACGCTTCTCCGTCGTACGTTTAATCTTCCATCTGAGCGAACAAACATTCGCAATCTGATCACATTTGCATCTTTTCTTAGTGCTTTAGTCTCGCTTTTTAATTCTTCGTTCGTTCCCTCTCCTTCTTCCTTAAATCGTACGCGCTATTCAGAAACACTCAATTACTCCATAGGTTTTCTTTCCGCAGCCTATTTTTATCTGGATAATGTTTCAATTTTAATAAGGCTAATGGTTCATTTATTTTCGTAACATTATTGATTCAGACTATTTTGAATCATTTACCACCGACGGTATGACATGAACATGTACTGTAACGGAGAGAACCGGGTCAACCCGACAAGAGAGTCAGAGCTGGTTGCGTGTGGTGCAGTAAAAACCGTGAGTTACATCCTCTTCCACAATTGGCTGTTGAGATGGGACCTTTCTACTTAGAGTTTGTAGCTCTGGCAAAATTTTCATATGAACGATACTGGGCAGGTATTAACCAATAGTCAGCCTGGGACTGAGAGTGGGATTGAGAGTTTGAGATGGAGAGGGAGTTGGAGTTAGAGTGGGAGCGGATGTTTGCATTTACTCAGAAAATCAGACAAGACGAACACATGTACATGTATAAAATCTAAGATGTATAACATGAAACTATTGTGATTTCATATAGGGAAAGAGGAGAATCTTATGACAAGAAAAATAAAACACTTACATCCAAGAAATAAATACGAATACGTGCAATTCAAATTATAATTTATATTTAAGAAAAGATACAATTAGATTAAATTAAACTTTTATTATAACATTTTATTAAAATGTTTCCCAGTATCTATTTTAATATTATTGTCTTCAAGTATTACTGAGTCGGTCATAAACCGCTTAGGAAACGGAAACAAAAGAACAAAGCTTGATCTCTGTCTGGGGAAAATACCAAGAAGTACTGGAATTCGAGCTTTCTCCACACAGCCGCGCCATCACCGATAAACTGTATTACCAGCGGCTAGACCATCTGTACGACAAACTAAAGGCGTATCCTGCTTTGGTTAATAAAGCTCAGCCTTTGTCTCGGTAAGACAGTGCGTGACGACACTCTGCCAGGTTGACTAAGGAGAAGTTCAAACAGATGAGATTCTTCGACATCCAACATTCAGACCTGATGTTGCACAGAGTGACCATAGCTTGTTCTGCTTAATGGCACACACTTCCACTTCGACCAGCGATTCAACACTTTTTATGAAGTGAAGGAAGCTTTTTATTGTTTTGTTTTATTCAAAGCCAAGCGGACTGGAATCTGAGAGAGATTTGGATGCTGGCTGATCGCTGGCAGAAGATCTTCGAGACTTTATTTTGAAGAATAAATGTTGGTGTGGCTCCATTAAATTGTATTGTTTCTTTTCCGCTTCCTAAGTGAGTCAGGACTTTCTGGCCAACCTAATATCTTAACCTGAAATGGTAATGGTAATATTTGACGTTTCCAACAAAGAAATATTTATTATTAATTGACCGAGCAGCCAGCATTTCTTTCGGATGAAATTTCTAAATTAATTCGCTTAAAACACTTTTTTAGGTAAACAATTTACATAAAACCTGTAGCAAACAACACATACATAACAATCGGATAGTAATTTTGAATGTGGTAAACCTGTTTACCAGAGTTCATACAGATGTGGTCCTGAAAACGATTGGAAACAGACTCTTCCACGTGAGAACCTACTACACATTCCAGTTGATTGTTTATGTCTGTGCTGATGATACAAGGTATAAGATTGCACTTCCAAAACACTCGATGACCAGAGGTTGGCAGTTGATCTCCCCTTTCACCTAATTCTAGCAGCTCAGTTGAGCGGTGGGGGGATTGGCTGGTTACATTCAATTCCTCAAAGACCAAATTAGTGATCTTCCATCATCACCGACCAGACCAAGAACTATATTCCCTCAGTGAGGACCTGTACCTTGAGCGCCTATTGGGACTTAAAACTCAATCCAGACACCAAGTGGAACTCGGACATGCAAGTAGTGTAATGGATAATGGCTCGAAATTGTTAATCGGAGCGCCGAGTTCCATTTCATGTTGGCTTCGTTATATTCACTTACGCGCAGTTACCGTTTGGAAAGGTATGAATCCACCTCTTCTCCCCTCAGCTATGGGTTAATTAGTAAGACTTGTAGCACTAAATCATTATCATTCAAAAGAATTTCTTAAAATATACAAATATTGTCTGGCTTTAAATAACAATTAATGTGTTGATAAGCAGTAGAAAATAAATCAATCTTCGGAGAGATAACCTTGTACGAAGAAATTAAATTTACTCCCTTCAGCTTTTCCTGGCGTTTCCCCCATTCATGCTACAGAAATAATGTGAGAATAGAATGTCATAAAATAAGAGGATGACTCGCTGATCTCTCATCTGATCGAACTCTAGCAGCTCAATGGAAAAAACTGTGGCTGATCACATTCAGTACCTCAAAGACCAAACTACTGACTTCCATCATCATCGATCGGACTGAGAAACATCAGCAACCATGATGAACGGATGTTCCCTCAAAGGGGACCCATGCCTTGGGTGCCAATTGGGACTTAAAATCAAACCAGACCTGAAATCATACATACAATCCATCGCTAACAATACTGAGATAATAGTCGGTTTCGTGTAAGACTCGGGTTCCAGCAAGTACTTCAGTCCTCCTAACATCCTCTGCCTCTGCGGAACTCGCTCCCTCTTACTTGCTTCCCTGATAGCTATAATCTCCAAATATTCAAATACAAAGTCAATCGACATATCCAGATGCCTTTATCTATTCCCCATCCTTTTTTTTTCATGAATTCTTCTATCACACCTCTTTACTCTTGCTCTCGTTCTCTGTAACCCTTTGAGTGCTAGTGGCACATCCGCCTTGATTGGGGTGAAATGCTAAAAAGTAATCTGTACATCATATAGTCTAAACTACTACATCGAGTACAGGGCGTGGTACAGGGCCGTGAACACCACTGTAAAAAAATAAGATAAGCTGATGCAAAATTCTTCCAACAGGAAACTGATATACGCCAACAGATGAAAAGGATGACAAATACTGCTGGAGAACGCAAAGTCATAAAGATTTTCGATCCAGTTCAAAATGGAAGAAGAAAATAATAGCCAGCTAACCTTCCTGGATGTATTAATAACTTCGTATACCACGTGAAGAAAGCGATCGTTTGCTGCCAACAAGAGCGGACAAAGTGATAAGTGGTGACCCAGTCATACCAAAAAGAAATGATCGGCGTCAAACATACCCTTTAGAATAACACCTGTCAGGCAAACATAACATCAGCGTCTACAAGTGAGAATAGACGGGACAAGGATGACCAAATATTGCCATGGTTTGTCTCCTTTAACGTCAAGGGTTTCTTGAAAAAGATTCAGAAGACCTGCGGTCCATACAACATCAGGGCAATATTCAGAAGCAGTTGTTATGAAATAAGCCGCTCCCTAAAAGTAAACGAACATCGCAAGGCCGTAATAAGAGGTAGAACAATGAAATTGGACATGGCTTATCAAGTATGGAAGCTCCTGTGGAATGTAGTAAACAGAAAAGGAAGAACATTGACGAGTTATATCTGAAAAAATCGGCTATGAGGAATGTCTTCGTAGATCTAGCATAGAGAGTAATACAGGATGAAAGACAACTTCCAGCAAGATTTCAATCGCATCAGTAGCAGTCAAGATTTGACAGCAAGCAGCAGCAGTCACAACCTTATCAGCTGCATGGTCTAAGTTTAATACAGCAATGTGTCGTACAGGACAGAGGCCTAGTGGTGACATGCAGGTTGTGAGTTAAATCTCTTGGACCGGCATTGTGTACTTGCACTCATTGGAAACAATCGAGCAGTAACTGAACATATGTTGTCGATCTCTGAGCCACCCACCAATAATTTCGGTTATTCTTTACTTATCAGAGTGATAAGAGTAAATCTTCCGAGATGCCGTGGCTTCGTAATAACCATTAGACTAATCTGACTCTTTCCGAATCCTCAGCACTGTCACAAGATTGACACCCAAGCACTCTGAAATTTTCGTATTGGATATTCTGGAATGAATGCCATGCAGTTGCATACCGTTTACAAGTTTCTGGCAGAATTAATTGCATTATGTTGCTCTTTTTTTCACAGAAGGTGCCCAACTGACCCTACTATACTTCGCAAACAACAAAATTAAAGCAAACAACACGCATGCGCGAAATTAAAAATATAAAATGCCGACAATTTACCCATCTCAGCCGTATAGCATTTTATTATGGGTAATTCTCTGATTTATGAGTGAAGGGTGCTCGATATCCGAGATAAAGAGTATATCAATTTAAGCAGAGTAGACACAGAAATTAACACTTCATAGTGTGTGTAAATTTCACGAGACTCGCGATATTCAGATAATATCTTTTCAAGGT
>OZ038493.1:27889963-27892463 GCA_964036315.1 Acanthosepion esculentum | reverse complement strand
TATCATCTCTGTTGTGAGAAAACGTGCGATTGGCAGGCAAGGGTGTGACTTCGAGGAGACGGTGGTAACTGAGAGGTCCAGAGGAGTCATTTTTGTCAAGGGTGAATTCTTTTTTTAAATTAGACATCGAAATAAATTGATGCAAATTTCGTTAATATTTTTTTATGGTTCTGTGTTTCATGAATTTTTTTCTTGTTTCCATTCAGGCAGTTGCGACTTGCTTCTCTCAAAATTAATGCGAAATTATTCTCATTAACATAAGATAATTAATTAAAACAAAAACGGGATATGAATCAGGTTGCACCACTCAAATTCCCATTCCGTTATTGGCCACAGCTAATTAAAATAACAATCAATTTTTTTTTTGGTGTGTGTGTGTGGGGGGGGGGGGTATTTTCCTGTCCGGAAATGAACGGTGTGTTTCTTTTCTAATAACAATATGGCGTTATTATTGAAGGAGGGAAATGTTTTATTCATTACGAATTTAATATGGCGACGTAATAAGGAAAAGCCTTCCTAATTCAACAAATTACTCGCTGTTGGCCTTGCTCTTTCTTAGAAAATCGTCGTATTTAAAGCGATGCTGTGGAAAATAACTATATGCCGACCATGGAAAATGCTGAACATTCTAAGAAACCTCTTGCTAATAAATATACGGTGTGTAACAGCAAAATTGTCCAAATCGTGTAACAAGCAAAATTGTCCAATTGTTAGATTAAGCTCTGAATAGTTATAACTTAGAAACGATTAAAGATATTTTACTGGAATTCTCCGAGATTTTTATAACACTGTTGAACTATACTTTGAGCAAGAAGAATTCATAATTACTCTCCAAGCTTAACGGTAATTAAATCGGTCATAAACGAAAATGTATGTTCATAATAAATTAATCATAGCTAAGGATCGGAAGCACATAAAGGATTGAAATAAAGTTCAAACATATATATATATATATATATATATATATATATATATATATTCCAAGATCATTTTCTAATTTATTCAAGATGATCTTCGCCCACTCTAACCTTCTAACTTGCTGTCTGAGGTTTCAGGTGCCTCTGAGGTTTCACGTACGATTTAATTTTCAAGTTTTCTTTTCATTGCTCTTTGGACTGTCATAGCTGAAACTCCTCTCTCGAGTGTCTTATGAATTGAGTTGGATCTTTTCTAATTGAAAACTTTAGCTCAGAGTTGAAATGATGATCACTCTTCCTGTTGTGACCTAAACCAGTTTTTCTATCTGCTGTTCACTGTTTTTTTTTAAACTGATACACCTTTTTCTTGATGTTTTTTTTATGGACTTCGAAGATAGAAGCCAGAGTATGGATGTTGGTACCATTACTGAAAGCCTGAATGATTTTTTCTCTCACCATTTATCAGTTGAAAAGACATAGTGGGGCTGACACAAAACGATTTTAAGCTGTTCTCTTTCTAGCTGAATATTTCAAAGTGTTTTTCAGTGATCCTTACGGCAAATAGTATCAAGATAGCTAAACTTCTAATCTGAAAACCTCGAAAAGAGAAAGTCAATTAGTTTAGTGGTTTTAGATCTTAAACATTTTGTGGGATCGACAGTTTTTTAGGCATTTTACCCCAAGCAAAACTGGAGTGCCACTATCACGTAAGGGGTTACAGAAAATGAGAGCAATAGTAAAGAGAGCTATTTGAGGAAGGGATATAGATAGGCCGGGGATCAAGAAGAAGGTATCAGATGTCGAATGATATTATTTCAATTCTTGAAGATTAGAGTTATCAGGGAAGCAAGTGAGACGAAGAGAGGCCCATTGTCGAGAAGTGCGAGACAAGAAGCCGTTGGAGTAAAAGAGGCGGTTATATTTAAGGGTTACGGCATTGAAATGGTGGGATCTAGATGTCAATCTTGTAGTATGCTTAAATGCATACAGATGGTGCACTAGTGAGAATAGCTCATCAGAGCAGTTGCCATGAAAATACTTGTAGAAAAGACAGAAGGAAACCACATCACGACTGAGAAGGTGACTGGAGACGAGATGCTAGTTCAGGGGCTATCAGATTGCATATCCGTCTCTGGATTTTGTCGAGAAGCTCGAGATAACCATCGGGGGAACCAGACCATATATGGCAACAGTATTCAGTGCAAGGACGAATCGTAGACTTGTAGATTTTAAGGATGTGTTCAGACGAGAAAAACCTTCTGACGCGAAACAGAGAACCAAATTTCCTTGCGGTAGACGTAGGTATTGATTTAAGAATATATTTTCATAAAAATACTGACCAACCCGGTGCTTCTTTTCTTTTAGCAGGGGATGGGGTAAATATAGTCTGTGTTATTTACCTATGCAGTTATTCTTTTTTAGGAATATTCTTTGTAGTTTTGCACTACACATTCGCAAGCATCTTAATGTTTGGTTCTTTCTTCCTTTCTCTGTCTCTGTATCTATCCATCCGCTCTCTCTCTCTCTCTCTCTCTCTCTCTCTCTCTATATATATATATATATATATATATATATATATATAT
>OZ038493.1:27847463-27884963 GCA_964036315.1 Acanthosepion esculentum | reverse complement strand
TTATGTCTTTCTTGACCTGCCTCAGCATTTCACAGTAGTTGGCACTGTTCACAGTGCTTCCATTCTCAAGGAATGAAATGGCGATTGGGCCTTGCATATCCCCAAAACGGTGAGCATCACCTTCCTTGTGGACCGCTGGGAGTTGAACTTCTTCTTCACTGGAGAGCCTACGTGCTTCCACTCCATGGACTGCCGTTTGGACTCAGGCTCATACTGCCAAAACGCATGTCTCGTCACATATGACCACCTTCTTCAGAAACTCATCACCATCCTTCTCATAGCGGGAGAGTCACTGCTGGGACAACTCGACCCTCCTCTGTTTGTGCTCTGCAGTAAGCATCTTTGGCGCCCACCGGCAGCTGACCTTCGAGTAGCCAAGGTCATCATGGACAATTTTGTGTGCTGTCCCAACAGATAAGCTCAAAGTACTTGCAATGTCGTCCACTGTCACCCTTCTGTGAGACTGAATGAGGTCATTGACTGATTCTGTCACCTCAGGAGTCCTCACTTCTGTAGGCCTGCCAGACCTGTCTTCATCGTCAACACTGCTCCGTCCTTCTTTAAACAATTTAACCCACTTGTTGACATTTTTTTGGCTGAAACATGTGGCACCATACATAGTTGACATTCTCCTATGAATTTCAACTCGTTTGCACCCTTCAGCAACCAAAAACTTGAAAACTGACCGCTGTTCAATGCTGGAGCATGCTTCTTGGTCGGCCATCTTTGTTAATCGCCAAAACTGTCAAAGTTTTTTTTAATCTGCAAAAGAAATTAAATCCATGTGAAAAAGAAGTAAAACAAAAAAATAAATAAAAAAAGAGTACGCTTCTATCTGTATTAGAAGTCCTTATACCTAAAAACTCACCTTATTTATTGAATGACCCTTGTATATATATATATATATATATATATATATATATATATATATATATATATAATATCTCCTCGCACGCACGATATATATATATATATCGTGCGTGCGAGGAAATATTATTCAGCGAAAGAATGGAAAAATGGTTTGATTGCTGACTTTCACGAGAAATTTTCGCTACACTTCCAATGTTTGAATTTCAACATACAAATGCGTAGACAACAGCACACATATACATACATATATCAAGTCCCATACTGTCCACATATGTTTGTATAAGCCCCGGCGGACGAGCGAGTGTGTATGTGTGTCTGCCTACCTAAATCGGTGTACGGACATACATCTATGTTTGCGTTAGCATGAGTGACCACTTCCATAATAACACCAATACACGCAATCTACATAAATCCAAAATTAAAAAAAATAAAAATATTAATCAGTTTGTCTGACGATCGCAAAAGCGTGAAATCCAGGGTCACAAACTCACATCAATCCAATCAAATATGTTAGCTCTATCTCTGATACTAGGCGCTTTCCAATAAGTACCGTGCATATATAATCTATCTATCTATCTATCTATCTATCTATATATATATATATATATATATATATATATATATATATATATATATATATATGTTTATATTTATATATACCCCCACACACACACACACGCATATATATATATATATATATATATATATATATATATATATATATATATATATATATATATATATATATATATATATATATCTTTAGGATTTATTCTAATGTATTTATCTATCTGCTACTTGTATTCACCCAAACACCACGCATGAACAAGGATTGGACAAATGCCTCTCCTCCCTGTCTTCAGTAATATAAATCCTCAGAAAATAAATTTGTATATGACAAGCGTCTAGATTTGCTTGTATATATTTTTTAAAATATTGTCTGAATAAATATTTTAAAAAGTTATAAAATTAAACCGTTTGTAATTTCGGTCTGATGAGAGAGAGAGAGAGAGAGAGAGAGAGAGAGAGAGAGAGAGAGAGAGAGAGAGCGTAGACATAGGAACCATCGGAATCAATTTTCTTGGTCTCTCATATTTCTCTCTCTACTCTCTCTCTCTCTCTCTCTCTATCTATATATATATATATATATATATATATATATATATATATATATATATATATATATATATATATGTACACACACACACATATATATATATGTATATATGTGTGTGTGTGTTTTTGTGTGTATGTGTTTTAGTGTGTTCGTGTGTGCGTGATCTAATGCTGATCAAATATGTATCCGAATCCGATAGGAATATAAAATAAAGTATAAACAGTAAACGTATATCAATCTAACGTCGATAATTCTATACGTGTGTAACTTTGTCAAAGTTCTTGTATGTCTAAGCGTGCATCGGATGGTAATTCGCATTCGTATTTGCGTGTTTTCAGGAGGACTTATAATTTCTTCACCTTAGATTTATTTAGAATGTATTCAAAGAAAGACGGCGATGGAATGTAATTTAATGTTTTACGCGTGTGTTTATAGTTGGTAAGAATGTTATTAAGATGTTTTCGTACTATTTTCTCCTTAAAGAATTATGTTCTGTTTTAATTAGAGTGGCATTAGTGGAATCAACGCTATGTCCATCATCGACGCAAAACGCATGAGCTAGATCGTATGTCTAAACGCAACTCTCCCTTTTGTTCGTAGATGCGGGCTTTTAGATCAAGTGATGCTCCCTCCACACACACACACACACACACACACACACACACACACACACACACACACATATATATATATATATATAGAGAGAGAGAGAGAGAGAGAGAAACAGACAGGAAAAGAGAATGAGAGAGAGAGAGAGATAGAGTGTGTGGAAAAACTAAAGAATAAAATAAAATAAATAAATAAATAAAATAAAATAAAAACCGTTGTAAATCTTTGTGCAAATATAAGTAAATCAATAGTATATCTTATAAGTACCAATCGTTAACCAGGAGGGAAATAAGATCAGAGTTGGTTCCTAATGACTCAACATTTTCATACCTCTCTTGAGTGTCTCCCACATTCAACACGATTTATTTTACCACAGTGTTAAAATTAATATATCTTCGCCCTCGGGCGCTTTTAATATATCCTCGTCCTCGGGTGATATATTTTTTTTACCCCTAACAGAAAATATGTCATAATGCAATTCTTAAAATGTACTTCTATCGCAAAAATTCATGCCTTCCTGCAGTTCTCGTCATTTTCATACAATACAAATATATTTTAATCAGAATTCCAGTCTTCCTATAATTACTAGAATGCCACTAAAGAAAACGCCATCTCTAAAATGGTAAAATTATCATTCCTGATAATGACTAGATATGGTCGAAATTATGAAATTTGGACTGCTTCTCAAAAAATTTGATCTATATTTACCTCAAATAAAGTTTAAACTTGACAAAATAGCATAAGTAATTAACTAGAATATACAGTCGATTTTTATGAAAGATGTTTGAATTAATTATTCCTGCTGACCTGAGATGGAACAAATACATTGAGTCAATAGCTTCGTCCACCGCTAGGAAAGTTGACTCCCTGTGCCGCACCAGGAAATCTTTCTCGCCGGAGTCGATCCTTCAAATCTACAAAACAACCATTCACCCTTGCATTGAGTATTGCTGCGATATATGGTCTCGAGCCCCTTCTGTTTGTCTCAAGGTTCTTGATAAAATTCAGAGACGGATATGCAACATAATTGGCCCTGATCTGGCATCTCGTCTGCAGTCACTCTCTCACAGACGTGCCGTCGTCTCCCTCTGTCTTTTTTACAAATACTTTCAGGGTAACTGCTTCGATGAGCTGCTTTCGCTGGTTCCCAATCTTCATGAATTTAAGCGTTCAACTAGGCTGGCATCTCGCCCTCACACTTGCACTGTCGAAACTGTTAAATGTAGCCTGTGGAACTCCATCTCCTTTTCCCCTGTGGAACTCCATCTCCTTTTCCCCTTTCCCTGACAGCTATAATCTCTAACTATTCGAATGTAATGTCAATCGACGTCTCCAGATGCCTTGATCTATACCCTATCCTTCTCTTCACCCTTTCCCCTATCACTCCTATTTGCTCTCGCTCCAACTCATTGTAAACCCTTGCGTGCTAGAGGCTTCCCACTTTGCTTGGGGTGAAACGCTTAAAACAAACGTATTTTATATAGACAGGGTATCCACATTTAGACATTTTCGAAGCATTTAGAAGAGGTGACAAATAAATTTGAGTCGCATATTACTTTATTATAATCAGTAAAGTTATTTTAATGATATTAATACTTTTATTAATGTTATGATTTCATGTTTCAAATCACAACTAATGTTGTCTTTATGTTTCAGACCGCAATTAAAGAATTACCTGGAAAGATATTGATTATCACTTGGATGTCCATATAGACATTTTGTGAACATATATATAAACATTTCAATGGTATACAGTTTTGTTTGTAATTTTAATATTTTTTCTATTTGGCTAATGATATTTTGGGCACCATATGCATATATATATATATATTGTGCGAAACAAATACTTCTTCAAAATTAGTATAAACTTAACACTGTTATTTTGCATCGGCCAGTTTTTATTACCGCCAGCAATCATTTTCCAGATAAATAGATCTATCTATCTATCTATCTATCTATCTATCTATCTATCTATCTATCTATCTATATATATATATATATAAATATATATATATATATGCAGAAAATTTAGTCTTAAAGTGTGCTATATTTATGGGATAAAGTGCTCAATATCAGAGATAGAGCTTGTGTAAATATAAAAGTGGACATGGAAGTCAGCACTTAGAGGCGACAGTCTGCTTCATGCTAGTGCAATCGTCAGGCCTGACGATTGCACTAGCATGAAACAGACTGTCGCCTCTAAGTGCTGACTTCCATGTCCACTTTTATATATATATATATACATATATATATATATATATATATATATATATATATATATATATATATATATATATATATATCACATGTAAAGGAACGAAGAAAGATAGATGTATAGGTTTATAGTGGGTATGTGCATGTTCTAATGTAACACTGCATAATATATATATATATATATATATATATATATATATACATATATATATGTATGTATATATATCATTCTGTATCTAGTAATTTACATATCTATCTGTCTATCTATCTATCTATCTATCTACCTATCTATCTCATTCTATATCTAATCATTTGCATATCTATCTATCTATCTATATATCTATCTATCTATCTATCTATCAATCTATCCCCCTCTCTTTCTATCTATCTATCTCATTCTATATCTAGTCATTTGCATATCTATCTATCTATCTATCCATCTATCTATCTATCTATCTATCTATCTATCTATCTATCTATCTATCTCTATCTATCTATCTCATTCTATATCTAGTCATTTGCATATCTATCTATCTATCCCCCTCTCTCTATCTATCCATCCCTCTCTCTCTCTCTTTCTGTCTATCTATCTATCTATCTATCTATCTATCTATCTATCTATCTATCTATCTATCTATCTATCATTCAGAATTATATACAGCGTGATTGAAAAGTATTTCCCTATTTTATGTCTGAGTGGCCATCCAAGTGTCTTGATTTAATACTATGTGACTTTTTTCTTTGGGATTGGTTAAACGAGCAAGTCTACTATAACAAACGAAGACTGCAAGAACTTGAAGAGCAAACGTAATAAGTTATCTCTTCCATGCCCACTCGTGAAATCAGTTGTCGCGATTCCTGGTTGCGAAATCTGGTGCTCATATCGAATTTTAAATAAAACCTCGTGGTAAACGCTTTTCCCTCATACCCATTTATTCTAGAAATTATAGTTAATAAATGAATTATAAGTAATTTAAGTATAGTGGATATTTTCAAAGGTTTTATTCTTTTCTCACATACCTGGACGGGAGAAATTACAGAAAGGAATGTTGGCTGTTCACAGTCTTTATATTCCGGTGTAAATCACCTAACAAACCCAGTCAGGAACCCAGTCGAGTTTAATCTTTATCTCACGGAAATCAGGATTATCAAATAATCCTCTTGCAACTGATAACGATAATACTGGCTCTTACTTGTCCTATTAAACATGTGATAATTTCAGCGCAATATAATCGCTAGCGTTTCATATTAATGGTACCTTCTGTAGGCGGTACGGCTGCAGCCTTCGATTGCAATAATCGAAACGAGAATTTCCACGGCATATATTATGTAAATTTTATTTCTGCATTACACAGGAACGGGTAGAAATCTGATACGTAATTATAACTTGGGTATTTACCTATATACTAAATTAAGTTGGCGCTATCCAATCTTTACTTTGCAGCCCTGATTTCACAGAGTTTTTCGGGTCTTTTTAACGTAATCTTTTCCATTCTCTACCCCCATTTAAACTGAAGAAATATTACAAGTCCTTTGTTACTCTATTATAATCTTCATAAAAAATGTTCTGACGAGTTTCATTCCTTACTTCACCCCGTTCAGACGTTTAAGTCTAAACACATCATACCATGTAAATTGTTTCAAATCATCCTCATTCCCTTCGTATTGCACAAGTAAAAAGAAGTTGCATTCTGAAAGCTACTTCGCGAGGAGCGGGGCTTTGTAAAACATACAGCTGAGGGGTTGCATCTCGGAACGCTACAATGATAACCTGTTCAAGTTGAGAGTCAAATGATATGTATGCTGCATTCTGATAATCTTCACTTCTTACCTCTAACCTCATTCAGTCACTCTCTACTCACTGCGTCTCTTGTACCTTGTATTAAGTGAAAATAGTAAAAATAAAATAAAAAAATGACTGTAGTATAAACCTCTTCCCACCAACGTGCACACAATCTGTATCGAACTCGTTATAAATTAGTAAGTGGCAGTAGGACATGAGCCATAACCCAGCGTTAGCCATATCGGATTTACTAAAATCCATAGTCCCCAGGCGTCTGCCTCCATACCTCGACAACTGAGTTAAAACTGCGTCACACCCCGTGCTACACACCTTCACTGAGTGAGGAGAGCGGTTGGTGGGAACAAAAGAATCAAGTCGCCCACAAGGAATTGATAGTACTGTAAACAATTTGAGCCCTGAAAACACCACATGTGACAAATGCAGGGTTAAACTAGATGTGTAGTTTCACTAAAGCCCTTTACAGATATTTACACGGAATAATGCCCCCCTACACACACACACTGTTTATTATAAGCAGAGCATTTACTTAAATATTTGTATGTATAAAAAGAACGTATAAACATTTAAAAAATGTCTTTAAATATATGTTTATGTATATGCATAATAAAATGCACTGGTACCTGGGATTAATGCAGCGGTGTAAATGTCAAGTTTCTTTTTCGTTTGTCGCATTATAGCGTTGCTAAACACCGGCAGTAAGCTGTGACAAGGACAGACAATTGGTATGCGTCTTTCCGGACCTTAGAAGCATCCGGGCTTTTGCATGCGTATTTTTCTCAATCATATATAGCAATTGCAATTAAACTATTCTGAATAAGTCTAAAAATGTAAATATAGGTGAAAAGACAGACATGTGCATGCATAAAACCTGGTGACTTATTTCAATGTCCGTCAAAACGGTTATATTAGCTTATTTCCCAGTTAAGAATACAACCAACCCCCCTATTTTGCTCTTAAACACTTACTGACAATTATCTGTGTATGCAGATCACCCAGTGTTGATAACAGACACAGAAAGGAAACTGTAGGAACTCCTACAGAAGGCGTTGAATGCAAGCGAGAAGAAAGAACTAAACGTAAATCTTTTTTTTTTTTAATTATTTCACCCCAAGCAATGTGGCCATGCCACTAAAACGCTTAGCGTTACAGGATGTGTAAGTGAAAGAGAATGAGACGGTTGAAAATAGCGAGAAATGAGGGAAGGACAAAAAATGAACAGAGCTCAAGAAAATGAACAATTGATGTTGCATTCATACTTTCAAGATTGTAGGGAACAAAGAAAATGGAAGGATGTTCCACAGATGGGCAGTGTGAGAAAAGAAACCGTTGCAGTAGACGCGGCGGTTGCATTTAGATATTTCAACATTGGGACCTAATTGCCAATCTAGTAGCCCGCTTAAATTCATGCACTCGTTGTCACCGGGAAGAAAATCACGTTGACATGAAAACATTTGCAGAAAAGACAGAGAGAAGTCACGTCACTACGTGATAATGTGACTGAAATCGAGATGTTTGGTTAGGATCGATTAAATTACAGGCTTCATTTTTTGTGGGGTTGGGATTTTGTCTGGAATCTTGAGATGTATGTGAAAGACAGAATGTATGATCGCCACCAAAATTAATAGCCAAACAGGTAATAACAAACTCAAACAGGTACAACAATTCACATATCTCGTAATTGTTTTAAAAAAAAATCCCGGAAATCTTGACACCGTAATCTGAATGTGCGTTGAGATAGCGAAAAATGTCTTCTAAAAGCTGAGCAGAGTATTAAAAAACAGGAAGAATTCCTTAAAAACAAAGAAAAACTTCGCTAAACTACTATTGCAATATCAGTCATTCTATATGGTAGTTAACGATGGACAATCTACTCACACGCGAAGAAAAGATCTAAATCAATAAAAAATACAAATGTACAGATGGATGATGAGGATACCTTTGATGAATCTGTGAGCAACGAGGAAGTTTTATAGAAAATGTAAACAAAAATGACATTTATACTTAGAATCAAAAAAGAAAGTTGGAATTTATAGAATGCATAATGAGGAAATTGGGTTTGGAAAATATAACACACCCTGGACATAGCGAAGACAAGAAGTGTAGTAGAAATCAAAACATAACCTGCATAATGAGTTTGTATAAATGGATGACAGGAAAAGGTTTAAGAGATATAGCTAACAGATAAAATTTGCAGTTTGCTACAAAGGACAGGACATTGTAGAGAGCCGAATAGCAGCGTACTGAAGGGATATTACTCATAGTAGAAGATGAAGAAGAACAAGTAGGCGTTTCCACCCGCGATGAGAATTACTGTCTATGGTGCTTAAAACGCTTTGTCGAGTTTCTTACGAGGTTAGTTGAGATACCAATGAGGTTCGAAATTACTAGTCGGCACTAATAAGAGTCAGCCAGACAATGTTCTTAACAAATGTCCCAAGCCGGGGTTCTTGCAATTCGAATTTGTATATTACGGTCTAAAGGAATCTGCTTTTCAATCTTAGCATTTGTCAGGTTTATTATCAGCTTCCACTTCCAGGCAAATTTGATATAGTGCCGGTGGCTCGCCCTTTGTCTGCACAAAGTAGATTCGGAAATAATGTGTGATTATTTATTTCCTCCAAATATATTATAGTGCGCGTGCTCAATAAGACCGCTGTATATATATATCGCATCCAGCTTCTTTTATTCGTCGTTTCTCTTCAGGAAATGAACGAACATGGATCTTCACAACTTCCCATCTTTTATACCAATATTTTTATTTGTTGTCCTTTTCACTCCATGATCTACCATTCTTTTGTTAAAGCTTTTTTAGCCAATTTACTGTTTCTCTCTAACTCCTTTGCATTCTTGTGAGTGTCATATTCGCCAAGCCATCTTTCCTCGTTATGCGTTACAAGAACTATCACCTTCTGATTCTAAATAAAATTTTCCATTTTTGTATTACCCTTAAAATCTCGTCGTTGCGCACTTCCCCCTTCCAAAGTATTCTCAGCATTCTTACGAAAGACCGTGTCGCTGTTGCCGCAAGTCCTCTCTTCATCTGTGAGGAAGTTATCCAGCATCCGCTGCTATATAGTAAGATCTCTATTATGTAGCAGTCTAGCACTCCTTTTTATCTAACGACTAGCAGCATGGCCCGGTGCCTGATTCAAAAATCGTACGACTCATACAGCAATCGCTATCACTTGACTTAAAATATTTTTGCCCTTCCTTGCCTTTAAAGGAGTGCCCTTTGCCGTGCTGATGTTGCTACATGCCTTACTTCTTGCCTATCTCACACTGCGAACTTTTTCTAAGCTCTTTACTAAACATTAAATCTATTACGAAAAAAGAACTAAACAAAACGAACACAAAACAATCAGCTTTAAAAAAAGGACACATAACTGGAAAAACCCGAATGAATAAATAATGTTAACAACAAATATTTTTTCACACCCAATCCAGTTCTGCGGAATCAGAATCAACGTTGAGTTTAAGCAAGCGAATGAGCCAATTGGAGTAAAGTGCCATGCAGATTTAAATTTTTCCCACTTGCGACGAATGCAGCTATCTATTTTTTTTTGCATGCTAGCATGCTAGTTAACATTCGTGTCAGTCAGCTGTTGGCTCTCACGCTGGCCTCTTCCTGGCTATTCGTGGCAGCCAACTATAGCCTCTCACTCTGGCCAGTAGAAAATGGCCGCAAACTACATGAAAACTGCCGTAGAAGCATGAAAAAATCCATTATTTCCACTATCGATGGGAGTTGGAAAGGCAAAGTCGGTCTTGGGCTTGCCGCTAACTTGGAGCATGTGCATGTAAATTTTGGTGCAAATCCGTCGAAAATTGTGGCCGTGCATTCGTCACACACACACACACACACACACACACACACACACACACATCCTACCTTTTATAGATAGAGATATCATTCTTTTCTTTCGAATACTTTGATTAACTTTTAAAAGAAATCATTCAGTATTCTTATGAACCTTCAGATTTAGGCATCACATTTTCAGTCATCTGTTAAAAGACTTCCATGAAGAATATTTTCTCACAACGTCGCCACGGATGCCTATACATTATCTCCATCAATGTGCATCATCTCGCAAGTCGGAATCATAAAAGAATCTGCATTAGCAGAAACGATATGTTTTTCCACACACATCGCTCTCGCTTCTCTCCAAACGAAATCCCCCATCCGTAACTTTGTTCAGATTCATGGTTTTAACAATTATTGCTGAATGTCATTTTGTTTTGCCTGAACGAACACCTTGATATACTTCATCCGTATCTTCATGTCAGAACTCATTTTGCCAAATTGCCGTTGAACACTTAACAGGAACTAAGAAGGCAAAAAATAAGAGTTATTCTTGACAAACACTGCCATTTCAAAATCAGACTGAATTTCTGAGCCATAATAATTATTTTCGACATGTTTGTATCTTTTCCTCTTTGTGTATTATTCAGTCCTGAAAAAGGTGGCAAAAATAAGACAACTTGTAAGAGATATGCAGCTACAATCATGTGTTTTTTTTAAAGCAATCAGCAACTTGTTAAAATCATGCGTTAGACATACTACGAGGTTTGTTGCCCCCTAAACAGGCGCTCATGTGATCAGTTGTTTTATTATATCAATAAACCTTATAATATTTATATGTTTTGTGTTAAATATATAATCGTGGTATGCGTCATATGTACGATTATCCTTTTTCTGTCCCCAAATGTCTAGATGGTCGAATTAAATTCAAAGGATATAAGCGTGGTTCATCCCCCACAAAAAAACTGTTGCATCCTGGGTAAGACGATAAACTACATCCAACAACAACGCTTCTGTTCAGAAGCGTGGAACTACCGCTTAATTGCTGGTGTTCCCAGGTCCACTATAAACCTGGCGTGGTAGCACCTATTAGGGTCCCAGTTATAGGCAAATAGATAACCTCCAAACTGAGGTCAAAACGTGTAAAAATAGGTTGTATTATCAGCAAAACATTTCTGAAAAATATTGCCATCAATACATTTTTGGAAAAATATTACCAGACATACATTTTCAAACAAATATTACCTACAATAAATATGTTGTAGGCATTAAATAACGCATTGAGGTTGACCAGACCAAACCAAAACCCCAAACTCCCGAACCTGAAATTAAAAAAAATAAAGGATGCCATACTGAATAAGGAATACCTAACAATGTGTTGTCATATTGGGAAAACCAGCTGGGAAAAGTTTTATGAAAATCAATTCAGAGAAATTTTTTTAAAAAATCGTAAATTTCATTACCAATCTATTACCGTGATTCTGGGTGTATATTGTAACTGACATTGCCTGTCTAAAACTTTCGCCCCAACCCCCTCAACCTCCGGCGTCTTACTCTCTGGGTTGAGGTGTCTACTTGGTCCTAACCGAACTTAAGGGAGTGGCCATAGATCCCCTGAGCCTCCGTTGATTATTCGACCGGTCCGCTGGTGTAATCCTGCTTCCTGCCCACGTTGGGATTTGTTTGATCCAGAAAGCAGAAGTGATGTCCGTCCATTCACGGTCGACTGAAGATGTAGACACGGCTGGGGAGTCTGCGCTAAGAAATTTAGGATGCAGAAAACAAAAATATTTGCAGAAAGCCGGACAAACAACTATTCAATGGTTGAATTGTTAATGTCTTTTATACAGCAGAAAAGAATAGTAGAGAAAAGAAACGGGTTACAAAAAAGAAAAGTATTTAACAAAAAAATTCATACATTGGATTCTAGAGAGAAAGACTGAGAGAGAGAGAGAGTGAGAGAGAGAGAGAGGGGGGAGTGTGTGTGTGTTTGTGATTAACTTGTTGTTAAATCGTCTCAGAACGATATATGATTCTTGCGATGGAGGGATAAAGATTCCTGTGCGGGGCTTAAAGTTATAGTGGCGTTCCTCCTCCCAACGCTCTCCCGGGCCAATTCTCTCTTCTCTCTTCAAGAATTTTCTCCAGTCTGCCTTTTTCAACATAACTACGCGTTTATATAGATAAACCCGGTGGGTTATAACTGACCCTCGGCCCTACTACTTCGCACGCGATTACCACAGAGTTCTGGCTGCTTCAACTAAAATCATGCGAATTCCAAAGTTCCTTCTATCTTACTCAGCTCTGTTTCAATTTTTAATCGATAAAAATTATTTCGACCTTTTTTCATTGTCTTCTGATGACCCAGATTCAATGGGTACAAATTCTGCCCTAGATCAGATTTCCCCATCAGTAAACAAAATGCTCTGATTTAATTTCGCTATTCAAATCTATTCCAATTTCACTAAAAAAAAATATGTGTGTTTGTGTTTCCCAGACTCTCTCACTGTCACACCTGTGATGAAATTTTTTTTCAACTGTACAAAAATGTTTTACATAACCATAACGCTAAGCTTTTTTGTATTGGTCTGTAAAAACACCTTAATGAACTAATCATTACTCTGAAACCCGATGTAACAAATGCAGTATTAATCAATTCAGCCCAAGCAAGGCTATAATGCCACGAATACGCAAGGGCTGCTGGTAGTGAAAGAGAAGGAGAAAACTTTAAAAGGAAGCGGAACATCAACCCTAAACAGGAATGAAGTGATAAACTTTTATTGCTATTCAAAAAACCGGAGAGGGGTGTGAACAGGACATCTTCTTCAAAATTGACACGAGTGACACAAACGACTGACAGAGAAACGTACCACCGTCATTAGACATGAATAGAAAAACGAATCTAACCTTTCTTTCACAAAGAATCACCATATTTTATCCCGGCCGACAATGTCTGTGCTTTTCCCCTCTCAGTCCATGTGCATAGATGTTGTAAGATCCACTGTTCTAGGAGACGATCTAGTGATATGCAGAGTCATACTAACTCTGAGGCAAGTGAGATTTATTGACCATCTCCATTGTTTATCCAGATATTATAGAGATGTCTCTAATATCTTACCTGGAAATCTTTGAACAAAATTCATCCCTAAAGGTGCGGCTAAAATGTCTCCCTTACCCCTTCGGGAAAATACCTGACTCTTACTATTATGCTTTATCACACCAGACATAAAGTACTACAGCCATATCTGGGCTGGGGCTGTCTCATTTACCAGTTAAGATATAAATGGTGGTCCGAAAGTATTTGTTACCCCTGGATAATATTTTTTTTTTTATTTCAGATGGCTGACACGAGCTTCTACAGTTTGGAAAAAAAATGTTGGGGGTGACAAATCTTTCGGCCCACCCTGTAGTTTGAAAGCGTCTGCGCAGCCGTGTGAGTAATGGATTATTTTCCCCTCTGTCACCCCCTTTCTCGCTAGTAAAAAAAAAGTCGCCAGCCTACAGCTATTTTCTGCGGTAGCATCCATATAAATAATTTTTCTTTTTTGCTGTTGGAACGGCGTTTTAACTTTCCGGGTAAAAAAAGTTCCATCAAATGACGGTAGTACATCTCATTTATCTCCATTTTCACTTTTAACGTATATCCATTTAAAATTCACAATCCAAGCTCAAGGATCGTGTTGAAAGACATGTTGAACTGCCACTTCTCATAATATCTGGATATGATATAAATCTCAAAATAGTAATAATGTGTTCATACTCCCCCTATGGAAAACTCCTACGAGAATATGCCACACCCGCATTATATTCATATACAAATATTTTCCTCGCATCGATGGAAATTGTCAAGGATTTACTACATCATTAGTGAGTAAATGAATGGCAAAACAAGGCTTAGGAGACAATTAAAATTCATAATCCACATTCAAGGATCGCACAGAAAGAGGCCTTAAAGTACCACCTTTCAGGATGACTAGATAAATCTGTCACGTAATAAAATGTTCATACGCCACTTATGGAAAATCCCTATTATATTCACATCCAAATATTTTCCTCAACTTTTCGGCCGTTGTACGCTCCGGCCTTCACCAGGTGATTGGAATGTCGAACTGAACCCATCACTTCGCTCACTGGGGTAGACTGTTCTACTTACACGTGCCATGTTTAATGGATATCAGTTATCAGTTATCTCCTGTTAATTCCACTATGAAAGTTCTCCTCTGCCTTAACCGGGTATTGAACTCACACTCTTTGGGTCCTGTCACTTGATCTAACTAACGCCTTTATCCACTGTGCCATGTGTCCTCGAGAAAACATGGCACATTGGATAAAGGCGTTAGTTAAATCCAGTGGTAAAGGCGTTAGTTAGATCCAGTTTAATACCCGGTTAAGGCAGATAAAATCTTGCGATGTGAACGCTACTCTTATTAGGGGCTGGTCGGATTCTTTGAACATCAGCTCAGGATGAAGATCAGAAGTGATGGAAAGAGTTTCGTATCGACAGATTTCATCGAAAGCTGGGTAACTGCGGCGAGCCTGGTTCGCGTGAACAGGGCTAGCCTTGATTTTCTTTTTTAAAGTCCCCTAATCATAACGGGGCGATTTTCTGTGACACCCTCCCCTGGTTAAGATAGATTCTTCTTGTGTACCTAGTCAATATGAGTAAGTGTTGTTCGCGGCATGTTCCAAGCTGAGATTTCTAGTCTCCCCAAATTATATTTGACTTCACATTTTCATATAGACTGGGCCAGCTTTTGATTTACCCATGCCCGTATGTATTTCATTCTTCTCTCTCCCTTAGCGAGAGGGCTTCTTGATTTTGTCTGGAGACATGAGCTACTTTAATTTTTCAGTGGTGGACAGGTCCTATTAATATCAATTATTTTCAGGTTGCGTTTTGTTATATTTTAATTTGTTTTTGGGTTCAGCTCCACACCATGATTTCATTCCATCGATATATTTTTATATAGAGTTTCATACACAATTGTACATACGGACATTTTGTCACGTGATGTATTTTAGGTTCCCTGTGAAGGTGTGGTATAGGTAGCATTGAATGATGGGGGATGAGTTTTTTGAGGGAATGAGCAAATTGTATTGAATGAATGGACCATAAATCTGATTAATTCGGTATAGGATAGTTAGTGTCGACCAGCCTCAACCCATTTCCCATTTTTGGCCTTACGCCATAATTACTGTAATTTTGAAGCTATAAATAACGGTAGTCATCTTTCCCTGATTGCACTGAGTACTTTAAGAATTTTGCACGGCACAGCAGACAGGTAATTGTGGAGAGTTATGATCGCCAGCATCTTGAACGGACGTGAAACATAGAAAAAGAAGAAGAATACATTGCTCGGTTTATTAAAGGCATTATTCCCTATTCATAATCGTTTGAATTTCCGCATTATATTTTCAGTTGTGAATTATTTTACTACCAAGTTTACGTCCCTATTTTATTTTTATTCCCTCGCTATGCAAATCACACTGATAACCATGCATTGTATTTTCTTACAGTTAGCAGTTTGACCTGTCCTTGTGCTCTCTACACTCCCAAATAGTTCATACAGTTTTTTTCTTCTGAATCTGCCATTTTCATATGCATTGTTAAGGGAATATTTGTCGATAATAATTCCTGGTAGGTTTTCTAGTCATTTTAGAATCATTTCGCTGTTCATGTTTAAATAAACCCGGTGAGAAAACGTATCCTTGACGCATTACTCGTTGTAATTGCCTTTTCTCAAAATTCTTCCTCAGCCCGCACGGCAGTAGTTTCTTCCCCGTCGAGGTTACAAATAAGCTGAATATCTTTTCTGTGTAAAGTGAACGTACCCAGAGTGAAAGGCAGCAAGTTTACCATTTATTACTCAGAGAATTTATACATAGGGAGAAAATTGGACAAAATAATTCTCTAGATTTCATTCACGTGTCTATTAATCATAAAACAGTGTGGGGCGGGAAGAAACTTTGCATGAACATATATGCCAAACGAGTAAAAAACAACAATATTAATTTCTCAGCGGGTATTTTTAGGCTTATTTTCACTTTAATTATTCATACAAAGAAAATGGTATTTTAACTCTTAGTTTGTAAAAATAAAGGAAAAAAGAGAAACCTTTTTTGTAATAATCCCCCACAAGCAAGGCGAGTATTTCACTAGTACGCAGGCGGTTACAGAGAGGGAATTTGAGAGAAAAGACTGGGTATAGGGAGGATTGAGGAAAGGACAAAAGATGAACAGGATACAAGTAGATATGACAGAAATCTCGTAATAATAGGGCACAAATCTCGTATTAAGTCACGTGATAAAGTGTTCATATACCACCTATGGGAAAATGCTACGAGAATATGTATCCCTTTTATATTCACATCCAAATACTTCGTGTCCAGAATTTACGACATCATTAGATAAAAGACATCATATGGCAGTGCAGAAATCTAGCGATTGATGTAACATTTAAATTTTTGAAGATTGCAAACCTACACGCAAGCAGCAGGCCGCCGATGGCAACGCTAGGAGTCCATTGGTGGCAGCTTCCGTCCTGCAAACGGTGGGCCTCTAGCGCTTCGCCAGTGGTAACACTGCCGAGGGGAACACGCTGGTGGTCCGACAGCGGGGCGCTAGCTGTAAACGCTAGTGGCCTGCCACACAGTGGCCTGCCACACAGTGGCAGATTGTTGGATTTCGGGTGGGGCAGGGAAACAAGTAAACGGAACTGATTTCCATGGGGTGAAAGGGGGGGGAACTGTTGGAGTAGTTGTGCCGGTTGCATTTAGCTATATCAACAGTAGATTGGTGGGACCTAGATGTCAATCTAGTAGCACGCTTAAATTCATGCAATCGGGTCACCAGGGGAAAAAAACAGAAGCTCGTCAAAGCAGTTGCCATGAAAATATTTGTAGAAAACACCGAGGGAAGCCAAGTTACGTCGGTGAGAAAGTGACTGACGACAAGATGCTGATTACATTACAGATCTTACTTTGGATTTTGTCAAGAGCATGTCGGATTTTTAAGTTTGATATTTTTAACAGTAAGATGTCCCTTGAAACATTCCGTTCAATATAGAATTGTACATTCTTTACTCTAAGTAGTCTTCGAGAAGTTTGCATGCACATATATCACTTTTTGGCACGTTCTTCCTCTTTTATTTCTCATCAAATCCTCTAAGGAATGACATAACCTCCTGAATCCTAGTAAATAGTAACCTCATAAATCCTACGCTAGCTAATTAATTATTTACACTCAAATCATGAATGTATGATCTCTCCCTAATGTTGGAGAAAATTTAAATCATCCATTGACGATAATCCGTTAATCTTCTGCTGTTTAATAGTTAATCTATGTTAGGATAAATCATTCGTAATTTCTAAATAATTAGTGAATTTAGTTTTTGTCCGATATTTTTTATTACTTCAATTATTATTTTTAGTGGGATACCAATTTTTGAAATAGAAAGCCGTGTATTTTTTTTCGTAAATTTTGCATGTTACGTCTATCAACGTGAACACATAGGAAAATTTTAAAAAAACCTGAGAGCAGATTTTTGTTAGTTTTTCTCCTGTGCGGAGGCCGGTAGACATAATTCACACTGTTTAAAAAAAGTAAAGCAACAAAGCGTCTCTTTCAAACATGTGTATCGACTAAAAATAACGTTTGGGTTATACAAATAGAGCAATTGTATACTAAAAATATAGGAGGCACGGTGGAGTAATGGATAACGGCTTGGATTGAGGAATCGGAGCCGAGTTCGAATCCCAGTCGATTCCATTACATTCACTTACGTGCTAATAGGTGTGAATCCTCTTCTTCTCCCTCCAACTATGGGTAAACTTTGGCAACTGGTCTAGGAGAAGGGCAACTCTGAATTCAAAACCTGCGGAGGGTCGTTTGGGGACCTTGTGGCATCCGTTGCACCAGGTCCCTGTATTCATCCCTCCAAAAAGTGTGGATGGCCCTGCACAAGGCCTTCACCACTATAATCAAATCCTGTGTGGCTGTCGGGCTTTCATTTTCTGGGAACTGATCTGATCTGTCTGACCCTCATACGTCGAGTTCGACGAGAGAGCGATAATACTAAAAATCATATATCAAATATTAATCCTTGTGGTAAACCCTGCTACAGTAGAATTAACTCTTCTTCCTCTCATAAATATTAATTGCGAGACTTCCTAAGTCTTCCTTCTCTGACTGTGTGCATTTTCTGTCGAACTCTCTGCTTTGGCAGTTTCGTCCGGGAAGATGGACAGATCCCGAACCCGCTTATGCGGGTTTAAAGGGATTATTTTTGGCCGAGCATACCGAGACCCACGTTAAACTCGGCCTTGTGCCACATACATTCCTCGTGGAGGGGACTGTTTAAGATACAGTCGGTGGACAATCTCTGACAGTGTGCGACTTCTGTCGGACTCTCTGCTTTGGCAGAAGTGAAGCCGGACGAGGCTTTGCCGAAGGGCAAAGTTTCGTCCGGGGAGGTGGAGAGATCCCGAACCTGCTTATGCAGGTTTTACGGGAATATTTTTGACCGAGCCTTGTGCCACATACATTCCTCGTGGTGGGACTGTTAAATATACTGTCGTTGGGCAGCCGATACGCAGTGTAACCTGATCGTTCGGACGAACATTTCTATATGCTTATTACGATCTCTCTTGCTTTGTATATATCAGTTATATTCAATACCCTTGTTCAACCTACCATCGTCTTCCGTGTCTTTTCTTCTGGCCCGTAAGCAGGCCACAACAATACTGTATATGTAAACCAAATATTTTTGGTTCTGCACGGCATTCGATGAAGTACATGGTATCTGTATGAAGATCTAAATGTGAATGACTCGAATCAATAACATAATCAGTGAAATTCTTTCACAGATAAACAGTTTGCCGATTATAAGACGTTTCTGTACGTGTCGTGGTGAAACCCCCTTTGTAGACTTGACGGTCGTCTTATAGCAATATCCGGCTAGTAATGAAAAGAAAGAAAAAAAAGACAAACATGAAGAAAAGAATGATGGACAACTCTATAAAATAAATTGTCCTATGTAGCAGTGAATACTGGACAATTTTCTTGCACTTAAGGAAAAATCTGAGGGCAACAGAAAATTAGTTCCACAGAAAGATGGTGAGTATAACATGGGCGAAACATATGAGGAATGACGACGTCTTAGGAAAAAGATAAACAAAAACAGAACATTCAGAATCAGAATCAGAAAGATAGAGCTGACATTTCTTAGAAAAATAACGAAGAAGATGGCTTGACACTCAAAGGACATATCAGAGGCAAATGGGACGGTTGGCAGTTTGTGTGAATGGATGGCAGAACGAGGGGTTACCAAGAAATCTCTCCATGCGATAAGAAGTTGTGGATACGCATAATCGTTCACCTTCAAAATAGGCACGGTACGTTTCAAAAGAAAAAAGTCAAATATTAATCATGATAATATACCCGCTATAATTAGCAAAATTGTCCAAATTATATAACAGCATCGGATAATTGTTCATCCCCAAAAATGTTTAACATCTAAATAAAACCACTAAACTTCCAGGTTTTCAGCAAAGACGTGTAGCCATCTTGAGACCATTTGCCATACGAATCACTGCAAAACAATCTGAGTTATTCAACTAGAAAGAGAACAGGTTAAAATCATTTTGTGTCTTCCCAACTGAGCAATGCCCAGACGAAAAAGATAATTCAGGCCTTCAGTAATGGTACCAACATTCATACTCTGGCTTTCATCTTCAATGTACATCCAAGAACCGTCAAGAGAACGGTGAATAAATTTAAAAAAGAGGGAACAGTACTGAAAAAAAAAAACAGATCAGGATATCACAACAGCAAGGCGGATCTTCATTTCAATTAAAAAAACTTCAGACATTGTTATTGTTCAAAGTAAAGTCCAATAGTGTCGTAAAAACCCCGGAGAATCCAGTAAGATATCTTTTATCATTTCTAAGATACAACGGTTCAAAATTAATCTAACAATTGGACAATTTTGCGGTTACACGATTTAAAATATTTTGCTGTTACACCCGGCATATGCTTTTTAGATGTCTAATATTACGGCAATCGTTTGTTTATGTCCTTCTTATCTCTTAGGGAGATTTATATGCTTTCGGTTGCATAGACTGAATAAAAATTCTTTTCCGGGTGTTCTTTTCAAAATGTCGACTCATACACGACTAGATACGGTAAGTAGGCGGCACTGAACTGCGGTACATAGCTAGCTTGTTCACGAGTTTCGTCCAAACCGAAAGAATCTGATTTTTGTTTTTAACGTAAATCCGGTAACATATATGGAACGTAGTTGTCATCAAAGAATCTATGGTGCAACTTTATAAGAACGGCATCATGATTTATTACACGTTCATTCTCTTGTATCTGGGCCTTCTCCTCATGTTAACTAATATATACGCATAAATTATAAATAAATGAATGAATAAATAAATAAGTAAATAAAATGCACAAAACTCATCTTTATTTGATTAGCATTTAATGAAAACCTTTGAATTAATGAAATTTAATTTGACGACAAAGTCTCCGTACCGATTTTTAATCATGGTTTTTGACAATTTCCATTATCACAATAATGCAAATGTTATTTGGCAAGAACGCATCTTGGAGAAAGTAAAAATAAAACAATACGAGGCTAGATGAGATCGGAGACAGTGGCAGACTGTGAAACAACAACAACAACAACAACAGCAATAATAATAATAATAATAATTTACAAAGAAATAAGAAGCAAAAAAGACCAAATTAATTTATGCATGAGTGCTTTTGCTTTCTTGAAAATGGATTTATTTCTTTTCCTGAGTCGTAATATTGACTTGAATCCTTTCTCAAACTTAATCATTGCGAAGGAGGATTTGAGAGATTTTAATTTAAGGACGTTAGACGAGAGAGAAGTGGTAGGGTATAAAATAAGAATATTCTTCTCTGCTGAAAAGCAACAAGGAGAGATAAAAAAAAAATGAAAAATGCAAAAGTAGAGTGTGGTTATGAAAGAGGTAAGGGAAGCAAAAAAAGTACAACATAAAGAAAAATAAATAAGAAAAAAAATAAAAAATAAAAAAGAAGCAAATGAAGATGAAAATTAAAGGCGGGAATAAAAAGGAACAAGAAACGGTAGTAAAGAAATAAAAAGAGAATTCTAGATGGTAACTTGAAAAATTACGTGATGAAAAGAAAGAACTGGAGCTAAAATTTGAAGACATCAAAGTAGACGAGAGCGTGAAAGGAGATACACTGATGGAATTAAAAAAAGGTTGGTAAAATTAGGGGACAAGCAGGAGAGCCAAAAATGTCAAAATAAAGAAAAAGTAATTAGTGAATAAGAAAATAAAAGCAAGAATGAAATATGGTGTGGAAAATATATATGATGTAAAAAGTAATATGACATGAAGAAGGAATATAGTTCAAAAGTTAAAGGTCAGAAGTAAAGGCGAAAGAAAGAAAAAACAAAGAATGAAAAAAAGAATGAATGAAAGAATTAAAAAGAAAGAAAAAGAAAAAATAGAGAAAAACGAATAAAATAAAGAGAGTAAAAGTGAAAAAAGGAATAACATGAAAAAAGAAAGAAAGATGAATGACATAAACAGTGAATGAAATAAAACTGAAAGATCTAAATAGAATATCAAAATTAAACAAAGAAAAGGAGGCAAGATAAAAAGGATATTGAAAGAAAGATAAAACAGAAAGAAAGAAAACGTAAGAAAAAGCAAAGCGAACAAATATAAAAATAAGAAGAAAGAATCAAAAGTATAAAAGAAAAAAAACAAAAAGAAAGAAAGAAAATGAAAAACAAAAAAACAAAAATTGAAATAAGAAGAAAAATAACAGAAACAATACAAAAAGAAACAATGTAAAAGCTATAAAGTATCAATAAAAAGATGAAGTAATTCGAAAGATCGAAGGAAAAACAAAAGAAACGGAAAGGAATGAGATTTCAATGAAAGAAGTAAGAATGAACTTTGAATGAAAATAGGAAACAAAAGTCAGGTAATAATATAAATATACAATGTGAATAAGAAAAGGAAACAGAAAAATATAGTAAAACGATGAATCAAACAAAAATCAGGAAATTGGTAAAATAATAAGTTATATTACGTTTTAGAAAAAACTGCGGAAATATGGAAGGATCGAATAGAAGGAAAGAATAAAAACAATGGGGGTAAAAAAAAAAGTAAGAGAGAAAGCCAAAAAAGAAAGACGGAACGAATGAAAAAAGAAAGGAGGAAATATGACAAATATGTCGGCACGAAGAAATGTATTAAACAATGAATGAATGAATGAATGAATGAATGAACAATAAAGAACATGACAGAAAAATAACAGAAAATGGAGTTGGACAATAAGAAAGCAAAATGAGAATGGCAAAGAAAGATAAAAGGTAAGAAGAAGAGAAAGAATGAAAAGAAGAAATTAAATCAGATCGAAAAATACAACCGGAAATAAACACAGAATATTCATTAAAGTTGACAGAAATAAAAATCAGAATGAAAGCGTGAAGAAAATAAGAAACGAAAAAAATGTCAGAAACAAAAATGAACGGCAAAAAGGAAAGGAAAAAAAAAAGAAATGAAATGTAGAAAAATTTAAGTGAAACATTTCATAGAAAGAAAGAGAAGAAATAAGTGATTTTCTAAAAGAATATTCTGTAAAGAATAAGAGAAGTCAATTAAAATATTTTTAAACGATGAAGAAAGCTCTTGCGTGTAATCTTTAAAAAAGTAATAATTCATGATTCGTTCTTTTAAAACAAAGGAGAATCGGCAGTAGAGAAAAATGTCTGCAAGGAAAAAAATACATTGAGTAAAGGAAAAGAAAGAAAGGGCAGAAGAAAGAAAGAAAGGAAGAAAGAAAGAAAGGAAGAAAGAAAGAAAGAAAAATATTAGGCTGGTGCAAAAATAATGTCGTTTTCTCACATGAAGTTGAACGTCAAAAAAAACATTATTTTTGCACCAACCTAATAGAAGAAATAAATAACAGAAAGTAACAATGAACGGAGAAAGAACGAAAGAAAGAACAGAAGAAAGAAAGTACCAAAGAAAGAAAGAAAGAAAGAACAGAAAACAAAGGAACAGAAAGAAAGAAAGAAAGAATGAAAGAAAGAAAGAAACAAACAAACAAACAAAGAACAGAAAAAAGAAAGAAAGAAAGAAAGAAAGAAAAATAGAAGAAATAAATAACAGAAAGTAAGAATGAACGGAGAAAGAACGAAAGGAAGAACAGAAGAAAGAAAGTACCGAAGAAAGAAAGAAAGAAAGAAATAACAGAAAACAAATGGAACAGAAAGAAAGAAAGAAAGAAAGAAACAAACAAAGAACAGAAGAAAGAAAGAAAGAAGGAAAGAAAGAGTAGAACTAAGAAACAATGAAAGTAAGAAAGTACAGAAGACAGAAGGAAAGAACAACAGAAACAATAAAGAACAGAAGAAAGAAAGATCAGAAGAAAAAGAAAGAAAGAAAGAAAGAAGGAAAATATCTTTTAAATAAATAAAAAAGGAAAAGTGAAGCATGAGACAACAGTCAAAGAAATGATTCAAAGGATCGATGAAAATATGAAGAAATATGTAAAAGTGAAGAGAAGTCTGCTAAAATATAATGAGTTTGAATGTTCAAAGAAGAAAGGAATTATTCAAATGAAAGAATAAAAAAAGGAGAGAAAGAAGAAAAAAAACATGACAAAAATTCAAAAAGTCCAAAAGAAAAAGACGAAATTAAAACTAAAATTAATAAATATAGGGAGAAAAGAAAGAAAAGACATGTCGATTTTTGTGCTTCGTGCATATTAAGGACATTAAAATTGTCTTTAAATAAATCTATTTTGATGCTGTTTGAATAAGAGATTATTGGCCCTAGTGCAGTGCAGATTGTTCGGTGCCACTTATGGAATAATTAAGAGATCAAAACCACTCATTTTTAATTTCTTGCTGAATAAAAGATGGCATCGAATTAAGAATATACATGAAGTGTTAGCTGAGTGGATGAGAGAATGGGAAACACTTAATGAGATTTGAACGTGCTGATATTATAACGGTTAACGCTTCGGAAAGAGTATTTGGCGACCCGGGTTCGAATCTATTCATTTTCATACAAATACTATTAGGAAAGGTATTACTACATCTCTTCTAAACTCAGCTGTCAATTAAATATCGTCACCAATTCATCGCCCTCTCTGTGGTAGGCAACCAGTCCGGGAGAAGGCCAACTCTTAATTCAAAACCAGTTTCGGATGTAGACCGTAGCATATTACACTTCCATTGAAAAATGTCTTCCGTGACTAAAAATGCCTTGCAGCGCTTAGCGAGAACCATCCTTTTACAAACCTCGTGGACTGAGCTTACAGAATAAAAAAGAACTGTCTATATTTCTGAGATGAGGTATTATGTACACTATTTACATTATTCAGACTATTGTCCTCATCTTTGTCGCCATATTTATTACAACGTTTCGGCCGTTGTACGCTCCTGTCTTCTTCAGGTGGTTGGAATGTCGAAAATCATAAATTCATACACAGATGTCCTCAACATCACATGGTATAAAGGCGTTAGTTAGATCCAGTGGCAGCACTCAAAGAGTGTAGGTTCAATACCCGGTTAAGGCAGTGGAGAACTTGGAGAAGGGAATTAACAGGAGATAACTGACATCCATTAAACATGGCACGTGGAACTAGAACAGTCTACCCCAGTGTGGGAAATAAAGGGTTCAGTTGGACATTTCAACCACCTGAAGAAGGCCGGAGCGTACAACGGCCGAAACGTTGTAATATATATGGCGACAAAGATGAGGACAATAGTCCGAATAGTGTAGTTTAAAAATTAATTGTACCAGATAATGTAAACCGCATCACTTTCAAGAACAGCAACGAAGAAAATGTGTAGTGACTCGAAAGGAAAATAATGGCATAAAGACTATTTTGACTTTCTACACTACTTCAAAATGTTAGGAAGGAAATATTTGTCAATACTGGAAAGAGCAAGAACATTTACTAGACTTGAGAAACCTGTTTTTAACGAAACCATTTTCAATAGAAAGATGTTTTATATACCAACCGAAAGTAGCAGTGGCGTATGCCTCAATGAATAACAAATGCTTCCTCATAAGGAAACGGCTAATGTTACCATAAGCATTGAATTAACATCTAACGGCGGTGCGGTGTTGCGCATTATACGAGATCGAGTGAGTTGGAATAAAATGAATAATCAGATTAAAAATTAATTTTCAGTTAAAGAAAGACAAAGAGAAAATATGTACGCAAAGGATTTCTGATCGTCTCACATTTTTGTGGAAAATAATGTTACGCGAGGTATGGATTAGCAAACTTGTAAAAAAATCTATTTTTCTCAAAGGCAAGAGTGAAGGCTTATCCATGTACTATGTTTGTTACCCTTATCAAAAGAATAAAAAAAAAAGGCTTATCTTACCGTGCAAATCAATTCTGTTCTGAACATTGGTTAAATAAGAGACCAACCACCATCATGCCAACAAAAAAAACTGCCACCCCTCTTGTCTCCAACAACCTAGCATCTATTAACGATTTTAAACGTCTTTGGTTATATTCACCACATTTAACTGCAGTCAGCCCACTGTTTAGAAATCGACTAATTTCTGTTCCAGGGAATAAAGAAACACTGGGTAGGGGTTTGAGAATTCCGTATATTACAGGATACATAGATTGTGATCGTGGGGTCAGGGGAAACCGGCGGGCAGGCTAACTATTCACAACTCTGTATGTGTCCTCTAGCATTCAATCCTAACGACCCAGCAGTCACGTTTTGTTCCCTAATCCAGAAAGCTTACGGG
Source organism: Acanthosepion esculentum (assembly GCA_964036315.1). Taxonomy (NCBI): domain Eukaryota; kingdom Metazoa; phylum Mollusca; class Cephalopoda; order Sepiida; family Sepiidae; genus Acanthosepion; species Acanthosepion esculentum. Next base: position 27,858,752 of record OZ038493.1, on the reverse strand, counting down.
AGCATGGTTCAGAACAGTAGGGGGTAAAGACGGGTTAGATACCAATAGATTTTCCGAGCAGACTACCGGTCTTCTATTGTGTCTTCGTCAAAAAGAGGGCAGCGATGTCTATCCTTAGTTTAAGGCACCGAACAGAAATTCGTCACGGCCAAAAACATTGTACAGCCTCGCCAAGCATTATTCTACATTATCTGGTATTTGTCAAGCTGTATAGATATCGCTGGGGATCGAGGATATTATCGAATGATTAAATGGAAAATCTGCATTTTAAATTTGTGTGATTGTAGGACGTTTGCTGTGCATATTTGGTTTTCATAATACCGTTACGTTTTACACTAATCGGTATCCCCCCCCCACATATATATATATATATATATATATATATATATATATATATATATATATATAGTCATTTACAGACAGATTGTTTTGCTGTATCACACATCATCAATGTGGCTAGACATCCGATCGCCTCAAGCCGGGATTAAAACCCCACTGATTTGGCAGCAGGAAGAGGGAGGCTAATTTTTACGTACTTATCCTTAGAATAAACACGCCAATGAGGGCACAATTCATGGAAGAGTTTTGCAGTATTACCAATAGTAGTCATTGTTTATAAATTCGCGCTTTCTCCCAAGAGTGCTCGACTGGAATAAAACTTTCCGAGGGCGTATATATTGTCATCCACAGACAGACCTAATAGGCTCAATATATATATATATATATATATATATATATATATATATATATATATATATATATATATATATATATGTTTGTGTAATTCGGTAGCAATCCCTCTTTTATACAAATTTCATTAAAAACAACGGCCAAGGCAATGTGTTCTGAATGTTATAGTGTTACATTCTTTTTGGCTTTTTAATGAAACGATAATAAATGATTTTAGGGCGTTTTTAAATCTAACGTTAAAAAATGTGCAAAGTGTTGATAAACCATAAAAAATTCAGGCAAACAACATAGTCAAGAGATTTCTGATTACTATAAGTGAATACACACATTTCAGTTACAATTCTTGTTTTTCAACAGTGAAGTTAACAACAACATGCCAAGATCAAGTAGTCCTACTCAAGAAAAATGTGCCTCTCAACAGGAATCGAACCTGTATCTCCTCCTCCACATGGGAAACTGCTCCTATATCCGAATCGTGTCGTTCCTATTTTAACCCATATTGATAAAGCAAAGATCTAGGGGTCACATTCGTGACGGCCGGTTCGACTATAGGAGTTGTTTCTTGGAAAAGGCATGAAACCACCTCTTCTCTTCCCAGCTATGTGTTAAACAGTAAGACTTGTATCAGAAGATTATTATTATCCTCTAAAATAATCATCCAATCCACCCCGATATGTTTCGGCTTTAAATGAGCTTGAAAATCTGTCTATATCTCTGAGATGAGGTATTATGTACAGTATTTACATTAGTCGGACTATTGTCCTCATCTTTGTCGCCATTTTTGTCACAACGTTTCGGTCGTTGTACGCTCCGGCCTTCTTCAGGTGGTTGGAATTTCGAACCGAACCCTTTATTTCGATCAATGGGGTAGACTGTTCTAGTTCCACGAGCCATGTTTGATGGACGTCAGTTATCAGTTATCTCCTGCTAATTTTCGCTCTGAAAGTTATCCACTGCCTGAACCGGGTATTGAACTCACACTCTTTTGGGTCCTGTCACTGGATCTAACCAACGCCTTTATCCACAGTGGATATCGAAATAAAGGGATCGGTTCGAAATTCCAACCACCTGAAGAAGGCCGGAGCGTACAACGGCCGAAACGTTGTGACAAAAATGGCGACAAAGATGAGGACAATAGTCCGACTAATGTAAATACTGAGCTTGAAAATGTTGATAACCCATGAATTCAAATCAATCAATCAAAATATATGAGTGGGTTCTCTGATGGAAATGGTAGTACAGTACGTTCGATTCCTGCTAGTGGGGGCGATGAGTAGTATAAATATTTGATCGAGGCCGGTTGTTGTTATAAATTGGACTGTTTAAGAAAATTATAAATCAGGCATAGCAGCTCAAATATGTTCGATCACTACCAATAAGGTTCACTGTATTTTCTTTTTAACCATTTCACCCCATACAAATCGGTAAAGCCACTAAGACACAAGGAGTTACTGAATGTAAAAGCATAAAAAAGAAACATTATTAAGGACTAAGAATAATGGAAGTGTAATAAAAAAACAGTAAATATCTATTGACATTACATTAACATTTTGAAGATCAAAGTTGGTTGGAAATCCGGGAGCCAAACGAAATTTCTATAAGGGAGAAGTACGAGAAAATAAACAGTTACATATAGTCAATTCAACGTTGAATTGATAAAGCCTTGCCACCAATATAGTACAGCGCTTAATTTCATAAAGTCTAGGTAACAGCAAAGAATTAATCATGAAAGGATTTATAGAAAAGAATAAGGAGACAAGATTTCAAGACCAATAATGTTGCTGATTCTGTTTTTGGATTCTATCAAAGATCTCTACATATATAAGATGAGCACCGGGCCATATGTGATAGCAATATTTAAAGCATGGCCGAATGGTAGATATATAAATATGTAAGATAGATTCAAGGTATAAAATTGTGGTTGAGGACATAATTTCGGATAGAGAGCTGAATCAGTTCAAAGATTACTCGGTAAAGTCCATGCTAAACAATGTCAAGTGCTTTTGTTGTAACCTAGGGAAGGTTACTGAACAGAATCAACTGCTAGAAGTGGGTGAAGTGAATTCCACAATGAATCTCCAACTGCAGAATATGCTTCCCGAGACGAGAGTCTGCCTTTCGACATACCCTTGTCTGAGGATCCTCTCTGTCCGGATGTAGAGAATTTCACCAGCACAGCCGAAGACGAATCTCCAACTGCTGGATACCTACCAACCGCCCCACGCGGTCATAAGTGGCATAAGGCCGAATTTAATATGGGGTATCCGAGCCCGTATGTCCGGCAAAAAATTCCCAGTAGACCCCGTATAAAGGGGTGTCAGGTAGCTGTTTCGCGAGACGAGACTCTGCCCTTCTACATATCTTCGTCTGGGGATCCTCTCTGCCCGTAGGTAGAGACTTTCACCAGCACAGCTGGAGACGAATCTCCAACTGTAGACCAGCATACAATATTTACTACTGTAGTTATGTGAATGGGGACATGCCCATTATCGTCCGTAGAAATGCTACAACAGCTTTCGAGAGGTCCAAAGCATCAGTTCGATTTTCCCCACTCTTATCTAAAGCTTAATAGACTCTTTCTAAAATAATCGTTAGTATAAGAGCAGTTAACCTAGAGAAGCGAAAGCCATGTTGCTTGCCTTAAAGAAGAAACCGCGATGTGAGATGGTTAATGTTATGGGAACTTACCTATAATAATAATGGACTATTCCGTATATCATAAATACTGCGCCTCAAGAGGGAGCAGCGGTTCAGTCACCGTCAGAGTCAGAGTCGCGTCAGACGATTTCTGTATGACATTGGAATAGTGATACTTGTCAAGACAACATAGTTCACTCTAACCTAATCTGATAGTCATTACTAACACTTCTACTTCTTTTGTACATAATTCTGTTTGTAATATATCTGTGTTATTCCATACCTGTGTTGGAGTTATTCTTCATTGGTTCTACCTTGGACCATCACCGTGGTACAAGGAACCTTGACCATAACAGTTAACCGATTCAGAGATGATTGGGACCATTAACAGTTTGTTGTCACAAAAAGAGCCTATAGTTCAAACTGTCGGCCGGTTCACCTGAGTTCTGGAAAACAACAAAGGAGAATTTCCAACAAACAAGAAAGTAAGTGGCAGTGAGGCATTTATTATACAGTTTAGAGAGAACTAGCTGCAGTTCGAGTGCCTATTTCTTAAGGTCTATTACAGGGATATGATCAGATTTAGATGCTTCTTGGGGACACTTTTCTCCTATCCAAGTTTCGCTAAGAGTGAGAAAGATTCGGTCAACTGGTCACTTCTGGAGAAATAATTTAGACCTGTGAGCGACACCCTCCTATAGAACCCACTGAGCGGCAAAAGATCGGTTGGAAGACATCACAGCGACTTATAGATGACTCTGGATGCCTTATAGAGGACCTGCCCACAGCGATGTCTGGCAGAGATAGTGGGAAGGAATGAGTCAGGAGAATCCGAGAAGAATTCACGATCTGATATATAGTGATTTTCAAACATGGCTTAGATGTGGCACAAGGCCGAAAGTGGAGGCACCCAGTGAGGATCGAACTCACTACTCATCGTAATTGTTTTAGTGAGACAAGTTTGCTAACCATTACACCACCTCGAGGTTCCCTTCTCGATCTGATATATATGAGTGATATGTATATAACTACTTCCTTGCTCTCTCTTATTGTTTCTAGTCTATATATCAGATTAGTGAGAATAACAGAAACCAAGGAAATAGTTATATACATATAACTCAACAAAGATTCAATTCTAAGAGGAAAGCCAGGCTGTGATATTCCAGATGAGTCAAGTGCAGAGTTTGAGTCGTATTTTCGGCTAACCGATCTGCTTTACAATATTCCATTTAAAAATTAGTAATGGAAGTAAGGAAATGCAAGATAAAAATAATTTGCCATTGGGCATCTCGTCGACCATTCTAAATCATATACATTTATCGCGAGGTATCTGGCTTCAAAATACGAGAGTTGGAAATATTTGAATTAAAACTGTAACATAAAACTTGATTTCAATTCTCAATCCTAATAACTGCCAGATTAAGAATCTCAAGAAGAAAGAAATTTCACCCACGATAACCTGTCAGCTGCTGTAGGATAATCATAGTCTTCACTGTCTTCGTCAATTCAGATGTCTTATCAGATGCCCAGAAAGAAAAACGTTTATTCTGAGATATCTTTTCAATTGTGGTCACGTTGTTTAAAAAATTAAACTTTCAGTGCTTTTGCTATTAAATACATTGCAATTAATTTATCTCTGTTTACCATATCGATTGCTGTTTAGAAATAGAATCTCAACAATAGCCGACGAAATTAGCTTATGTTCCTGTTCAAGTTAGATTCGGATGACAACCAATCTAGGAGAAGAATAGCTCAGAATACAAAAACATAGCAAAAGGTAAGTAAAAATACTCCGCTATCTTCACAAGAAAAGCTAGCAATTCAATAATAAAAATAGGAACGTGTGGCGAGTCATGTCCACCTAACTGTTAAAAGAAATGCCATTGAAGTAAATACTTATCTGTCATCAAATTTAGAATGCAAAACATTTTACTTTTATAGATAGAATAATACTGAATTTGATTGATTTGATTTTTATGGATTTTCATAATCTTTACAGGTTATTTATAGCCAGAAAAATGTATTGCTTTAGATTGTAAGTATTTTTAGGATATAAGTATAATCTACTGATGTAAGTTCTATTAACCCGTAGATGGTGGGTGAAGATGTGGATTCATACCTTTGCCAAGGATCTTACGTGTGCCTGAATATAACGAACTCGATTGGAATTAGAACTCCTTTTCTAATACCGAGCTTTTCTTAATTACACTACCCGCACATCCAATCTTACAGCACCTTTTATTCCCAATCAGTCACTCATCTGGGCAATATCCATGCGCGACGTTGCTTAACTTCAGTGATCGTACAAGAGCAAATGTTTCCACGTGATACTGACCGTAAGCCAAATGATACTGAAAACATTCGAAACAATTTACAAGCAATATCTTTTTAACATTATGGGAAAAGTCACGGATCTCTTAACTGCTCTCTCTTCGGCTGAATTTCATAAGACAGACAGCCATGGAATTGTTGACAGATCATTGTAAACACACCAATAGCCTCACTGACTTAAGAGACCTAATCGGCGTTAAGCCGAGCACATCTGCCCCTGTGCTTATGTAGACTTATATAGGTTCTCCGTGTAAGTAGGCTATTGTTGGCTTTTAACTGCATGTACACGTTTGTGCGCAAGCCCAGAGCGTACATACCCACCTGTGTCATCTGCATCAAAACTGGACATAGGCGTGAGTGATTAAGTCAGTATTCTGTTGTTAGTTTTGCAGGGCTTGCAAATGCAGCAATTGTCCTTCGTTATCTATTCTAAACATATCGACGAACGGGCAGTTGTTATTCTGGTCTTCCGCTCGAGTGCACCTGACTACCAGGCCGCGATAGAGTACACTTTCTCTGTAGTAACTGGACTTACTGATTTATTCATGCACCCGTAAGTGAATCTATTCGTTTATTTATTCGCAGGATTAGCCAAGGGTCAGTTGGTAATTCGTCAGTGGCAGTGATGAGTTCGCCAGGGTTGTGGTTGGAGATGAAGAGTGAAGTTATGCGCGCTGTTCAGTACAATGCTTTGGCGATAATGGTGCTGCCGTCATGCCTTTCTTTTAGTTTTATATTTAAATCGTTTTCTATAACTAATCAAACATGGTGGTGGTTTCGACATTATTTCTGTACGTTTAAATTGAGTTTGTAATCGGGTTTGCAGAAGAAAATATAAATTGATGGTAGGTTATTCTGGGCTTTAAAGGTGTACTCTGCCAATGTGGATTACGTGTTATTTATATAAGAAACGTACGTTACTTGAATGTTATTCAAGTTACTGCAACTCTCGTTCTTCTATGACGTACCCTGTCCAGTGAGAATGCATGGCTCTCCACATATCCCCCTTCCTTCAGGCCTCTTAACAAAGCTTTTCTTTTGAATATCCCTCCAGTTCATGAAAAAAAGATATAAAAAAATACAATGCTAGTTCCTTTCTTCCAGCTATTTACATCTGGATAGATTCTTTTTTTTTCTTTTTTAAATAATGACGTCATCCTTTATGACTTAGGCTGACGTTGTCTGTGTGCTGCTGTTTTACATATTCTTTTATGCGCTGTATCCCTTCAAGACGTAGGTGATCATGGCTCTCCACAACTCCCTGCCTCTTGTAGTATTAAGGAAATAGGATATCAATCAGTAGTACTGATCATATACTTGTAAAATAAATTAAATAAAAAATTCACAGCGAGATGCATAAGCACATAAACGCACAGACATATATAAAAACACATATTAACGGTAGATATACACGTCATTTTAAAAACCAAACAAACATATCTAGATTTGTTTTCACTATTCTTTTTTCTTACGGGTCTAGAATTATTTTTTTTAAATAAATGTTTATTTTTATAGAAATATTAGAATTAATAATAAAATAACAAAATGTGTTTTTTTTAATTTCATTCACAAAGAATTTTAAAAGTATATATTTTGGTTATAGTAAAAAGGAACCATTTTAGCAAATAAGTTACACTAATAGTATATATTGTTAAAGATCGTAATGAGATCGATAAATACTGATGTCTTAGAGTCACTATTGAGATATATATATATATATATGTATATGTATATATATATATATGTATATATATATATATGTATATATATATATGTATATATATATGTATATATATATATATATATATATATATATATATATATATATATATATATATATATATATATATATATATTTTAAATAAAAACAGACCACTTTAATGTTCCATGGAAAGTTAAAGTGGTCTGTTTTTATTTAAATTATTAGCTTTGATTTACATTGAGCTGTCTGGATTTTATCCACCTTGGGTCTACCCATACGGATTACCTAGTTTTTCGTAAACTATATATATATATATATATATATATATATATATATATATATATATATATATATATATATATATATTTAATAACCAACTTACCAGATAATAAAAGGATTATCTTGATTTAATACCGAATTTCTATTTCCTCAGCAAATTTTACAGTAATGTCTAAGAATTTGAAATGGAAATATTTTTTTTAAATAATTCATATAACTACAAGAGTACGATACATATTCCAACGGGTCCTCTACGACTAGCTTTGCTTATGGTTGAAAACTAGATATACGTATAGTAAAAACATGGAGACATTGTCGGTTTAATTTTACAAAATATGTTCAAATGATTTCTAATTAAGTGCATATAAAAAAATTGAAATCGAATGCCTAAACATTATTAAACCGTATAATGGGTTATTTTACCATGTCTTAGCATGGGTGTCGAAATATTAAGTAGAAAGGTCGCATCAAATAGACACCTTTTATTACTAATTGGTATACCAACTCGAACATAATTCAAAGACAAAACTGTGTACGTTTTAACGCCTATGATGATTAAATATCAGAATTCATTAGAACCATGACGAGCATAGTATCTGATCATATATTTATCTAATATTCTATTTGCCCATGTAAACAAGTGGAGGTTTCACAAAGTGTGCCAGTTTTGCAAAGTCATTTCTGAATTTATGTACATTATTTACATTATTCGGACTATTGTCCTCATCTTTGACGCCATACTTATTACAACGTTTCGGCTTTTCAGTATCTGCCTATATTTCTGAGATGAGGTTTTATATACATTATTTACATTATTCGGACTATTGTCGTCATCTTTGTCGCCATGTTTTTCATAACGTTTCGGCCCTTCAGTATCTGTCTATATTTGTGAGATAAGTTATTACGTACATTATTTACATTATTCGGACTATTGTCCTCATCTTTGTCGCCATATTTATTACAACGTTTCGGCCTTTCAGTATCTGTCTATATTTCTGAGATGAGGTTTTATGTACATTATTTACATTATTCGGACTATTGTCCTCATCTTTGTCGCCATATTTATTACAACGTTTCGGTCTTTCAGTATCTGTCTATATTTCTGAGATGAGGTTTTATGTACACTATTTACATTACTCGGACTATTGTCCTCATCTTTGTCGCCATATTTATTCAAACGTTTTGGCTGTTGTGTGCTCTCGCCTTCTTCAAGTGGTTAGAATCTCGAACTGAACCCTTCATTTCGCTCACTGGGGTAGACTATTCTAGTTCCACGTGCCATGTTTAATGGGTGTCAGTTATCAGTTATCTCCTGTTAATTTCCCTCTGAAAGTTTTCAACTGCCTTAACCGGGTATTGAACTCACACTCTTTGGGTCCTGTCACTGGATCTAACCAACGCCTTTATCTCCAGTGAGCGAAATAAACGGTTCAGTTCGACATTCCAACCACCTGAAGAAGGCCGTAGCGTACAACGGCCGAAACGTTGTAATAAATATGGCGACAAAGATGAGGACAATAGTCCGAATAATGTAAATAGTATAGTTACAAGTGCTTACCCACCGTTCAACCGGTAGCTGAGTATTAATTCATTTTTCTCTACCACTGTTCAACCGGTGGCAGACGATGACGTCATTTTATCTACCATCGGTAAAGTGGTGTCAGCAGGGCTCAAAGGGTTAACGTTATACGGTTTTATTCATTTGACACGAGGTTCCCATTCTTTGTTCCTTTTTGTTTTTCATTTAATTTTCACCTTGTCATCAAGAACAGACGCATAGAGAATCTTTCAGCATCTTTTTCTGTATTCTTTGCAGCCAAATATGAACATGTTAATGATGTAATCTATCTGGACCTTAAGAATTCCAGAATGTGCCTTTCTTTTTCTAGTACAATCTCCAGTTTCTTGTTCTTGTTTCATTTGTATAAGACTCGAGTTGCATTTTCAATTAACATCATCTTGCTGTACCTATCGTGTCTATATATTTTTCATTTTCGAATTGTGGGGTTAATTTAGCGTATTGCATTTACTTTTAATGTGACTAAAAGTATCCACTCTTTCTCCGTGTAGGCAACGTTATTCCTTTTTATGTTTATTATCACTCTTACACTAATTGGTTGTAATGAACGCACTCGCTGCGCTAAATCCATGTGGTTCTTTTAATTTTCTTCGCCTATTTTTCTTTCAATGACTATATCTATTCTACTTACTTGGATAGAATGACCTGGTTAAATTGCAATGTGCAAAAGAATGTTGTCTTTTTATTTTGTTTATTTAGGAAAAGGTTCTTGCTTTTGCTTATACATTTTATTCTGCGTTATGAAGTTTAAATAGAACCAGCCATGAACTGAGAGGAGGCAGAAAATTTGGGCGTCAGCAGGAACAAAAAAAAAAAATTAAAAAAGATGCGAAATAAGTATTGCATATGTCAATATCAAACGATTACAGAAGTTTAAATATCTGGAAAGCGTATCAAAAGATGACGGAAGACGTGATACTAAAACCAAAGTGCATATTGGATTATAGAAAGATGCATTACAGAAACTAAGCATAGTAAAACGATACAAGAAAATGTCTTTAGAAACGAAGAAAAACACGCGTATACAAGAAGAATACTATTGTTACTGAAACGCGTGAGGAGATGTTTCGATGATGAAGAACTTTAGATGTTTATTTTCCGACCTGTAAAAAAGAATAAAAACAAACAAATAAAAAAAAAAAACCCAACAAAATCCGATCTTTAAAATCGTCATTAAAATCTTCATTTCAGAATAGTATCCAACACGTATCATTCACTATCTACAATCCTTCTTCCCCTCCCGAGGCCAATGATACTGATGATGTGGGAAGTGCTACTGACGCTACAGGTATTCATATTTCAAATTAAACGATTAAATCCGTCATTAAATCTTTTATTTCAGAATAGTGTCCAACAAGTATCATTCACTATGTATGGTCCATCTTTCCCTCCAGATACTTATGATGTGGGAAGTGCTACTGACGACACAATTATTCATATTTCAGATTAGACGATTAAAATCGTCATTAAAAACTTTGTTTCAGAATAGTATCCAACACGTATCATTCACTATATATGGTCTATCTTTCCCTCTCGAGGCCAATGATACTGATGATGGCCGAAGTGCTACTGACGTCACAGGTATTCATATTTCAGATTAAACGATTAAAATCCTCATTAAAAACTTTATTTCAGAATAATATCCAACACGTATCATTCACTGTCTATGGTCCATCTTTCCCTCTCGAGGCCAATGATACTGATGATGTGGGAAGTGCTACTGACGACACAGGTATTCATATTTAATTTTAGACGTAACATGAACTTCAGACAATCGGTATCCTTTACCAAGTATTCAAGAAATAGAGCTCAATATGAACCCTTTCCGAAACAGAGACTATCATCACAAATTGGTGTGAAAACAATGATGGCACGTACGCTGAAGCCATCATAAAAATCTTGATGTCAAATCATTAAATACCAAATACTTCAAATATATTGGTTATGGATAAGTTATGACAAATTTAGGACAGGACATAATTAAATTGTACATAGACCTGGCTGCACTAGATGTAGTTCCGCCCAACATGACAGATTACTACAAAACAAAAACATTAACTCGAAATATCGA
>OZ038493.1:27809963-27844963 GCA_964036315.1 Acanthosepion esculentum | reverse complement strand
TCTTTATTTCTTTCTTTCTTTCTGACTAGCTTGATCGGTAGATTGAATGTTTGCTTCCTTAATTCCTTTCTTTCTTTCCTGCTTCTGTCTTCCTTTCTTGTTTGCTTGTTTATCTTTCTTTCTTTCTTTCTTCCGTTCTTTCTTTCTTTCTTTCTTTCTTTCTTTCTTTCTTTCTTTCTTTCTGACTTGCTTGATTGTTTGATTGCATGTTTGCTTCCTTAATTTCTGTCTTTCTTTCCTGCTTCTTTCTTCTTTTCTTGTTTGCCTGTTACTCTTTCTTTCCTTTCTTTGTTTCCTGTTCTTTTTGTTTATTTCTTTTCAGTTTTACTATAAGCACTCAAGAAGGACTGAAAGGCGCTCATATAGCAACATCGGTTCTTCAAATACTGGTTGTCGCTGATGAGTGTACACTTAGCCTCTATCTAAAACAAAGCTGACAAAAAAGAGAAGAGATTTTATTGAAGTAGCAAGACTAACAAAAAGAAAAATCACCCAATAAACCCGAAATTCTAATTTTTTTATTAATTTGTATTATTTCACAATTTTATATAATAATGTTGTGAGACAATTCAAAATTAGTTTATTTACTCATCAAATAATTTTCAATCACATTAAAATAAAATGTATTTTAATCATCACATATCTTAAACTGTGTTCAATCTATACTTAAAGTAAAAGAGAAAACTCACAAAAACTTACTTGTTTTTATTATAAACATTAAAATGTCACGAACACAAACAAATTTAAATATCATCTACCAGTCATGTACAAGAATCAATATTTATCAAGCAGTGCTTATTACGCATGAGGCCAAATAGAAGAAGATGTGAACAGAATAGGAAGATTGTGTAACGGCAATAGTTTTATGTTGTAAGTGATAATGACTGTCCTAATAACATGTGATAATGACTGATTTAATCAAGCAGTCGGTTAAGTGCTATACGTGATACACGTTAGAGTGATCACGTCTCTTTCGATACATGACTGACAAGGCAGATTATTCCCGCAGTAGGTTGATATTTCATTCTGTGGTAGAGTGGTTGCCAACCAAGGCTAAAGAACCCAGTCTGTCCTGTTATTCACCCCATAGCTGAGGGAGAAGAGATGGATTCATACCTTGCCCAAGGGTATTAATGCGTAAGTGAATCTCGACTGGAATTCGAACTCGGCTCTCTGAGTTCTCACTCCAAGCCGATATCCATTACACTAGAAATGCCTCATTCTGATTGTTAATCTGCTATCCATACACTCATTCCCGTCAAGTAGGGTGCTTGTTCAGCCTCCTGGTCCTGTTGCCGCCAAAATAGCATGAGCGAATTACTTCCGCCATCTTTCCTCGTTTTAAATCCTAGATGTTTCAGCTTTCTGCAGGTTTACTCGAATCGTTTTCGTTTAATTATGATTTTTCCGTTTTAATATAAGTGTCTGGTTCTACAACTATATATCTTGAGTTTCTTGACAACAATCAAAAAACGTTTTATAATGGAATCACTCTTGATCTGGCATCCCGACTTCAGTCAGTTTCTCGCCAACATGACATGTCTTCCCACTGTCTTTTCTAAACAAATATTTTCATGAAAATTGTTCTGGTGAGCTTTTCACTATTCCTCTCGGCCGCATTAATTTAAGATTACAACTTGGTCTCACCGTTTTTTTTTCTGTTGAACTAACTAGCAGTAACCATAATTTCTCTTCTAAGAGTTTCTTTTTGTCTAGCACTTCTCGTATTTGGAACTCTCTTTTGGTTTATTTCTTGACAATTCCATAAAATCCTCAAAACTAGAAATGCGACTCCAATCTCCATCTTCTGTCTTCCTTAATCCTGTACTTTCTTCCTTTATTCTCACTAAAGTCTTCTAAAATATTGCACTTCTAATAATCACTTACGTCAGACTGACATTATTGACTTTGGAGTGAAATTAGTAAAAATGACAATAAAATTAAGAAAGGACAAATAAAATAAATGAAAAATGAATGAAAATTAACCTAGACGAAAAAGAAAGAAATTTAAAATTATAAGGAAGAGGGAAAAGAAAGAAAGGAAATGAAATATAAATAAAAAATGGAGAAAGAAAGAGGTTATGTAAAATAAAAAGAAGAAAAATGAAATGCGAAAGGAAAGGAAGAAAGAAAGAAAGAAAGAACTAAAGAAAAATAAAGAAAGAAACAAAGAAACAAAGAATGAGTGAAAGAAAGAAAGAACGAAAGAGAAAATTAAACAAGAAAAAAGAAAGAATGCGGCTAAAGTAAAATAAAATAAAAGACGGAAAGAAAAAAGGAAGAACGAAAGATAAAATTAACCAAGAAGAAAGAAAGAAAGAACGAAAAAGCAAATTAACCAAGAACAAAGAAAGAAAGAAAGAGGAAATTCGAACAAAGAATGGAGAAAGAAAGGGGCTAAAGTCAAATAAAAGAAATAAAGATAGACAGACACTTATTTTGCTGCTTATTAGATTTTTTTCAGAATTATTTCGCTATCTTGCGAGAGAATTAGCCGTGTCAATAGTAACGATACGTCAGTAATGGTGACTCTACTGTAATCCTAATAGCCCTGATTAATTATTTATCAAAGGACTTTTTTCTCCTCTCTCTTCCTCTCTCTCTCTCTCTCAGAATTTCTGCAGTGACTTTACCGTGTATGGGCGTCCACAAATATCCACTGCTTCCTATAATTTGGTGATAAATTATTATTTCTTATTTTCAAAGCCATTTAGCATTTGGACATGGGTTATTATGGCTACCTAAACTGTTCTTTACTTTTTGATCTGTGAACAGCTAAATATTTGGAAATCTATTGCTGCAATTTCCCCTTAGCCCCTCTCTGGTTTTTAATCAAGAGTTTCCTTCTAGACTGGTTGCCAACCAAAGGTACAGAGCTCTGCTGATTCTATAACAGCTTAGTGACGATATGGAGTCGTGGCTTTCATAAAGCTAGGAAAGTTCCATCATCACTGAGCGTACACTGAAATTTATCTAGTCATGATTAGCGGTTTTATCCGTATTTACCCGAGCTCACCACAGAGCGGAATGTGGCACAATGCCGGTTTAACATACGCTCGAATAAAAAATTTCCCCATAGACCTCGTATACACGAGGTCGCGTGGCTGTCTACCTCTCCAGACGAGACTCTGCCCGTAGGCATCTACTCGTCTGAGTTCATCTCCGCCCGAAGGTAGAGAGTCCAACAAACAGAGCATTGATAAACTCTGAACAGCTGTATTCTCAAGAAGGCTTCTGGCTTTAAACGTTTATTGGAATTTCAACTTCAAGGCCTCGAGTATATAGATATAGGATCCGTTATTAAATATACTGGAATATACCGGAAACGGTTCCACCTGTTATAATTTAATATTATATATATATATATATATATATATATATATATATATATATATATATATATATGTATATATATATATATATATATATATATATTGACCACTGATATTATTAATATATATATATATATATATATATATATATATATATATATATATATGCACACACACACACACACACACACATACATACATACATACATACATACATATATATATATATATATATATATATATATATATATATATATATATATATATATATATATATATAAGGTATTTTATTTCGGGGGGGAAGTTTAATTGAAATGCAAAAGCGAAAACACTCAAAATATTTCCTATATAATTTACATACTTATACATACACACACACACATATATATATACACTGACCACTGATATTATTAATACACACACACACACACATATATATATATATATATATATATATATATATATACATACATATATATACACTGATATTGTTAATAGACATACACATATATATATGTATGTGTGTATGTATGTATGTATGTATAGTGCAGTGCCGTGGCCGCGTGGTTATAACGTTCGCATTCCATGGGACCAAGGTTCGAATCTCATCATGATACATACAACTAATTTTTTCTGTCATATTTGAGCTGGATCTGCTCAATTTGCAGCTTTGACAGAGTCAGAAGTGTTTCCGATGATTTGTGGCCGATAAATTATTTTGAATTCACAAGTCTTTTTTCTTTAGAGGAAACGCCCGAAGGCAGTTGCTACTCTCTCCCTATTTTAAAGCTTAATGGTCAGACGAGCCACATTGCTTATATCCACCAGTTCAGACTTTTACATCAAGGATGCATCATCCCACTTACGTAGAATCAAATCATCATCATTTCCTTCGTGTTCTAAGGAGGACGTTTTACTCAGATATATATTTAAATAATCCTTACTGTTACACAAATTAACGATGCTTTAAATATACAAGGGTTGGACAAAATAATTGAAAAACTTGTTAAATTCAAAGAAAATTTATTTAATATGGAATTGGTCCTCTTTTAACCTCACATACAGCTTTAATACGTCTAGGAATGGAATCATACAGCTTCCTGACTTCATCCAGAGGAATTTTCAGCCATTCTTCCATTAATACCTTCCCCAGCTCTTTAAGACACGACGGTGGAGGATAGCGGCTCCTAACTTGTCGCTCCAAAATGCACCACAAATGTTCAAGAATATTGATATCTGGAGTTTGGGGAGGCCACTCCATGTGTTCTAGCTCACTTTCATGCACTTCATACCAATTCTTAACCACTCGAGCGGTATGTATGGGAGCATTATCTTGGAAGATGCAGTCACCATCAGGGAATAAAGTCTGGGCCATTGGATGAATATGATTTCCCAAAAGGTTCAGATAAGCTTTGCTGTTGTTTCTACCATGCAGGGCAAATATTGGACCGAGGCATTTCCATGATATGGCGGCCCAAACTACCTCATATCCACATCCATGCTTCACTGTTGGAAGAAGGCAGTCAGGGTTGTAAAATTCTTTGGGCTGCCTCCACACATAAACTCGTCCTGAAGTTGGGAAAAGAGAAACACTACACTCGTCTGAGAATATGACTTGCTTCCATTGGTCTGCAAAAGAGGCATTGTTATCTTTGCACCACTTCAACCTCTTCTGAATGTTGCGAGTGGAGAGAAGAGGTTTCCTTACGGCGGCTCTTCCATGATATGCAGCATTATGGAGCTCATGACGAACAGTTTTAGTAGAAACTGAACTATTCAGATGGTTATTCAACTCAGCAGTCACTTTGGCCGCATTAGTCTGATAATATTTAGCCACATTGCGTTTCAATGCGCGTCGGTCCCTGTCAGTACGTTTGCAAGTCCGGCCCGAATTGCTATGCTTGCTAGAGGTTTTACCGTTTCTTGAATTGCGTCATAGTTCTTGATATGGTAGCTCTTGAAAAACCAAACAGTTCAGCAACCTTAGTGATCAAGGCTCCTGTCATGCGAGCTCCAACAATTTGCCCCTTTTTCGAACTCGGAGAGGTCGCGTATTTAGTTTAAATTTTACTAAATTCTAAAAATAAATAAGACAAAGAGAGTAAAGTAGATAAATAACCGTATTTACAATAGATATAACCTGCAATTACGAAGTTTTAGTTAAAGTTCTTAATATAATAGGTCTTTGAAATATAGGAGTGGAATTTGCACCTGTTCCAATTATTTTTTCCAACCCGTGTATATCTGAGTAAAACGTCCTCTTTAGCGCGCGTGTGTGTGTGTGTGTGTGTGTGTGTGCGTGTGTGTGTGTGTGTGTGTGTGTTTAAACAAGCTTTCTTTAACTATACGAAAGGAATAAAAATGATTTGGACATACCTTCTTCTATAGTTTTTTTCGCGATAAATATAATCTTAACCTCTTAAGTTGAGAATCAACTTACTCTGCATATAAACAGAATATGTACTTTCTTCAAGCACTTAAACGACTGATTCACTCACTTTCAGTGGCTCTTGAGACTTCTATTGTGTGAAAATTTAGTAAAGGAAAAAATCGGCTGGATTTTAAACGCATCTCCCTCATTCGACATTTTGCGCACTTAACTTTTGTGCTACACGCATATTTTAAAATTCGGACAATTAATAAAGTCAGGTGAAATGGAAGCTTCGGGTTGAATTCTAATTTTAGTCGAACCTTTAACATCGCTTCAACGCTGATATCAATGCAAAACACGTGAAACCAATGTCGCTGAGTCGATCCTGACCAATAGATAATCTCTCAAATTCTTTCAATCGGGACCAAATGAGGGACTGGTTTTTATCTATCAGCTTCATCGATCGCTCCTCTGAAGGGATTCAGATGCCATTATCACACAGATAGGCGAACCAGCTCGAGTGACTGATTCATAAAACCGATACTTATACACGCCTATGCGTTGGAATATTTGCGCCTGAATGATTCCTTCATATAAAGACGTAATGTCTACCAATTACGAACATAATTTCCTTTTACACAACATGAACATTGTTCACTTCATGTTTGCAGCTTTAACACAAAACCACCTCCACCCGACAATTCGTATTTTAAATATCTTTTATTGCAATTTTATTAACGTTCTGAATATTCCTTCTAATATAGAACTCCTATAGCAGGAACTTATTGTATACATAGATTAATAGAGGTACAGTCACACAAGTATATATACATACATACATACATATATATATATGTATATATGTGTATATATATATATAAATATATATATATATATAGAGAGAGAGAGAGAGGGGGGGTAATAATGTGATAATATACATTGTTTATATGTATATAATGTCGAAAAGATATTTTTATGCATGAGGGTGCTGAAAATTTATGTTCTTGACTAATTTCTGAAACCTGAGGAAATCACCAATGAGTACATTTGTTGCAAAAAAGTCCTTGGTGGTCCTAAAACGTTTCACCATCCCTCCGATTCTTATATATATATATATATATATATATATATATATATATATATATATATATATATATATATATATATATATATATATATATATATGTGTGTGTGTGTGTGTGTGCTCACATATATAAAAGATACAAGAGGAAAAACGTCAGCTTAGTATAGTTTCCTACTTGTCTTTTTTTATTCATTTTGACTCTTTCCAGATACACTCAATCTGAGAATATATATATATATATATATTTACGCGTCTGTGTGTCGGTGTGTTTGTGTCTGTGCGTCTGTGTATTTGCGTGTGTTTATGTACTTAAACAAACTTTCTTTAATTATACGACAATGGTCTGTCCAAATAATTATTTTTGATAACGTAAACGAGTTACAAAAAGAAAAAAAATGTTCAGACAGATCTTTTTAATAGTCATCTAGCTGCTTAAATGCGCCTAGCCCAAAACCTGTCTGACGTATTTGTCATATGTATTAAATATATATATATATATATATATATATATATATATATATATATATATATATATATATAGATAGATAGATATAGATATAGATATAGTAAGAGAGAGAGAGAGAGAGAGAGAGAGAGAGAGAGAGAAAGATTAGAAAAATACTGATGTATTATGCACAATGCATAATATCCGTATGGAGACCCGTTTAAACTATCTCGACATGATCCACCTAAAAAAATTTAATATTTTATTGACGCAGATTTTTCTGTTTGAATAGCTTGTTGGCGAATGAAGAACTTATATATACATATACATATATATATATATATATATATATATATATATATATATATGTATGTATGTATGTATGTATGTATGTATGTATGTATTATCGAACTTTGTCTGCTTGTGTTACAAGATAGTTCACGATGTAATATAACAGATGTATAACTTGAGTCTCAATTCACCACCTGAATATTGCGTTGTGAATGAATTTCAGAATGGTGCTACTCTTTTGAAAATGCTTATATATATATATATATATATATATATATATATATATATATATATATATATTAAATTGCCTCCTTTTTATACTTTCTCTTTCCTCCCCCCTATCTCTATCGCTGTCACATTTTATATCATACTCATTTTTTATCTTTTCTATCGCTGCTCATTTGCTGTCTGTTCTATCATCCCGCCGATATTTTTTCTGCCTATATCCAGTATTGCCTTTTTTTTGTACTTGTTCGACGCCATTCCCTCTGAATTATTTACTCGGCTTACATTCACTCTTCACTCTCACACTCTCGCCCTCCCTCTCTTTCTTTCTCGACAACTTTTCTCTTTATAATTATTACACTACATAAATACATCAATAAGTTGAGCCTAATGATGCAAAAAGCAATTATTTTGCATAACATAAATTTATGCTTCATCATGGTCTCCTTTCTGTCAATGCACTTCATCCAACTATTTTAAACTTTCTTTCTATCTTTGACTTTTCCTTTCTTCCTTTTCCGGATTTTTTTTTGTCTTTGCAGTGAAAATGAATGTTTTTAATTCGACATTATTCCTCGTGTAGTAGCATTTCATATAAATACCAAATCTATGGCGAGCTAAATAGTTATTGATCTACCTCATCTCCCCATATATAAATATGAATATATATATATATATATATATATATATATGTGTGTGTGTGTGTGTGTGTATATATATATGTATATATATATATACATATATATATATATATATATATATATATATATATATATATATATATATATATATATATATATATATGTATGTATGTTTGCATGTGTTTGTATGTGTGTGTATGTGTGTGTGTGTTTGTGTAAGGTCCAATAAAAAGTATCGGGACTGTTGCTATGGCAACAGAGCTAAAGTACGTAAAGAGAAGCCGCTCGCCAGAGATTGACCTTGAATACGTCTGGGCATGCGCTCTCAGTTCTATCTCACTTCCGTTGTTTATAGCTTTGCTTGGAAGGAGAGAGTATTGTATGCGGTTGTCTCACTACACAATAGAGATTGCATCAGTGACTATGGCTTGGGCTGCAGGTTTTGGCCTAATACATTTCTCAGGTCCAATCACCAAAATATTTCCTCGATGTCGTCTCATGCGACTATTCCTCTTTCCAAACATCAAATCACAGATGACAGCTTCCATCAATCGAAACGACGCTGGATGTGTGGCTTCAAAATGGGACTACTTTGAAGGAGATTAAAAAGCCGAATTAATATGTCTTGTAGTTTTCGCTTAATTTAAAATTAATTTTCGCTGCAGGAACCTTCGCCGCATATGATTTTTGCCGTAAGAAAATGTCGCCGCAAAGGATTTTTGCCGTAAAACTATTTCGGCACATATTTTTCGATACCATTAACTTGTACGTCTTTTTTGTAGTAATGTTCAATTTAATATGCGAAGTACCTTGTTATCAAGTATATATGGCTGTCTTTTTTACGGGGTCAGACATCAGAAAAGTAATTAAAAAGTAAACCTTTATTTTTATAAATTAAAATACTAAAAATATATCAAATTAACAAAGAAATAATTTAAAATGTGTCCAAATTACAAGTAATGCTTCGTAAATATTTTTTTTTTAGTTGGACTGTAATAAAGCATTTTCCGCTGAAGTCTTGCATTAATATCAATACTGATTTTCTTTATTAGTATTGCATCTCCTCGCTATTATGTTAACAGATAGTTTAACATTAAATCTGAAGTATGAAATTACATGACCTAGGTTATGTCAAGTTGAAATTTTTGCTCTCCTCACAAGAAGAAGATGAATGATGTCGGATTTTGATCCTATAACATCGCTTATTAAAATGTTTAAATCGAAGTAACAACAGTGTGAGCCAGATATACATGATAACAAGGTACTTCACATATTTATTAGGTTGGTGCAAAAATAATGTCGTTTTCTCACATGAAGTTGAACGTCAAAAAACGACATTATTTTTGCACCAACCTAATAAAAAATTATGGCGACATTTTCTTGCGGCAAACATCCTATATGGCAAAGTTTTCTATGACGATAGTTCCTGAGGCGAGTTTTCATACGGCAAAAATCTTTACGGCGAATGTTCCCTGAGCCTATGTAGACTTAACGGTTTATCAGAAGATCAATTTTTTTTATGGGCGAACAAGACAGAATATAAAAAGAACAAATGAACAGAATTGTTCAACTTATCCTTCCCACTCGGAGTTTCCAGTATAGAGTATCCGCTTGTCAGGTGGATGGATGGTAAATTTGGATCCATTTACAGAAACGATATTTTTCTTAATTCATATTTATTTTTTGAAATATGTCGGTAAATTAATTGTGTTTTACAAATACCATGCAAATCGTTTAGTAATGATATCCGCCAAACTCCAAGAAGGGACAGATAAGTTGAATATTTTACTATCTTTGCTCGTATTCATATACATGACGTCACACATTTAATACAGTTTATATACAAAAATAGATGGGTTGAGAGTTTAAAAAGGCAATAAAATACAATAAAATAGAAAAAAGTGGTAAGACATAGTTGAAAAAGGATTATATATATATATATATATATATATATATATATTATATATAATATAATATATTATATATATAATATAATATATATTATATATATTAATTTATGAGATATATATATATATATATATATATATACATATATATATATATATATATATATATATATATATATATATATATATATATATATATATATATATATATATATATATACATACATATTATGAAATGGACAAAGTCCGACAATTATTTAAAGACATTTTTAAGCTTACCATTCTTTTTATAGATACAAGTATTTAAGTAAATTCTCTGTTTATAATAAACAGTATTAAATGTGTGACATCATTTGTTTACATTTGGTACGCCTTGAGCAGTTATGAATGTACGTGAGAGATTCATGGAAGATTGAAGTTTATAAGCAGTAAATTCGACCTTGCCAACCGAACGATACTCAGTGGCCGAATCGGTTAAGGCACGTCAGGCTATATGACGGTTCCGTATAGAATACAGGTTCGAATACTGTGGGAGGACGTATATTTTCTATGAAAATTTCTCGGACATTCAGGCAGGTAAATGTTATTTAATTTACTTAAAAACTTGTATCTATAAAAAGAATGTTAAACATGAAAATGCCTTTAAATAATTGTCGGACTTTGTCTATTTCATAATATATATATATATATATATCCCTTTTTCAACAATGTCTTACCACATTTTTCTCACTCTCAACCCATCTATTTTTGTATGTTTCTCCTCTATTCATATTATCATTATCTATAGTATTTTGTTATATTTTTTTATTGCAGTTTATTCTCCGCACCCCCCCCCATCTTCGTTTTCTAACAATAATTTTCTTAAAAGAATTCTTTGTCCCCTTTTGTTGTGCTATTACTTTCCTCTATCTTTTTTCTATTTTTTTCTATTTCTCTTTCATTTTATTTTTTGTTGCTTCTTTCGCTATGTCCTCACACTTTATCTCTCACCGTCCCCACCCGTAGGCCTATAACCATTTTGCCTCTATGTTCAACATCTAACTCCCGTTCCACCCACCACCAAACACAGTTTTTAAATTTAAGGTTATTTTCAAAAAATGTTTCACACAGCGAGAAATCAAACAGGAAACGGATTTTTACTAACAATTGCACCTACAAGTGGACTCAAGAACTAATGTTGGATAGTCTCCACCGTCTCTCTGTTTATTACTCGCATCCGCTGATGAAGAACACAGGCGTGTTCGAAAATTCCGAACACGGAACCTTAATCTTCGTGCTTAATTTTTGTCACGTGGTTAATATTAATATATGTTTTCCGTACTGATTACATCGGTATCCTTTCGTTCGACTTTGTTTTATTGAACAAATTACACACACACACACACACACACACACACACACACACACACACACACACACACACACATACATATATATATATATATATATATATATATATATATATATATATATAGATAGATAGATAGATAGATAGATAGATAGATAGAATGAAAGTAAGTGACATGATAAATATATAGTTTTATATATGTTATATTAATAGTTAAATTGGCTCAAAATCAGGGATATAGTGGAGGTAAAGGTGTCAATATTGCCTCCAAGCGTTAAACACGATGTCGGCCTTCGGTGTTGACCTCACTGTCCACTCTATATACAAGGAAAGGCGAGGGAAACCAACTATTTTTATGTGGAAGATCAACACCCATGTTTCTCTTTTTTATTACTTCCTAACATTTTACTTTCTCTATCCCTTTCTCTCTCTCCCTTTCCCCTTCTCTCTCTCTCTCTATATATATATATACATATATATATATATATATACATATGTATAGATAGATAGATAGATAGATAGAAATGTAGAGTGAATGAAGATCCCCTTATATGTGGTTATGATTCGTACGTGAGTCTACTAATGCAAGCGTGTGAAAAAAAAACCTGAACCAGACAAAGCATAATTTAATAAAGGAGACAATAGAAGAAAAAGTACGTTGGTCTGACTCTAGCATTGAATCACTGAAAATCTCCCATTTGAAACAAATCGACAGAAAAAGTTGGGAAAATTGTGGGTGGAAGGGTCAGAAACTGTGATTAGTGATGTGAAACAGATTTGGTAGATAGTAAGTTGATAAAGAGATTCACCCGCCCAGGAAATTAAATAAAAGAAACATTAGAAGCGCTTTGACTAATAATACGAATACTAATACTACTTAGGTCTCCACTAGTATTAACGACCGCAATGATGGAAACTTAGTAATGACTGTGGAACCATGGGTATTACAAACATTGATCCTGTCTCTAAAAATACTCTAATATTTTCAGTTCCATCTACATCACTTCCAAGTTGGCTCGGCTAATCATCTGAGATAGGAAATTGGGCTGAAAAGTTCCTAATTAGTCAATTCTGATAATCACAGTCATGCAAGCAATATCTACTACACATTATTGTAGATAAAATGACAAGAATTCTATTGCAATATATATTAATCTACGAATGTGGGCTGATAAATCCATAGGCTGACTATGCTAGAGCTATGAAAACTTGCAGGCATTAATTTCAACTCTTCATATCAATAACTGTATTGTTTCTTTCCAGGTTCGGGGTTAGGCTGAAAAGTTCATAGGCTGACTATGCTAGAGCTATGAAAACTTGCAGGCATTAATTTCAACTCTTCATATCAATAACTGTATTGTTTCTTTCCAGGTTCGGGGTTAGGCTGAAAAGTTCATAGGCTGACTATGCTAGAGCTATGAAAACTTGCAGGCATTAATTTCAACTCTTCATATCAATAACTGTATTGTTTCTTTCCAGGTTCGCGGTTAGGCTGAAAAGTTCATAGGCTGACTATGCTAGAGCTATGAAAACTTGCAGGCATTAATTTCAACTCTTCATATCAATAACTGTATTGTTTCTTTCCAGGTTCGGAGTTAGGGTGAAAAGTTCATAGGCTGACTATGCTAGAGCTATGAAAACTTGCAGGCATTAATTTCAACTCTTCATATCAATAACTGTATTGTTTCTTTCCAGGTTCGCGGTTAGGCTGAAAAGTTCATAGGCTGACTATGCTAGAGCTATGAAAACTTGCAGGCATTAATTTCAACTCTTCATATCAATAACTGTATTGTTTCTTTCCAGGTTCGGCGTTAGGCTGAAAAGTTCATAGGCTGACTATGCTAGAGCTATGAAAACTTGCAGGCATTAATTTCAACTCTTCATATCAATAACTGTATTGTTTCTTTCCTGGTTCGGGGTTAGGCTGAAAAGTTCATAGGCTGACTATGCTAGAGCTATGAAAACTTGCAGGCATTAATTTCAACTCTTCATATCAATAACTGTATTGTTTCTTTCCAGGTTCGGGGTTAGGCTGAAAAGTTCATAGGCTGACTATGCTAGAGCTATGAAAACTTGCAGGCATTAATTTCAACTCTTCATATCAATAACTGTATTGTTTCTTTCCAGGTTCGCGGTTAGGCTGAAAAGTTCATAGGCTGACTATGCTAGAGCTATGAAAACTTGCAGGCATTAATTTCAACTCTTCATATCAATAACTGTATTGTTTCTTTCCAGGTTCGCGGTTAGGCTGAAAAGTTCATAGGCTGACTATGCTAGAGCTATGAAAACTTGCAGGCAATAATTTCAACTCGTCATATCAATGACTGCATTGTTTCTTTCCATGTTCGGGTTTAGGATGAAAAGTTCATAGGCTGACTATGAAGGAGCGATGCTAGAGCTGTGAAATCTTGCATGCATTAATTTCACCTCTTCTTATTAATAAGTGCTTTGTTTCTTTCCAGATACGTGGTTGGGCTGAAAAGTTCATAGGCATACTAGGAAGGAGTGATGCTAGAGCTGTGAAATATTGCATGCATTAATTTCAAGAGTGCAAAACTTGGCAGCTGAATTCACTTGGGGAAGGTTGAGTCTTGAAGATGACTCAACTGCCTCAACGCTCTGCAAATACAACCACTGAGGAAAACATTGGTCTAATTCACTATATATTGGTGGATGACGAGTTTGGGCTGAAAAGTTCATAGTACGTCTTTGAACTTTTCAGCCCAACCTCGTCATCCACCAATATGTAGTGAATTAGAACAATGTTTTCCTGCAAGATTGCGCCTTGAAATCTTGCATGAATTCATTTCAACAAATAACTGCATTGATGATATACTGTTATCTGACTGTTCAAAGAAAACTTCAAATGTAACTGGTCGTGACCTAACTTGACAAGGAACAAACTTAGGTATCGTGGTGTTAACAAATACCCACAGAAAAGTATCTAGGCCTCAGAAACATTCATGACGACATGATTGTTATGTTAGCTGCAGATTTATCAACAGTGTAAAAATCGTGCAGCTGAATTTTATGAGAGTGAGAGTCTTGAAGATGACCCAGGGTATGAACGTACTGCAACTGCCACTAGCGATGAAAACATTGGCCAAGTTCACCACATACTGATATCAGACGGGCGATTGACTTTAAATGAAAGATCTAATTATATTAGAATATCCGGTGAAAGATTTGAGAATAGTTTGCTCAATGGATCTGGAATTAGGATGCTTTCTATTCGGTAGATGCCACGTCTTCTGACACCTGATCAAAATCGCTCTAGGCTGATGATGTCACGGAAATATCTGACATAGTTTGAGGCAGATTCATCTGGTTACCGAACTTTTAGGCAGAGACAAAGAGAAAAATCAATGTAGTTGAGTCACCCCTCCTCACCTGCTCCAAAGAAGGCCAACGTGGCACGAAAGTTTATGAGCTCAATTTTTTTTATTCAAGAGTGTCACACCATCAATGAATAGCATTATAGCTACTTGTGGCAGTTACGATATGCTATCAAGAACAGGAAAAACTGAGGAAATGATCTTGTTTCATCAGCACAATGCACAAATCCTTGGTTTCAATGGCTGCTGTGGGTGATTGGCTTTGAAATATTGGATAATGCTATCTATTCTCCGAATTTGATTATCATCTTTTCCCCAACATGAAAAAGCAATTACCGGGGAAGCAGTATCGCAGTGATAATTACATCATATCTGCCACAGATGCATTTCTTAACGAGCAGAATGTAGAATTCTCTTTGAACAGTCAGAATCCAGTTTACCTGGAAGGGAACTGTTTTTGGCCTTGTTAGTTCCAGAAATAAAGACAAAAATACAGGAATTGAGTTAAACAAAGAAAGAGTAATACAAACATATAAAACGAGAGTGTTACAGCAGGAATGTCCGGTCTGACTGTCAATGCTGACTGCTGGAAACCTCCCGATATTTATTTGCATAAGGATACAAAATGTGGCACATGGTCAAAATGGGGGATGCGGAAAAGGACGGTCTTCATCTGTCTTAACTTTAAACTTAGCTAGCCACAAACACTGATCCAAACATACAGCAATTTCCCTTACACCAAAGCAACGCATTCTTACTTACCTTTCTTACTACATCCTCCATAATACCTCATTGTCTCTATGAAAATCCTAACTAGGCCCCATATGTACAATTCTTTGTCTGTTGAAGAGGGAATAAAACAACAATTAAAAAACTAACACCAACGAGCATTTACAATATGAATATAATCTATTTACAAGAAACTAAAAAAATAATACTAGTAATAAAACCCCCCACAATCCTTAAATGTGGCAGAAACATCAGGTAACTGGACGAAATCAATGCGGGAAACTTCTCTCTTTAAAAGGCAGTACCTGCTCTTATTTATAGCTGGGGGATCCATGTGTACGTGGGTAAGTTACCATAACATAAACAATGCAGTTATTAAGAGGAAGAGTTGAAATTAATGCATGCAATATTTCACAGCTTCAGCAGAAATCCTCCATGATCAGCCTATGAAATTTTCAGCCTACATTCGTAGATTAATACATATCGCAACAGAATTCTTGTCGCTTGATCTGTAATAATGTTTAGTAGATACTGTTTGTATGAATGTAATTATCGGAATTGAATAATTCGGACTCAAGAAAGTTGTCTGGTGTGTAGATTGATTGAATGGTTTGCTTTTAATGGCTTCTCAGTCTTGTTTAGGTTATTGAAGCCACAAATATTTTAGATTGTAAGGATTTTTTGTGTGGAGATAATAATGATTTACTGATACAAGTCCTACTAATCAACTCATAGCTTGGGAGAGGCTAGGTGGCTTCATACCATTCCCAAGTGGTATTTACACGTAAGCGAATAAAAATAGTAGATAACAGCTCCTAATCAGATATTCGTATTTTCCACTCCTTCCAAACCTTCAGGAATAATTTACAGCATTCACTTTTCAGATTGATATTTTTATCATTGTATAAAAAAACAAAAAACAAAGGCACGACTTATGGCGGTATCACATCGAAACACCGGTTGTAGTACGAGCACCGAATGTAAGCAACGTCGTACCTGGTTAATACCTAGATGGGTGACCGCTTGGGAATACTAGGTGCTGTATAGTTGTATGTGAGTGGGGGCTAATGAATAACGTCTTGGAATTGGAATCTGGAGAGTCGAGTTCCAATTCGGTTTAGGTTGATTATATTAACATACGAGCAAATACACTTGGGAAAGTTATTAATTCACCTGTTCTACCCACCATCTATGGGTTAATTATTAGAACTTTTATCAGTAAATCATCAACTCATAAAGCAAAATCTTAGAATGTAAAAATATTTTATGGCTTTTAATAACCTACGGAAGGTTGATAGGCCGTAAAAATCAAATCAATCAATAAATCTTGCCTTTAATATATATCAAATTATCCAAGTATGCTTTTTTCATTATGAGTTCCAGAAAATTTATTTCTCTCTTTCACACACTTTCTGATTCTAATACAGATATTCTGTCTCTCTTTCTCTCTGTCTCAGTCTCTCCAAAATTCTGATTATAATACAGAAATTATCTTGTACATTTATAATTCTACCATTGAATATTGCTGCCACATCTTGTCAGCTGCTTCTCCATTTAGAAATTATTGACAAAATCCAAAGTATAATCTGCAAAGTTATTCGTCCTGAACTGACATCTCGGCTTCAGTCGCTTTTCCACTACCGTAATGTAGCTTCTCTGTAGCTTTTCTATAAATATTTTATGGTAACTGTTTTGATGAGCTTTCCTCTTTGGTACGTAGACTTTATGAATATACGTCAACATACAAGGACCTTGAAATCGAAATCTCTAAAATGTAGCAGATGAGGACATTAACAATTCCAGTTATAGTTGGAGCCCTCGGATTGAGTGGACAAGATTACAATAGATTCATTGAATGGATTCCTGGTAGCCCAGGCCTTAAAGAAATACAAAAAAAAGTTTTCACAAGTACAGTCCACACCTTACAAAAGGCTATGTGCGCATTGTCAGGTTTCATCATTGTCAGTTGAAATGGCTAGCCGTAACCGTACATTGTATGTTAATAATTTATTCTCTGCTCTTTCTTATTTGTGGATCTCTCTTTCCGCTTCTCAATTTGCAGGGTCTCATATTCTAAGACATCTAGTAACCACTTTGTTTTAGTAGCTATATAGCCTTGCTTGGGGTGACATGTTTTAATAATCTGATCTATTTTGTTGCCATTTTCATAAAAGCGTTCTTGTTGTTCCTTAAAATTTCAAGATTTCTCGAATAATTTGCTCTTGGTATCTGTACCATTCATTAGTACATCCGTCCTACTGAGTATGACAATAAACTACATCCGCGTCATGTATAAAACGATAAACTACGTCCGAGAGCAAGGTCCCTGGTCAGGAGTTTTTGAGGATCGTGGAACTACCTATTAATTCCTGATGTTTCCAGGTTCACCCTGTTAGTCAAAACACTATGAAAATATAGAAATAGGTTTTAGTACCAGCAATACATTTTGTGTAAAAATTATTACCAGCAGTACATTTTTGAATAAGAAAAATATTACCAGCAATATATATGTGGAAAAAAATATTACCAACAATACATATCTTGTCGGCATTAAATAAACCATTGCAGTTGATATGACGTAAATTAGAACAAACCAAACTAATATATACTGAGATAGATAGATAGATAGATAGATAGATAGATAGATAGATAGATAGATAGATAGATAGATAGATAAAAATATTACCAGCAATAAAAAAAAAACTTGTCCGCATTAAATGACCCATTGAGGTTGATATGCCATAAATCAAACCTAACCAAACCAATATATACTGAGATAAACTGATAGGTAGGTAGGTAGGTAGGTAGGTAGATAGATAGACAGATAGATAGATATAAATAGACTGATATATATATATATATATATATATATATATATATATATATATATAGATAGATAGATAGATAGATAGATAGATAGATAGATAGATAGAAAAAAAGAAAGAAAGAACGAAAGAAAGAAATAGACTTTATTAAAAAGAAGTGCAATATTCACTGTATATAGTAGGTCGACATTTTTGGTTTCACAGACGTCTTCTCGCGTATATTCGAGTTCCGTCAACATACATATAGCCAAATTGTATTTTTTACTATAATTCTGCACACTTAAGTGCGTAGCATTGCGGCAGCTTTTCTTTGTCTATAATATTTTCCAAACTATTAATACTAATCTTAGTTTCTGAAAGTCATCTTTTCCTATTCCGTATCGTTCCAATTTCTGCGTTACTTTTTCCGACATTTCTTTCTCCACTACTCATATAGATAAATTCCAACACCTACTTCTGTTTGACGCAACCGATACGCATTGTACACTTTAGGCTATATCTTTTACTGACAACAATGCATTCTTTCTTCTTGCAGTTAATGACATTTTATCCTCGTTACTTTCCTTTACTACAAAGTCTAATAGTTCTTTCAATTCTCTTTCTGTATCTGCCATCAACAGTATGTCGACTGCGCAGCTTATGTTAACGTAATTTCCTTCTAGACTTCTTAGAGTCCTCTCGCTGTTCAGGTGAAATAAATCTGATGAGAAAACACAGCGTAAAATTCTTCCTATTTTCAAGTAGCTCTATTCTCTATACTGATGCAAGCTATGTCTTTTCACTTGTCGAATCTGCAGCCAAAAGATTGAAGACTACACACGTATATTTAAGCTAAGACTAGTAAAAGCAACTAATTATCATGTATACGTTAGGATCGGTCGGCTATGAAAATATTAAGATGGCTTCTTAGATGCCTTCACAGGTATATATCCATTTTGTCAAAACCCATGGAGACAAACAGTGGTTTAAAATGCAACTGGGCCAAACTGCGGATTATAGTGTAACTGGAGCCGAGCTCTGGTTTATAATGCAACTGGAGTTAAACTGTGGTTTATAATGCATCTAGAGCTAAACTATAGATTATACTACAACTGGAGCCAAACTGTGGTTTATACTGCAACTGGGGCCAAATTGATGATTATATTACAACTGGATGGTGTTTAAAATTAAACTGGAGCCAAAGTGTTTATTAAACTGCAAATGTAACGAAAGTCCGGTTAATATTGCGACAGGGGTTAAACTGAGAATTATACTAAAACTGGGGCCAAACAGTGTTTTATACTGCAAATGGAGACAAATTGTTGATTATACGGCTACTGGAGCCAAACTGCGGTTTATAATGCAACTGGGGCCTAACTGTGGTTTATAATAAAACTAGAGCCAAACTGCGGTTTATAATATAACTGGAGCCAAACTCTGATTTATAATACGTAAAACTGGAATTAAAAGTCGATTATATTGCAACTGGGACAAAACAGTGGTTTATAGTGCAAATGGAGTTAAAATGCGGATTATACTGCAACTATGAGCAAATTGTGGTTTATACTGTAACTGGAGCCAAAAGAACGTTTGTACAGTGGGGATTCGGGCCTAATTTAAAATCTCTGCGGAAATTGCAACATTTGGCTCGATCAGCAGATCCAACAAGGCCAATACAAAACTTCGGTCACGCTTTGTAAATTTGTGTTATACCAAGAGTCGGCAGCGTTCAAACCATTTTGTTTAACTTAATAGGCTTGGGTCATCCCGTGATATATGATTGTCAGAAGCATCTCAACAGTGCCCCAACCCGGGATCGTTGCTTCATGCTTATATTATCAAGAATTTACCTACTTATATGGACCAAGGTGAGATTCTATCCAGGGTCTAATTCTCGGACGCTAACCTTCTAAGCCCGAGCCCACTAACAGTAACTGAGCCCACATAAACAAAGCGAAACACAAAGAACATAAAACAGGATCACGAATAGAATAATATTAGATATAAGAAAAGAGAATTCAGTGATGAAAATAAATAAAAATGTCGCTGGACATTCAAAGAACACATCAAACGAATGACAGGTAAATCGATATAGACATGGATTTCTATGGAAGCCCTAAAGAGATAAAGTAAAGTCTTAACAGCGAGCCAAAACGATGCCCTAAGAGACAATTAGATAAGGATGACCATAGATAAATCAAATGTTATGTCGAAATATAAAGCAGACAATGAATCATTTAATAAGATAATGTAGCAAATTAACACAGAAAAAAAAATAAAAAACAAATCGGCAAAAGTAAAAGTTGAACGACTGGGAATTGTACAAGCGACAATATTCTAACTTAACCGATTAATGGGGAAAGCAGACGTCAGAAAGTAAAACATAATAGAATCTTGACATCAAGGAAAGATGCTCTACTTCTACTTACTTTCACAAAAGAATTTCCACTGGTTCAGTTCAGTCAACCGACAACCAAATAAATGGTACGAAACAGGATATTTACTGTAGCCAATCTTAACTCACCAAGACAAAAAGTGTAGATGTAAATACGTCCAATCAATATTAGAAATCACGAAATCTATGCTGGATTTAGCACAAAGGCAGACTGAATATTAATATTATTATTATTAATAATAATAATAATAATAATAATAATAATAATAATAATAAACACTTAAAAAGGAGAGCAAAGTCAAATGCAACCGACCAGATAAGGAAACGATGGCAAGATAAACCGCTTCATGGCCAATACTCTGTACGTACCAAAAAAGCTGACGTATACAAAACCCGTACCCATCAGTGGATACGTAGTGCAGGGTTGAAAGCTGAAACTGAAAGTTTTAACCTGGCTGCACAGGACCAATGCTTGTTAACTAGAAATTATCAAGGACATACTAAAATATTGTGTCAGTCCAAAATGCAGATTCTCTGATAAATATCCAGAAACAATTGCTCATCTGGTATCAGGTTGCAGGATATTGGCACCCACTGAATATAAACCCCGGCATGAGAGAGTGGGCCAATATCTCCACAGGAAAATATGCAAATTCTACGGGAAGGAAACAGAAAAAAATTGGTATGAACAGCACCCAGATCCGATAACGGAGATAGGACCTGTTACAATTCTATGGGACTACACAATACACACTGACAGAACAATCAACGCCAACCGCCCAGACATTGTTATTAGAGAACACAAACAAAAGAAAGTGCCTCCTTATTGATATGGCAGTCCCTGCAGACTGCAATGTATCTTTGAAGATATTCAAAAAGCTGTCAAAATGCAAAAACCTTGAAATCGAAATATAAAAAAATGTGGCATATGTGAACATCAACAATCCCTGTTGTAGTTGGAGCCCTAGGATTGGTTGGAAAATATGCCAGTAGACAAATTGAAGGGATTCCTAGAAGTCCATTCCTCAAAGGTATGCAAATAATTGTTCTCACGAGTACAGCCCAGACTTTACGATGGTTTTTATCTATGTAAAATGTGTTTCTTTTTTTGTGTCAGTGGAAAATGTCATGATGCCATTTCTAACCTTTGGTCTCTGGGCGGAACCCGGAAAGAGATGTGTACACGCCAGAAATCCAAGGAAATAAAAACAACAACTTTTATTCTAGCTGCATGAAACCGAAGAATTTCATCTTGCTGCACAGGACCAATGTATGCTTACTAGAAATTCCCAAAGTCAGATACTGCAAAAATTAACCCAAAATGCAGATTCTGCGATAAATATCCAGAAATGATTGACCATCTTGTATTAATTTGCACGGCATTGAAACCCACTGAATATAAAACTCGGCATGACAGAGTGGGCCACTGGAAAATCCGCAAGTATTACGGAAAGTAAATTGCAATTGGTATGAAAACCACCCAGACCCGGTTACGGAGATAGGACCTGTAATATTTTATGGGACGTTACAGTACACGCAGACGGAACGATCAAAGCTAATCGCCCAGACATTGTGATCAGAGACCGAAAAGACAAAATGTGCCTCCTGAATAACATGGTATCCCCTGCGGACTGTAATGTATCTTTGAAGATCTTCAAAAAGCTATCAAAATACAAGGAACTTGAAATCGAAATCTCTAAAATGTGGCAGATGAGGACATTAATAATTCCAGTTGTAGTTGAAGCCCTCTGATTGAGTGGAAAAGATTACAGCAGATTAATTGAATAGATTCCTGGAAGCCCATACCTTAAAGAAAAAAACATGATTTCACAAGTAAAGCCCACACCTTACAAAAGGCATTATCTATGTAAAATATCTGTGATTTTTTTCAAAACTGCACAGCGGAAAACGTGATGATGCAATTTTTGACCTTAGGTCTCTAGTCGGGACCTACAAAGAAATAAGCATTCACAATAAAGAAAGGAAATAATAATAATAATAATAATAATAATAATAATAATAATAATAATAATAATAATAATAATAATTGAAGCAAGAAGGCAGGATATCATTAATATCCAGAAGGAAGACAAACAGCGTTGGACCGTAGACAGAGGTAACAAGAAACGTAAGGAAAGGTATCACGATTTGAAACATTAGTTAGAAAGACAAATTGGATTTAAGAAATTAGAAATTGCCCTTGTAGATTTGTGTGCCCTTGAAACAGTGGCAGACAAATTTCTCCAAAAAAATATCTAGATAAAATTTAGCTCATGTTCCGAATTGAGACGCTTCAGAAAACGTCAGTTCTTGAGATAGGCATATTTCTGAACAAGAGATTGTCGATAAACAAATGTGAAAAAATGTAAACTATGACCATTTGTTATGGCTACTACTAATAGTCAAATTAGAGCATGAGGTCTGCTTGAGAGAAGACGACAGAGGGATAATAATAATAATAATGATAATAATAATAATAATAATAATAATAATAATAATAATAATAATAATAATAATAATAACAACAACAACAACGTGTTGAGCCCAAATGCAGATTCTGTGATAAATATCCAGAAATAATTGACGAACTTGTATCATGTTGCACAACTTTATCAGCTACGGAGTGAAAAACTTCGCATGATAGAGTGGGCCAATACTTTCACTGGAAAATATGTAAATTTTACGGGAATTAAACTGCAAAAGAACTTATATGAACATCACCCAAACTCGGTTACACAATTTTATGGGACTTGTAAATTACACACAGAAGGAAGAATCAATTCTAATAGCTCAACATCGTGATCAAAGAATTCAAAAACGGAATGATCATTCTTATTGACAGGGCAGTCCATGTAGATTGTAAGATCCTCAAAAAACTATGAAAATACAAGGATGTTGAAGTGGAAATCTAAAATTCTTGTGGCCCATGAGGACATCAATACTTCCAGTTGATTGTTTGGAAAGTATAGACTCATTGAAGGAATTCCTCGTAACTCATGCATTAAAGAAGGTTTAAAATATTGTACTCACAGGTTTACATTACGGAGATCTTTATCTATGAAAAATTTGTATGATATTAGTTATTTTTTCTTTTTCAAATAATCAGTGGAAGATGTCATGAAGCCATTTCTGAACTTAGTTCACTGGGTGGGACCCCGAAGGGAATGCGGATACAACAGAAACCCAAGAAAGTTGTAGTAGTAATAATAATAACAATAATAATAATAATAATAATAATAATAATAAACTGCAAGAAATAGATCCACCCAGACCCGGTTACGGGGATAGGACCTGTAACAATTTTACGGGACTTTACAATACACACAGATAAAACAATCAAACCTATTCGCCCTGACATCTTTATCATAGACCGCAAAGACAAAATGTGCCTCCTTCTCGATATGACAGTACTTTCAGACAGAAATGTATCGTTGGAGATCTTTAAAAGAAATATCAAAATAAAAGCACCATGAAATCGAAATCTCACAAATTTTGCGCTTGAGGACATTAACAATTCCAGATGTTTTGGAGTCCTCAGATTGATTGGAAAAGATTCCAATAGAGCCATTGAAAGAATCACTGGTTGTCAATGGCTTAAAGAAATACAAAACTTGTACTCACAAGTACAGCCCACAACGTACAAAGGGCATTATCTACGTAAAATATGTGCGATATATATATTTTTTAAACTGCTTGGTGGAAAATGTCACTATGCAGTTTCTGAATTTAGGTCTCTGGTCGGGACCCGGAAAGAAATAAGTATACACCAGAAACCAAAGCAAAAAAAATAAAATAATAATAATTCCAACAGACAGTCAAAATAAGCAAAGCTAAACGTGCTTTCTTAATGATATGGAGGTTCCTGGAGGTTGTAATATACCTTTCAAGAACTTCAAAAATTACCAAAATACAAGGATCTTGAAGAGCAAATATACAATCTATGGCACAGTGATACATCAGTAATTCCAATTGTAGTTGGGGTCTTAGGTTTGGTTGGAGAAAGTCTATGGCAGAATCATAGAAGTGATTCCTGGCAGCTCATGTATGAAGGAATTAGAACATATTTTTCTCACAAGAACAATTCACAAAATATGAATAACTTTGTCCATGAAATGTGTGTAAATTTTCGTGCATTTTTGTTTTTCTTTTCAACAAATGTACAGTGAAAAATGAGTATTTAACTGATATCAAAGGAAATAATAATAATAATAATAATAAAATTAATAATAATAATATCTTTTGATATCTTCAAAAACCTATCAAAATACAAGAATCTTGAAGTGGAAACCTCAAAAATATGGTATATGAGGGCATTAATAATTCCAGTTATAGTTGGAACCATCGCATCGATTCGAAATACTCATTGATTGGATTCCTGGTCGCCCATGTTTTAAAGAAATACAAAGAATTCTACTCACAAGTACAGATCATACATTACGAAAAGCTTTACCTATGTAAAATGTGTGTGATTTCCTTTCTTCATGGAATGCGGAAAATCATATGAAGCCATTTGTGACATTAGGTCTCTGTTTGGGACCCGGAAAGAAATGCTTATATAACATAAATTAAAGGAAATAATAATAATAATAATAATAATAATAATAATAATAATAATAATAATAATAATAATAATAGTGAAGCAAATGCAATGGACCAGATACAGAAACGATCGGATTATTCTGCCGGTACAAACAAGTTGATGTAGACTAAATGTTGTGGTAGGATCAACCTAATTTGCATAGCGGAGTACCGACGATATAAATATGGTTGGTACCGGAAGACAGGGAGGCAAATCAAGAGATCCAACTAGAGACTCTGCCCGACTGCGACTTAGTCAACACATTCTCCAGGAACGGTCTTCCCAGAAATATACAAAAGACTATATGTAAATATTGTGTACACTTTCTTGTTTCAATACATTTTATTCTAACTACATTTTGTGTTTGCATTATTATTCCATGCATTAGTCAATTTTCAACACTAACCCTGTAATCATCAGTGACTACTTAGTGCAGTGTTAAAAGTTGAAACGAAAGGTTTTATTCTTCCTGCCCAGGACCAATGCTTGCTAACTGGAATTTACCAAGCATTCATACTTAAAAAGTGATTGAAAATGATGCCGATAGATTCACTGAAGTGATCCCTCAAAGAAATACCAAAGATTTTCACACAATTACAACTCACACCTTACGAAGTACTTTACATATGTACAATATATGTATTTTAAGTTTGTTTTATTCTTATTTGTATTTATTTTATTTTATTTGTTTCAATCTTCTACAAACATGTTCAAAATGTTGAAAAATGTCATGATGCCATTTAACCATAGGCCTCTGATTGAGACCCAGAAGGAAATGATTATAGAACAGAAAGCAAAGGAAAAAAACAACTATCTAGCATCCCCCAGGAACTCGCACGGACATACAATCATATAATGATAAACCCATAAAAATGCCCAATCACTCGCATGGGGAGTAGTATACCTTCTCCCCAAAACAGAAAAGATGCAAAACCCGAAAATACTATAGGCCCATCACCTGCCTACCAACAATGAACAAGATCCTCACTTCTATCATAACTGAGAAGACATACGACTTCCTTGAGAAAAACAATTTATTGCAGGCAGAAGAGAAGGGATGCAAAAGAGGATGTTACTGGTACAAGAACCAAATAATTATTAGTGAAACAGTATTGGAAGAGGTGAGAACGAGGAAAAGAAAGTTATCGAAGGCATGGATCATCTATAGGAAGGCGTTCGAGAGGGTACTACATTTATGGATAGGGAAGAGCCTAAAAATATACAGAGTATGCTATACAACGGTCAAATTCATAACGGAGAGCATGAAAAACTAGAAGAATGCATTAAACCTAAATCATAAAAACAGGTCATCGAGACTAATTAACAACAAAATCGGTATCTTCCAAAGAGATTCATTGTCACTACTACTATTCTGCCTTGCATTAGAGCCATTCAGCTGCCTACTGAAAACAGTATGTATGAATACAAATCAAAGAAAAGCAAACTGAATCACCCATTCTATATTAATGATCTTAAAACGTTTGCCAAGAATGACAGCAGAAAAACCTACACAGCGTTGTCAAAACCTTCAGCGAAGACATTAACCCTAGAACACTAACCATCAATTAAAGTTACACCACTACTAACCAAATATCACAAAATATTAAATATAAATCTTTATTTGAAATATTTTACATGCAGGCACATCAAACTTTGTAGTTTGAGTTAACATTAATAGGAACTGAAAAACATATTATTTAGGTAAGAAAATCAGGTACTGAAAATTGTAATTAAAAATAGGAAGATTTGCGCTGGGTACTATATACCCATGGTTAGTGTTTTAGCGTTAAGATGGCGTTCGGAATCTACAAATGTGCCTAAGCCACCTTCAAATGCAGTAAACTAACGAAAACTACAGGTTTAGACCTTGATCTCAACGCCAAGATTAAGACACTAGACCAAGATCGTACAAAGAAATACGCAGGAATTAATGAAGAAGACGCAATACAACATTCAATTATGAAGTAGAAGACCCGAAAATAATATTATAAGAGAATCCATCTGTTACTAGAAAGCGAACTTAATGGGGGGTTCAATAAAATTAAGGTTATAAGCACCTTAGCTATAACCGTAGTAACATACAACTTCAATATTATTAAATGGAAGTTGAATGATATTAAAAGTTTGAACACCAGTGTCAGAAGAATTCTTACTCAAGTGAGGATGCAAAATCCGAAAACAGATATTGATATGCTATACTTACCAAGAGCTTTAGGATGCAGGGGTCAAATCCAACGTGGACTAACTCTAAAAACTACAACAGACCGATTTGAAGCTTACCTCACTAAGACAAATGACCCTCTACTGCAGATATTAAAACACAAAATCCAATTCATCAACAAAGCCGCAGCACTCCACGAGACACAGGTTACTATACCTGAAATCCTACCAACAAAAAACGAAGCGAATACCATCTACGCCAAACGAGTAAAACGAAAGCAAAACAACATGACCAAATGAAATTACAAATGAAGTCTACTGACACCTTAGTAGTAAAAAACAGATTCAACATTATTAAATGCAAGTTGAATGAAGTTAAAAGATTGGACACCAAGACCAGAAAAATGCTTACCCAAGTTAGGATGCACCATCTGAAATCAGATGTTGTTAGTTTGTACGTACCAAGAGCTTTAGGGGGCCGAGGTCTAATCCAACTCGAACTAACTCTAAAAACTACAACAATCGGATTGGAAGCATATCTCATAAAAACAATGATCTTCTTCAAATAGTAAAACACCAAATCCTTTCTATCAACAAAGACGTTTTAATCTTTAATAAACAGCCTAATATACGTGAAACCCTACCAACAAAAAACAACGAAGCCAATGACATATACGTCAAATGGGTAAGACAGAAAACAAAACAACTTGGCAAAATGAAATTACAAATAAACAGGGGCGACAAGGTGTTGCGTTGCAAATACCTAAAAAGAACAAAGTAAACAGATGTGAACCGACAGAAAACACATCAATGGCTGAGGGTTGAAAGCTGAGATAGAAGGCCTAATTTTTGTAGCTCAGTATCAAAGATTCAAACTCTCAAAACCATATCCTATCACTGTCACATAAACAAGAATGGAACTAGCCCGAAATGCAGGGCCTGTGGAGAATATGATGAAACTGTCGACCATATTATCTCAGGATGTCCGGAACTAGAAAAAAAGAATGACTAGATATAACAAGGTAGCGACATATGTGCACTGGAAGATATGCAAGAAACCCAAGATCAAAACAACTGGGTGAGGGTATGAGAACCAAACACACACAGTTACCCAATATAACGATGTAACTATCCTCTGGGACATGCCAATTTAAACTGACATGAAAATAAAAGCCAATAGAACTGATATTATCATAAAAGACAAGAAAATCAGGATGTGTATGCTTATTGACATAGAAGTACCATCTGAGAGAAAGACCCCCGTGAAAATTATCAAGAAGATTTCCAAATACAAGGATCTGGAGTTCGAGAATAACAGGATGTGGGGAATGAAGACTGAAACTCTAGTCCTAGTAATCGATGCTGTAGACCTCGTGAGAAAAGGAATGGACAATGTCACTAACCCTGCCCCAGGTAATATCAGCGTACACGTTGCCCAGAAGATCGCCCTACTAGGAACATCCCATATACTAAGACAAGTTCTATCAATTAAATGAGAATTCTCATTTAGAGCCTAAGCACCTAAGTTTGGACCCGGCACTACCGGATACAAAGCTCGATATATAACATACACAAATAATAATAATAATAATAATAATAATAATATCTATGATTAATTTAAAAAGACGACAGCATTTCATGTGTGTGCTTGTTATTTTGGAATGGGAGTCATTTGAAATATTTATGCCTATTGTTTCTCATGGGAAGTTTTCTTTCATTGACTCGTTTGTCGATAATTTATCTATTGTTCCTTAATGAAACAATTGTAATTGCTAAAAATCTCGAAAGAAAAACGAAAAGGAAAAAGAATGAAGGAAGAGAATATTTGATAAATAGTTCATTGATAACGCATTAGCGATTTTTCGTTAACTATCAAACTTTCAACCAACCAATACTATTTTTTCTCAAATGGAGAATTATTTCGTATAGGATTTAATACGCATACAAACCGAATATACATGCATACTGATGTATATATTTATATAATGAGAAGTACATATGTCTGTAATTAGCAAATGAGCAAAATTCATATGAATATAGCTATATTATATCTGGCCGATGTACACCACACCTATATTTCTAAAATAATATTTTTGTATTATTAGCCGTACACCATTACTTTTTTTTATTGATATTTTTATTTTCACTCTTTTAAAAATCCCTCTAATCATGTCTGACAATATGATTAATCTTGTTATTATTATAATTTCTAATTATTGTTTGTATTAAGAAATATTTCATTGAACTAAATACTTTGAAATAGTGTTGGTTTATTACACCTAAGTCAATGGGACATGTCAGTCAACTTGCTGTACAAACCAATATACATAGTTACCAAAATGTAACCAAATTCTTGGCCGGGTCTGTCTGTTAAGGCTTACTACTATCCATCCATTACCTTCTTTACCTTTTCTTAAAAAAAAAGAAAAAAAAAGAAGTCGATCTCATCTTTTTAAAAGAGACTTCCCCTCTTTTTCTCACAAAATCTCCACTGCGTTTCCTTCCCCGATTACTACTACACAGCCACTGATTCTATAACCCTATCTTTTCCTACCACTCCCCTATATTCCATCTCGTCTCTCTTGCTTTCCCTACCTGCTATCAATCTAATATATCCGACCGGTGTATTGTCTCCATTTACAAAGGAGATTTCGATTTGAAGACATTAACATTTCAGTGTTCACGAAATAAATTATCTTCACATACACATATACATACACACATACATATGTACATATATAAACGAATCAACACTTCAAGTATGCATTGCCCCCCCCAAAATAGTTTTAGGGGATTTTAAATTTGTTCTTATGTCTACACTCTGTTCGTTCTGTCGATTTAACAACAGCTTAGTATATGAGTATTTAATTATTGCAATGTTTTCTTTTATACACAGACCACATCTCTCCCGGAAGTTGTTGGGATCTGAGACTGTCGGTCTCAGATCCCAACAACTTTCGGGAGAGATAACTTCCCATTTGATTAGTGGGGTGAAACCACTATCTTCAATCTTCCAATATTTTTTTTTGGTGGGCGAATGCACACTTGAAGTGTTGATTCGTTTATATTCGTTGCTTTGCGTCTACCACGGATCGATTTCGAATGCAAATCGGGATGGTAGCATTGACATACGCATAAATAGTCTTGGAATGGTAAGAAACCATTACCTTCACCAACATTCCTCTTTAGAAGGATCCACAAATTTACATTTTGTTTCACCCCAACCAAGGCCATATAGCCTTTAAAACGTAAGGATTTACTGAGTGCTGTAGAGTATGAGAAAATCTACTATTAATGAGAAAGAATTATAAAAGAACAAGAAGTAAGAAGATAGAAGATAACAATTGACATTGCATTTTATTTTTCTGTAAATCAAAGTTGTCTGGGAAGCTAGACGCCGTAAATAAAACAGTTCTACAAGCGAGAAGTGTGAGCAAACTGTTAGCATGAAACTTACGGTTACATCTAGCCTTTTCAACTGTAAGATGATGAAACCTTGCCGAAAATTTAGTACTGCGCTTAAATCCATAAAGTCTAGTTACTATAGAGAAAAATCTTAATCAAATATTCATTATTTTTCTTTACTAAATCTAACGAAGCGCTGTCATGTGTAATACTGATCTTTAGATTCTTCTTTAAACGTTGCTCTGCTTATGCCTTCAAAAACCCAGTATGTCTGTGGTGTCACCTTAAAACTATTTGTAACTCTTCATAAGACCATCAGGTTACCACCTAAAACACCACCTTTAAGCATCCAGCCATCACAAACTTGATGAAGTCTTAATCAGTGTTGGCCGTTACCAGCGATTAATCAATCAACAAATCTCTGATCACACTGAATTAAATGGAAACCAGTGTTGAGAGGAATATCTGAATGACCACATTTCCAGTTTTCTTTTGATCATTTCATACGACTTTTCCAAATGGATATATTTTAAAGGCTATTTATCTGACACGAACGCAACAAACATGAACTAAACTTGAACCCTGATTTCCAATTCCATTTTCGCCACGATTAAAAATGAATGAGAAATGTGCGGACATTAAAACTGAACAAGAAACTTTGAATTTAAACTTATTCATGATGATATATATTTTATAAAAAAAACCTTTAATTCAAGATAAGTAAACCAGAATATAAGTTCATGTGGCTTTTACATTTTATAATTTAAATTTTATAATTGTAAAATTAGGAAAGATTAAAATAATTTACGTACGAAAGCACGGGTTTGTTAATTCTTCGACCTACCCCAAAATATTTTCCTCTTCCTCTTTTTCTCACACCCTCATTCTATCTTCTTCCTTTCTCTCACTCCTTCTAGTCTCTCCTTTTCTAAGTCGTTTGTACTGCATTTATGTAGAATAGCGTAGCCCTTTTTGCGAGATTGATATTGACGTATTTTACCAGTGGGAGTTATTTAACCTCACGATGTTTTAGATATCGAAAATACTACACAAACATACTAATCATAGTCCCACTGGTAAAATACGCTGAAATTAAAATTAATCATACTCGCACTGGTAAAATATGCTGAAATTATATTTGAGCCTATTAGCAATTACTTGGTTCGGGTATAGGTAAATATTGGTTGTTTATAATTGATTGTATAGGAAAATAATGGGGATTTATACTCGGGACTATATATGGGTTGTTTATACTTGGGACTATATATGTGCTGTTTATACTTGGGACTATATATGGGTTGTTTATACTTGGGGCTATAGATAAATATCAGTTGATTTTTACTCGAGCCTATATTAATTTACTTGGCAGACAGTACTTTTGTGGTGAATTTTACGTTTTGTATCAGATGCAGTCGATGTATTCTAGTCTCCCAGCTCAAGGACAAAGCAGAAATAGAATTATCAAAGAATTTAAAGAACGAAGACAAGTTATATATGTAAAAATAATTTGCGAAAACAAAAGAATACAAGACAAATAAATATTTATATCTATTTTTTAAAGGTCATATACTTTTACATGGAAGTTTAGAATGCAAGGAAGTGTAAAAGGAAACAGTTTGAATTCTCTCCTGAGAAATATGTGGAAAGATTATACGCAAGATATAACTGAATTCATGTTCCAATTCCCAAAAAGTAAAAATCTGGTGCAAGGCCCAAAATTTAAGACCAGCAATAAGAACAGAAATCATAGACAAAGTAAGGGCAAATCGATAACCATAATAAAAATACTCCGTTAATATAATTAGACAGATGTGGAGAATATAAAACCGACGGGAACATCCGTCATAAATCTTCGACTGCGAAGCTATGCCACAGGGGTCGTTTACAAGATCCTCTAGAGATGCCCGCCTTCGCCAAACCACAAGCAACGGAAACTTATATTAAACCGAAATAACAAACGTAAATTCATGTTGAGAACAACTCGGTGATATTGGGATTGCTGTATATCCGGATTCAGGGGTGCGGTTGGTCATATGCACGCCATTTTAAAAGTTCACGAATCTTGTCCAATATCCCTGCCATACAAGCGAGAATCTTTCGCTAATTTTCGTTCTCGGAGCCAAAGGCATAATAAAATAACAAAAACAGGAGTGTTGCCCAGCCAGACCAGAGAAATAATTCTGCAAGATGATAAAAGTGCTGAATGTAATATAATATAAATCAAATTAAGAAGCGAGATGAAATATTAATAAGAATCTAAAAACTCACAAGTCAACTACTAAAATTTCACCGTAACAGGCTTTTTAGACTGTTGGAAAATAATCCTAAAATCTCGAAAGAAAAAACTAAAAAAAAAAAAAACTATTTATTACGCGGTGGTGTGCCATAAACTGTCATATTTGTTACTGAACAAAGACAAGAAGAAAACGACGCGT
Organism: Acanthosepion esculentum; assembly: GCA_964036315.1. Classification (NCBI taxonomy): domain Eukaryota; kingdom Metazoa; phylum Mollusca; class Cephalopoda; order Sepiida; family Sepiidae; genus Acanthosepion; species Acanthosepion esculentum. Next base: position 27,811,477 of record OZ038493.1, on the reverse strand, counting down.
TTCGTCCTCTCGGGGATCTTTTCAAGGCAAATCAGAAGACGAAACGCATCGGCTGAGATACGTTTTCCTTTTGTCTTTATTCATATTGTCGGCTTTGAGATATATTATATCTGAAATTATACATACTTATTATTAAAATCAATATTTTTTCTTCAGTCAGCTATTACTAAGTACTTTTATGCAACCTGATATCATTTCACTTTTATATTTAATGACTGACTCTGTTCATTAATTATCGTAACTGATAATATTTCCACTTCGTAAAGATATTGGATCTTACTTAATTTTTTATCTTTTTAATTTTATCTTTCTAATTAGATATACAATATATTTATTATTCCATTTTTATCATACAAATCGGGGTACGATTTGTATGTTTCTATTGACATTTTGACATCAGCCAGTTTCGTGTCATGCGTAATACACGCTTAGGCGATCATGTATCTTTCGATACATGACTGACTGCAGATTTTTTTTCCCGCAGTAGTTGCCAATTCTTACTGCGGTTGACAAGTTGCTATCCAAGGCTATAGAACACAGCTTGTCCTGCTATTTACCCATACATGGGGGAGAAGAAGAAGAGGATTCCTATCTTTCCCAAGGGTATTAGCACGTAAGTGAATGTAATGTATTCGACTGGAATTCGAACTCGGTTCTCCGATTCCTCAAATCGAGCAAATATCGATACCATACCTTCGCTTAAATGGTATCTTCGTAGAACAAATATATATTTACTCGCGTGCCCTTCGCCTCCAGTAGTTATCTAATATTCTGGGGGGGGGGGGTCGTAATGGTTAGCAATCTTGTCTCACTAGATCATTTACGACTGAGAAGTGAGTTCGATCCTCATTGGTTGCCCCATACCCTCGGCCTTGTGCCACATCTACCCTTGGAAAATCACTATCTAATATTCTGGGTGGGGATAACTCGCCCTCGGGTTTTAAATGGTTGGTTAATTTTGTTTGGCGGCATATCAACACATGTATGGGTCATTTAATGCCGAAATCTAAATATTTTGTACGTAATTTGATGCTTTCAACTACAGATATTTTGAACATAATTCTATATTCTCAGGATAAAGGTATGATTTTTAGATATATAATTTGTAGACCATAAAATGTATTATTGGTAATTTTACTATAAAAAATTAATTTTGTATTTTTTAGGTTTTCATTGATATCCATTTTGCTATAAAAATGTATTGTTGGTCATTTTATTATAAAAATGTAGTTTATTTTTTTTTTGGTGTGGGGAACCTAACAGGTGCTACCACCCGGGGTCAAGGTGGATGTTACAACAACTGTAGTTCCATACACCTCAAAACCTCCAATCTCCCAATCAGAGACTTTGCTGACGGATGCAGTATATTGCCATATCCCGGACGCATTTTAAATGGTCAATTCTTTTCGTTTCATGCGCCATGTCCTTTCAGGGCGTAGGCGATCATGGCTCTCCAACTCCCTCTATCCCTTGCAGCTCTGAACAATTTCCTTCCCTCTGCTACCACCGCCAGA
>OZ038493.1:27784395-27809763 GCA_964036315.1 Acanthosepion esculentum | reverse complement strand
AAACTATTTCTTGAGAAAGAAAGTTTAAATTACTTAATTTGTGTCAATTTAGCATCCCTATGAAAATGGAAGATAATAAGGTGCATTTTTAGAGACTTGATGCTTGTTTTGTTCCACCGTAAAGGGAAAAATACCTCGCAAACAACAAAAAAGTTATGTACGGTGAAGGTGCTTTAATTGATAGAACTGTACGGAAAGGGTTCGCTATGTTTCGAATTGGTGGTGTAGCCTTGTTTATGAAGAACACTCAAGCAGCACCCACCACTAGAGATGAAGATCAAATCAATATATTGAGTGAGAATAACTCGCATCACAAAACGCGAGGATTGGCAGAAACTCTAAATTTATCACAACCCACCATCCATGAGTACTTTGTGAAGCTTGGGTACTCAAATCGCTACGATCTTTAGGTACCACATAATCAGAGTGAAAATAATTTTTTGGATAGCATTTCTGTTATTTGCTTTAGAAACGTAATGTGAATGCACCTTTTTCTAAGTAAATTGTGGCGGGTGATGAGAAATGGATTGTTTACAACAATGTTCAGCCAAAAAGATCCTAGGGTAAGCGACATGAGCCAACTTTAGCCATTTCAAATGTCTTCACCCTAACAAGGTCATGCTGTGCATCTTGTGGGATTGGGAAGGAATCATGTACCTTGAACTTCTGCCAAGTAACCACTCAATTGATTCTGAAACGTACTGCTTGCAACTGGACGAATTAAAGGTAGCGGTTCAAGAAAAAACCCGATAACTGGCGAACAGGAAAGGTGTTGTTTTCCATCAGGATAATGCCAGACCACAGATTTCTTTGGTGACCCGGCAAAAATTTGCTGGGATATGTTGACGCACCCGCCATATTCAACAGATATTGTTCCTTCAGATTTTCATTTCTTCAAATTAATCTAAATGGTAAAAAGTCTAATTCTTTGGATGACATAAAAAATCCTTTAACGATTTCTTTGCCACAGAAATTCCGGAAAGACGAAATCTTTAAGCTGAAAGAAAAAGGAAGAAAGGATATGCAACAAAATGATTCACATTTAGTTGAGTAAATATTTAATGGCATAATTTTGTTTTGTATTTTAATTTCCCTTAAAAATCGACATGAAATTGCCAGACAACCCAATACTAGCTATATGTACTCTGTTTATGTACATAGCCTGACCACAATTTTGTAATACTCTAGCTTAATGTCAAAAGATTTCAATAACTTTTATATTGACATGAGCCAACTTTAGCTACCTCAGATGCAGGTCTTCATCCTAAGAAAATCATGCTGTGCATCTGGTGGGATTGGAAAGGAAACCTGTACTACGAGATTCTTCCAAGTAATCAGACAATTGATTCTGAAAAGTGATGCTCGTAAATTGACGTATTAAAGGGGGCAATTCAAGAAAAAACTTAGAATTGGTGAACAGGAATGGTGCTGTTCTTCATCATGATAGTGTCAGACCTCACGTTTCTTTGGCGATCCGGTAAAAATTATTTCAGCTTGGGTGAGACTGGTTACTCCACACGCCATATTCATCAAATAATGCTCCTTCAGATTTTCATTTATTCAGATTCTTGCAAAATAATTTCAATAGTAATAATTTTAATTCTTTGGATGACATATAACACATCATAATGTGTTCTTCACCGAAGAAGCAACAAAATTCTGAGAAGATGGGATCTTTTAGTTGAAAGAAAAATGGAGAAAGGATGTGCAACAAAATTGTTCATATTTAGTTGAATAAATATTTAATGGCCTTTATTCTGCTTCGTATTTTAATTTCCCTTAAACATCGACATGAAAATGCCAGACAACCCAATACTAGCATATTACAGCTGTACCCTGTTTATTTATATAGCCTGACCACTATTTTGTTTTACTCAAGATTAACGACTAAAAATTTCAACAACTTTTATATTAGAAACAAGGTCCTTAAAATCTTAAACTTTGTTTTACGTATATTATTTTCTCCGTGAATAATCACGGTTTCTTATAATTAATTATTCGAACTTTTCCCTTGTTTTCTGTTCCACTATGCTTATAGTGGAAAGATAACTTACATGAGACTGGCCGCTGAAGAGCTGAAGCAACACAAAGACAACAAATACATTTTTTATTCAAACTCGAGCTTGATCTGTTTGCTTCCAGAATTTGCTAGTGGGAACTGAAATGCATACTATCATCACAATAATCAACATTATTGATGTTTATATAAACATTTCCATTCGAGAAAACACTTTATATCTTCTCTTTGTCACGGACATTAATCTTGTCTTTTGGGACTATTATTACTTTTTCTATTATGTCCCTTCAGAAGGTTGACGATCATGGTTCGCCAAAATTTCCAGTGTTTTCTAACTCTTAGACTCAGTTCAGCGAACTAAGTGAACGAGCTCTTTCGGGAGGTTATTTGCGGCTTTCCTGTGTCTCCCTTCCAATCACCATGTCATGTAAATTTAAAATTCTTCAAATGCTCTTTCCTCATTATGTGCTAAGCAACTTTTAAGTGTCCCTTTCTAATTCCAACCATAAGTCCTTTTTTGTTGTTATTTTCCCGAAAGCATTGTAGTTGCTCACGTGTTCAGTCCATGGTATTCTCAGCATCATGCTGTAGAACCCCATTTCTGTCGTCACATGTCTCTTCTTTATCTGTGAGGAGATTGTCCACCATTGACTTCCATATAAGAAAAGCAATATTTAATACGTTTTTCTTAGTTCATAACCACTCATTTTATGTTTCTTAATATTTTGCCGACGTTTGGAAGGCATTTTTGCTGTTACAACCTACTTTCGAATCTCGATGTATTATTCTCCGTTCTCTGTTAGAAGTTATCATCGATATTTAGATTTTTTTAGCATTTTCGTATTTCGCATCTTCAGCTGTCCTTTGCTGTAAACCATACATTGTTTTCTTGGTTTTGGTTTGTTTGTTTTGTTTTGTTTTATGGCATATCAACTTCAATGCGTCATTTAATGCCCACAACTCTTTTTTTCCTGGTAATATTTTTGTTTTGTCAAAAAGCAATTTCTGTTAATATTTTTTTCTCAAAAATGTATAGCTGGTAATATTATTTTTTTCAAAAACGTATAGCTAGTAATATTATTTTTTTCTCAAAAACGTACAGATGGTAATATTATTTTTTTCTCAAAAAGGTATAGAAAGTAATATTATTTTTTTCTCAAAAACGTATAGCTAGTAATATTATTTTTTTCTCAAAAATGTATAGCTGGTAATATTCTTTTTTCAAAAACGTATAGTTGGTAATATTATTTTTTTCAAAAACGTATAGCTGGTAATATTTTTTTTGCAGAAACGTATAGCTAGTAATATTATTTTTCAAAAACGTATAGCTGGTAATATTATTATTTTTTTCAAAAACGTGTTGCTGGTAATATTTTTTTTTTCAAAAGCGTACAGCTGGCAACATTATTTTTTCAAAAACGTATTATCAGAGGCCTTGCTGTTGGACGTAGTTTATCGTCTTACCCAGGATGCGGATGTAGTTTATCGTCATACCCAGGATGCGAATGTAATCTGAGTGTTAACTATTTACGCATAGCTGGGACCCTAACAGGTGCTACCATCTCGGGTCAGGGTGGAACTGGGAACACCAGCAATTAAGAGGTGGTTCCACGCTCCTCAAAACATCCTGATCAGAGACCTTGCTGTTGGACGTAGTTTATCGTCTTACCCAGGAGGCGGATGTAGTTTATCGTCATTCCCAGGACGATGTTTTCTTGGAATTTATGCTTAGTCCTTTCTTCTCGCTTTCCTCTACTACATTCTAAAGGTGTTCCGATAGTTTCCTTTCTGTGTCTATCATCAATTTTGAGGTGAGTGTGGGGAAGTGAAACCCAGGATAATACCAATTATTTTAATAATTAATCAAGTATATCTGTCATTAGTAGTGGAATAAGAAAGACGCTTTGAAAATTTGTTTCTTGAAAATGGCTTCAGAAATATTCTCAAGCTAACACTTCGTTGATGTTTCTTTAAATTTCATACGTTACATTTTGCGACAAACAGAGCCCTTTTATAATGCTAAAAATTAATTAAAATGTGGGTCACTGTATTAAGCACAAAGCATTTCTTACAGATGAGCTGAGTTGAGACCCGAGATCAGATAGGGAAATTTTAATTAATTTACTTAAACTGTTTTTTGTTTCTGAGTGTCAAAAGAAATTAATTACGGGCCAAACTTGATAGAAAACACTGCCAAACCATTTCATTTTTTCGTCTCAGGCATTCAAATTTTTCTTGATAAGAATAAATGTTGCCTTTGTTTATAACAAAAAGAAGACGAAAAAATTTATACCACTTTTAATTTTCAGATTGCAAATTCTCATTTGTTTATTAAAGAAAAAAATTGATTTCATGATTTTGAGGCTTTCTCAGAAAGGGAAGAGTGGCATGCTCTAATCTTGTTGTTTAGAGAACAGACTGATTCTGTGAAGGATTGGCCGTCAATGATATGGAGAGGAAAAAACCATAAAACTGAGAATCAAAAGTTTCACTTCGTCTAGCAATGACAATCATCTGTCAAACTTTATCATTCTATTTTGCACCGTGTTGTTTTATAAATCAACTACCAATGATACTGGCCATTGCTCGAGTCAAAACTCTCCGTTTGATTTTCATCGGTATATTTCCGCTACACTGTTTGAGAGACCTGCATATGGTGAATAATCCTATGTGAGTCAAATTTAAAGTGATTCGACAGGTTCTGTTTCCAAATCTTTATTCTATATACGGCTTATTTATAATTCTTGTTAGCTTTTCCAAACACGCTTTTAAAATGTTAACAGTGATCATTTTTCTTTAAACAGGCTATTTCCATATAATCCAATACTGTGATCTAAATGCTATGGTTGTTGCCACTTTCGGGGTAGATATTGGCTTTGTTTAAATATCTAAGCAATATAAATGATTTACAAATAACACGCTTATAAGAAATTGTACTCAAATGTGTCAAATGTCTCTGGAAACATTCAGGATCGACATCAGTCTGACTAAAGCAACTAAAAAAAACCGACAATCAAGGAAAAGAAAAACGTAAAATTAAACAAAAAGAGTTACTGACTAGGTCATCGGCGGGTACTCCTCCATATGTCATCATGGGTGTTGATGACGCATCTATTAGGAGTCAGCGGGCAACCCTCTTTGTTCCTACAGTTTCCACCTTACTCGGAATAATTAAGTCTCATCTATTATCCGGTATCAAAGATGATTTTGCCTGACATCAGAGCAGTTCAATACTACAGATCTACGTAACATCTTGCAACTGACGTGTAACTATGGCTGGAATTGCATCAGGTTTTAATGCCTGACTAAAAAACAATTCTTGATTTAGACCCCAAGGTACCATACGTTTTCGAATGGACTAATTGCCCATCAAGGCTAGAGAGCCTATTCAGACTTACTATTTGAGCCATAGCTGGGGGAGAAGAGACGGATTCATACATTTTCAAATGATATTTGAGGGTAAGTGGATGTAAAATATTCTACTAGAATTCGAACCAGACTCTCCGACTTCACATTCCGAGTCCCTATCCATTACACCAAATGTTAATCTAAATGCAGTTACTAAATACGTTATTTCGCTCATTCTGCAAGAATTCTGCTTATTATATTAGCTTATATACATTGAAATGTTTTTCTTTGTTATTTATTCAAATCAATAACAAACAGCATTAAACTGTTTAAGCAATTTGTGCATTAATTCTTACGTAGAATGTAAGCAAACTGAGCACTAATCAAAACATTAAAATAAATCATGTCAAATATATATAAAAAAAAACATAGACAAAACAGTAACTTAAGAATACCAAGAAAGGCCAGAGCGGAAATTAATAAAAGAACAATTATATCTTTTATTTGTCTCCGAAATCTGAATATGGAAATTAGTTAACTCTTTCAAACAAGAAATGAATGAAAAAAGAAAAACATTTCTTTTTGCAGTTCATATTACTATATTTATGCCCCAGGGGATCGACCACCAGGTATTTCCTACGTTCGATAGGGATCACTAAATGGCGCTAGAGGCGTTCCCAAAATACGAATGTACGAAGAGACTTTGAACAAGTTTTAACCCTTAAATCCGAAACCACGCTCGTTTTTGTAATAGATATTAATAATCTTGATCTCCAGTGGGCCGAACTCTACTTATTACCTTTACTTCTGGAAGTGGCCAGGGTCTTCAGATGTGCCCCAGGCTTTACCAAAGGAGGTAGTTACAAGGGAGCTTGGGATTTGTTTGCCTTTTACCCATGTGCACTGGTGCAGCTACTCTATACTCAACCCTGCGTCACATTTTTCCCGAGATGAGTGTACAAATAAATACCAAACCGTATTTATTTTATATCAAATAATTAAGTAATATTTGTGAAATCCCAGAAATAGAGGTGGCCAAAGAGTTTGATATATATGTAAATAAGGTTCCAGGTTTTCAAGTGAATATAATCATAAACTTTATACATCGCATATTGATGTGTTTTCGTCGAAGTCGATCACCAGCTCCAGGGTTTAACGTAAAATTTTCTCTTTTTTATTTTTGTAAAACTAGGGTTATTACGGGAAAGATAATCAAAAATCGTCAGAAAATACGAATTTCTATTAAATGCCAGTTACTTCGGAAAATATATGATCACGATCCTCCAAATCTTCGGGAATTTTCTTCCTTTGTTTCGATACATATTGCAGGTTTTTTTTGGGTTTTTTCCCTAGCCTTTATAATACAGAGTTCTTCAAGATAGTTGGCTGGTTGATTTGTTTTCTAAAGCTTATTCAAAGGTACATTTTTTTTAGATTGTGAGTTTTTTTTAGGTAATAATAGTTTTGGGATAAATGTCTTACTATTTAAATGGGAGGAGAGTTGGATTCATACCATCTCAAGTGTATTTGCGTATAATTTGAAATCAGTCATGTGAGTATAACCGAAAAAGAAAAGTACAAGTCCTCCGCTCTGCGTATACAAATAATAATAATAATAATAATAATAATAATAATAATAATATTAATAATAATAATAATAATGATAATAATAATAATAATCAGTAATTCCAGTTGTAGTTGGAAACCTTGGATTGATTGGAAAGTGTCCCGTTAGAATCAGTGAAGAGATTCCTAGTAGCCGATGCCTTAAAGAAATGCAAACAATTTTACTTACAAATACGATTCACACATTACAAAGTGCTTTATTTTTAGACATTTTTTTATGTTTATACGTTCATTTTATAGATAAAAATATTTACATAAACAGTAAAATAAACCTTGTTGACCGAAACGCTCTTCTGTGGCTAAGTCGGTAAAACACGTCAGGCTAAATGACGGTTCCATATAGGATACAGGTTCGATTCCTGTCGTAGGACGCATATTTTCTATGACATTCAGACCGGTAAATGTCGTTAATACTGTTTATTATAAACAAAGAACGTATAAACATAAAGAAATGTCATAAAATAATTGTCGGATTTTGTCCATTTCATAAAGTGCTTTAACTATGTGAAATCTTAGGTTTTTTTCTTTTTCGGTTTCTTTTATATAATAAATGATCAGTAGAAAATATCATGAAGCCATTTTAGGTCTCTGGTTGGTACCCGGAAGAATATGTGCATCCCATTGGAAAAGTGCCTCAAAAATCATACCACGGTTGGCCTTGTTAGTAAAATTTGGTAGTCGGAATTATTTGGTAGCCGTCGATGGTTCTACTTGCACAAAGGTACTAGCCATCGTGACCGAAGGTTCGAGCGTACTGGCCTAATTCAGACTGTTGATCACGCCAGATAATTCGCTCTCTCCGAGGTGGGACCTGTGTGTGGTCAACAAACGCAAATATATATATATATATATATATATATATATATATATATATATATAATATAATATTTTTTGTTTTTAAAAATATGATTCCTTCGCTACATAAGAGTTCTCATGTTTCAAAAGCGAGAGGCGAGACCCCTAACATAATTTTTGAAGTTATGTAGAGTTAAGGTGCCTGGACCCGCTTCCTTGTCAAGCGAGAATGTGTGTGTGTGTGGGTATGCACATATATATATATATATATATATATATATATATATATATATATATATATATATATGTATATATATATATATATATATATATATGAATAAATATAGTTTTAAGGTGTGCTATATTTATGGGATAAAGTGCGCAATATGAGAGATAGAGCATATGTAAATATAAATATAGAAGTGAACATTGAAGTCAATGCTCAGAGGCGACAGGCTGTTTAATGCTGCACGCAGTCGTCAGGCCGACCGATTGGTCTGACAATTGCGTCCAGCATTGTCGCCTCTGAGTTGACACCACTGTTCACTTTTTATACATATATATATATATATATATATATATATATATATATATATATATATATATATATATATATGGGTAGTAGCACCTTTCCGTGGCGTCAAAGCAACTTGACGTGGCTTAGCTCTCGGCCACCGAATGTAGCAATACTTGACCTAACACCAACAAATTAATCGTGGGAACGAGAATGTGGAAGTGACAAATATATAAGCCGCTACCCCAGCGATGAGAGCAATAGATCTCGGATAGAATGCAAGGTCTTCGTACCGGACCAATGCTCTTTTCACGTCACTGGCCGAACAGTAAGTGACTAAAAACAGGACTGAATTAAACGTTATGAAGTTTCAAGCTTCATGTTCATTGTTGACACATCCTACTTATACATATAATCTTTAGTCATGAGTTTTCAGACCAAACAGAATATTTTCGGTATTTTAAAAGAAAGATATATCTTTCTCCTTCCTTATGGATGACACAAGTAAGAATAGAAATACTAGTCAAGTAAGTTCAGCTGCCTGACGAAATCTTGGAATGCTTATTAGTCTTCACAAAGTCTCTAGATAAATTTCATTTTGTTTCGATTCAAACAAGGTTGCGAGGTAAGAAAATTGGTTTCGACATAAAATATTGAATCCTGTTGATAACCTAAGACAAACAAAATAGCACATTATTAGTGCGGAGTGCAACGGAAAAATAACGGAATTGTATGGCGTGTGAGAATTTGTTTTTGAGCAAAACTAATTTGGCTTCATAAATTATGAAAGATATTAAGACGGCCATGACTCAGTCACCGAGTGAAATTTGATATCTCAGATTGGTGCATGAATAATTAAAAGAAAAATGATTTTCTACCTATATACAATATCTGAACTTTGCTAAAGAAGAAAACATGATAGTCTTTTGGGAATGCCGAATAAGTAAGTATTATTATAGATATTACATACTCAGTTGATTTGTTATTTTTTATGCATTAACAGACTTTTGTATGTTATTTAAAGACATGAGATATTTTTTAGATTATACGTATTCTTTGGTTATAATAAAGGCTTATAGTTATAGAGAGAAGAAGTAGACCCATAGTTATAGAGAGAAGAAGTAGATTCATAACTTTCACAATGGTAGTTCCGCGTAAGTCAATATAAGGAACCCAATTGGAATTAAAACTCGGGTCTTCGATTTCCAATTCTGAGCCTTTATTGATTACACGATCCGCGCATTCAAGTTTACAGCATCTGGTATTCTATGAGATGAACTGATTGTTCCAAGGAGAGGGATTAAAATTTTCTTTTCCCCAGTTTGTGGGGGCGCTGTCTATTCTTGAGATAAATGGGTGCATTGGGACACCAGTTTTGCGGGTTTCAGGGAGACCGTATAGTTTGGGTTTTCAGGGTTTATATGTTGAGTTAACCACAATTTTAACATAAAAAAACGCTACACTGATCAAGGGAGAAAACTACTATGTAAATGTCGAGAGAGTTCCTTAATCGCAATGTCATTTATAGTAAATTTGGCTCTTACAATATCTATCTATCTATCTACATATATATATATATATATATATATATATATATATATATATATATATATACATATATATATATATATGTGTGTGTGTGTGTGTAGGGTGTATATGCAGCATATCTTTATTCAGACATTTTTCATTAATTGTCTGAGATTTGAGATGAGGTATTATGTATATTATTTACATTATTCTGAATAATGTCGCCATGTTTATCACAACTTTTCTGCCACAACTTCAGGGGGTTGGAATGTCGAACTGAACCCTTTATTTCGGTAGACTGTTTTAGTTCCACGTGCCATGTTTAATGGATGTCAGTTATCAATTATCTCCTGTTAATTTATATCTGAAAATACTGCACTGCCTTAACCGGGTATTGAACTCACACTCTTTGGGTCCTGTCACTGGATCTAACCAACGCCTTTATCCACTGTGCCATGTGTCCTTGAGGACATTTGTGTATGAATTTCTGGGTATTATAAACCTAATGTCTTCAGAAACCATTTTTACCAGTGCTCATATTGCAATTTTAATTGTTGTTATCATCCACGTTTTTACTAGAGCTCATATTGCAACTTTGTTGTTATTATCGCTTTTCCCGGCCACTCCTTATTACTGGTTCCCATATTGTATTAATTTCTATGCTTGGTCGGCTCAGGAGATTTTGTGGCTTAGCATATGTGCTGATTCATTAAGTTTACGAATTTTCCAATGATGTTCCTTGTCTATGATCTCAACCTGATCCCACAGAGTCGGTGACCTCCCTTCTCTTTCCATATGTGGTCAGCCACGCCTGATTTAATATAATTATTAAAAATTAAATTGAATTAAAGTATCAAACTCTGTTTCTGCCTAAAGCCAAATTTTTGGAAACTTTTGGTTCAAAGATTTTCGCTTGAGGATGAAACAGAGCTTGATACCTTAATTGAATTTAATTTTTAATAATTATATTCAAATGTCTGGCTCCTGTTTTTGAAACATAAGAACTTTTGTGTAGCGAAGGAATCATATTTTTTTTTAAATTAATTACAATTTAGACTCTACATTTTTATTGCGTATTGCTTTTAAAAATGAAAACAAAAATACTAAAGAAATTTGGATTATTTTCTTAACGAGTTCTTTCCTACTTTTCTACATATTTGCACACACACACATACACACACACACACGTATATATATATATATATATATATATATATATATATATATATATATATATATAATATTATAATTTAAAAAAATAATTTATTATTTCTAGGCTCTATTTTTGTATTGAGCACTGTTTTTTAAAAATAAAAACAAAAAACTAAAGTACTTTGCATTATTTACCTAACGTGTTTTTCCTATTTTTCTGTATATTTGCATATATATATATATATATATATATATATATATATATATATATATATATATATATATTTTAAAAATGAAAAACAAAAATATATATTTTAAAAATGAAAACAAAAATACTAAAGAAATTTGGATTATTTTCTTAACGAGTTCTTTCCTACTTTTCTACATATTTGCACACACACACATACACACACACACACACGTATATATATATATATATATATATATATATATATATATATATATATATATATATATATATATATAATATTATAATTTAAAAAAATAATTTATTATTTCTAGGCTCTATTTTTCTATTGAGCACTGTTTTTTAACAATAAAAACAAAAAAACTAAAGTACTTTGCATTATTTACCTAACGTGTTTTTCCTATTTTTCTGTATATTTGCATATATATATATATATATATATATATATATATATATATATATATATATATATATATATATATATATATATATATATATAAGGGTCGGTGCCTGTATGTGTTCACATACGCTTCCTGAAGCCTTTACGTTTAGTATTTTTCCAATGAGTTTACAAGGTTGATATTGTAAGCTATGTGTCTCTGACATGTTATGTTTTCTCTCGATTTATAAACTTGATGTATCCCATTGACAATTGCCACTTCTTAAATTGGCTTCGTTTCGAAACTGCTTAATTCTTATGCATTCAGCGCATTCCTTTGACACTGCCGATTCCGGAATATTCAAAACGACTATTACTTACATGTCACCATGTTTTTCACCGTCTCATTAATCAAAAACATAACTATCTGCAGGGTTACTCAGGCTAACTGGTTCACTTGATGACGATATGCATGTTTAGAAGATTCCAGGTGCCACGGAGGAAGTCTCCAGTTTTATTAACACTCTTCCTACGGTTGGCTAACGGAAGTTGATGGATTCTTCATGATTAGATCAGTATTAACTAGGACGACGAAAGACCAAAATAATTGAAGAATGCGTCTTTCTCTTTCATACACATACAGACTCTCTCTTGATACACACACACACACATACATATATATATATATATATATATATATATATATATATATATATATGTTTGTATATATATATATATATATATATATATGTGTGTGTGTGTGTGTGTGTGCGTGTGTATTTAGGCAGCAATCCTTCTTTCACGCACATTTCATTAAATGCGACAGACATGGTGCTTTTAATTAGTTTTTTATACAATTTCTCATGAGATCTAATAATTTAAATTCGTAAATAATATTTACCCTATTTAGTTTTGTTCTAGAAGGAGAATTATTATTTTTAACTATAAGGTTAGCAGTTTTAAATTTTTTGTAATAAATAATTAATATAATTTTTTTGCTATTGTCAACTGTTGTTATTATTTACGAATTTAAATGCCCATTAAGGAATTGTATTCCTGATCAATCAAAATTCGTAAATAATTATATAGGCCACCCTACAACATGTTTGACATGCAGACTCACTCTACACCTGTCTGACCATAGCTCAATTAGATCTCATTTAAATATTTATGGGGACCTACCGGTCACTATTCGTAACATACTTATTGACAACACTAATATAATAGCATCATCTATATGCAAAAAAAGGCTAAAAATAATGGAATCCTTATTAATAAAAACAAAAAAAACAACACTTAATAATATTAACTTTGAACATGGACACGTTATGTTGATCGTGTTTTGAAAACATACATACAACAAACTATTTCGTATTTAACAGTTACGTGTAAGTATATATGTATATGTAGATATAGTTTTCTTTTCGAAGAAAGAATTTCGTTATATATATGTGTGCGTGTGTGTGCGTGCCAATGAAATAAATTTTACAGATAAACAACTATAACAACAACAACAACAACAATAATAATAATAATAGTAATAATAATAATAGTAATAATAATAATAATAATAATAAGAAGAAGAAGAAGAAGAAGAAGAAGAAGAAGAAGAAGAAGAAGAAGACGAAGAAGAAGAAGAAGACGAAGAACTTGAAGAACAAGATTAATTTAACCGACTAGAAGCATGAGATGAAAAGATCGAATTTTTGTAAACGCATGTGTCACTTTTCAACGAGAAATAATATTAAATGTGTAATTTAGTAATAAAATCTAGTAGTTTTCTGCTAGTTGTTTGACAGTCGCGGGGTCTTTACTCTCATATATATATATATATATATATATATATATATATATATATATATATATATATATATATATATAGTAGAAGAGCAATGCGCTAATAGCAGTAGGAGCCACTGTTGTGTGTGTGTGTATATATATATATATATATATATATATATATATATGTGTGTGTGTGTGTGTGTGTGTGTGTGTGTGTGTGTGTGTTGTCCCTATTCTGGAAGTGGGTGATCACCAGCTTCGTGTATTTTACTCGTCTACGGTGTTCTTTCGTTGTTTCCGTGCTCGTTTCTCGATCGATTAGCATCAGCTACTCAAGTAGCTTACTCCCTGATTTCCTATGCTCCTCCCGTTTTTGATACTGCTTTTGAGTGTTAATTTCCCGATGGCTTCGTTCCTTATTAGGCATCCAAACAAATTCGGCTGTTCCTTTCTCGATGGTAACAACTATTACCCTTTAGTGTTTAAAAACTTTGCCTTTTTCTCACATGATCTATCTATTCATTCTCAAAAAGTCGTTGGTCGAACCAAGCTCGTTTTCCAACTTTTACTTGTGTCACCCAATACAATCAACAAGTGCCATTCAAAACCACTCAAAGTAGAAGCTAACTGAATCAGGACGTAATGGAGGACGTAAGAGAAGTAACAGTAAGAAATGCAGATAATGAGGGCATGTACGTTTGAACCGAGACATGAAGAGGTTAAATGTTTTTGTAGTGATCTGGGAAGCATCCTCTCGGGAGTTTGTTACACGAATTAGCTGTTCTTGTGAAGAATATCTCTCAGCGTAATATCTCTCTAACCAATATTACATTCGAATATCATAAATGGAAGATAATGATTTTTCTACGCTTGTAAAACTGAAGAATGCAACTCATTAGAAGAATATTGGCAAGGAAATAGCGACATAGTAGTAGTGATAGGCGTGCGACGTTTCGTCTGGGACGCACGATTATCATCAGTTATTATGTCTGCCAGGAGATCGTCACGTAAAAAAATTAAACCTATTCACATGATTACTATTTCCAGAGTGACAGATTCCATATTTTTATAATATGTTAAATACATTTTTCCAGAAGAAAGAATATAATTTTAATTGGCCAAATTTGAGTACATACCGATAGTACCAGTTGTTGATATAGGACAATCAGGCCGAATATGGAGTACTTTCCAGTCTTCATAGAGTCCCACATCTTCTACAAGTCCTTGGGGATGACGAATTATTTTTTCACCCTCCAACTTCTGCGGGGGGTGGTGGATCGGACGAAACTCTTACTCCTCTATCGTTACTGTTCCGCCAATTCAAACCTTCACGGCAAGGACCGGCCACGACAATTACTTAGTAGCAAACCACCCAAAAACTCTCCGTATTTCATCGGTAAGAAGTTCCATTCAAACTGCTTCTTTCCGTAAAGCACTTCTCTTTGGTACAGACTTCCAAGGGGATGTTTCCGCGATCATTACAATCTTAACCTGTTCAAGTCTAGAGTTATCCGTTTTTTCCCCTTCTATCCGTATAAACTACCCGTTAACGCAAACCTCTACCTAAAGTGGCCCGAATCCTTATCGAGGGGGGATCTTAAAAAAAACAAACTTTTATTCTACTAGTTCTATAATTTCATTATCGCATGCACGTTTTCTTTCTTTTTTATGTGGTTACCCTTCAAAACAAGTTTCATGGATCTCCCACAACTTCCGATAATGGCTTCCTATAACGACTTCCTGTCCTGAACAGTATTTTCTCTTCTCCATCCATTGCAGTCTCTGTTCCGCCATCCATGTTGTTGTGGCTTAAATAAGAAAATGTTAGCACACACACATACAGAAAGTAAGTATTAGGTTGGTGCAAAAATAATGTCGTTTTCTCACCTGAAGTTGAACGTGAAAAAACGACATTATTTTTGCACCAACCTAATAGTTTATTCTGGAGATAACATTGTACACGGTTGAGAACAAAGACTAATGTAATAAATAATTAATCGTTAACTCCTCGGCATTTACCCGAGATTCCCTACAAATTGGGATGTGGCACAAAGCCGATTATTTTAACGTGGAATTAAATTCCCCGTAGACAACACATAGTCGAGGTCGGGCAGCTGTCTCCTTCGTCTGAAGAGACTCTGCGCGTAGGGATAGCCACGTCTACGTTCCCCTCTCCCCGAAGACAGAAAGGTCAACTAGTAGAGCTTTAACGACACCTGATCGTTAACTGCTCTCCTTCAGTAGAGATAGTGATGTTTAATTAGGTTTAAACCAGTTCAACTTGTGGGGATGTTCAGCTACTCCACAAAACATTTATTTAATCTTGTTACGTAGATTACTTTTTCTGGATTTCAATATATATACTGTAAGTGTTAAAATTCTCCAAGTCCACTATCCTCTTGATAAACAAATTTCAAGGTCTTTCTGATTTATGTAGAAATGGGATTTAATGTTTCCATTTTCCTTACGACTTCTACGTTGATCACCATATCCCTATCCAAGTTATTCTCAGCGTCCACCTTTAGTACCATATCAAGTTTCCTTTTCGTCTGTGAGCAAAATGTCCATACATTACTTTTTCTAAAACACGTAGGAATTCAGATCTCTTCACTGCTTTTTTGAGGGGGTTACGAAATTCGCATGTTTTTAATACTTGCTGTTTAGTTATTGTAAGTATTATTTCACTATAGTTGCGCTATTTCCGATTTCGGTGCCATGTTAGTCATCATATGTTTAATTCTTCACAGATATTTAAATTTATGTTGCTTAATTTTAACACTTTCCAGTTCGAAGCGTGCCGCTTGGGCTGTCCCTATTTTAAACAAACATAGACTCTGTCTTCTGGCAATTGATGGTCAATCCATTCTTCTTCTCGATTTCCTTTGTCTTGGACTTCCGGCTGTTTTCATTCTGTTTCTGTGTTCGCCATCTGTTTTTCAAATTTTTATTGAATATTAACATTTATAAATCTGACACATTTCCCGCTATAGAATGTGTGGCCTTCAAAGTTTCTTAAAAAATGATTAAAATCAATTAAATAATATTATTCATTTCCCTTATCAAACGTCAAGCAAATTATGTCTTTTCAATTACAGATCTAACTAAAAAATTTACGATCATACACACACACATACATATATATATATATATATATATATATATATATATATATAATGCTATATATATATATATGCTATATATATATATTGCTATATATATATGCTATATATATATAATGCTATATATATATATCATGCTATATATATATATATAATGCTATATATATATATATAATGCTATATATAAAATGCTATATATATAAATATATATATATAATGTTATATATATAATGCTATATATATAATGCTATATATATAATGCTATATATATAAATATATATATATAATGTTATATATATAAATATATATATAATGCTATATATATAATGCTATATATATAAATATAAATATATAATGTTATATATATAAATATATATATAATGCTATATATATAATGCTATATATATAAATATATATATAATGTTATATATATAATGCTATATATATAATGCTATATATATAATGCTATATATATAAATATATATATATAATGTTATATATATAAATATATATATAATGCTATATATATAATGCTATATATATAAATATATATATATAATGTTATATATATAAATATATATATAATGCTATATATATAATGCTATATATATAATGCTACATATATATAATGCTATATATATATATAATGCTATATATATATATATATATGTTGTTATATATATATATATATATATATATATATATATATATATATATATATATATATATATATATATATATATATAGCAAAGGTAATTAATCTGTTGGTGCATACTAGTAATATAAAATATTAAAACTGATCCACAAAAAAGCTCAATGTATTTATTATTACAGAGCAAATAATTAGTACACAATCATATCCAAAAATTACCTCCTATGGAAAATAGGATTATTTCAACCGACGAAAATCTTGTCAGTCTTATTCAACCCCGGTATAGACTGAGTTCGTGTCGGAATTAGAAATATATCTGTGACAATTACAAAAAAAAATAAATAATAAATAAAAACGTCGAAAAACTATGACAGGATTTATCTATTTTAATGTTTCAGTCAGACGAAAGGCATGAGACAGGGTTCTGGGGAGGGTGGAAGGTATATGCTTTATACAATTAAACCTGGGTATTAACCTTATGACATTAAACTAGGCTTATATGAAGAATGAAATGTTATTACGAAACTAAGAGTGGAATAAATAGGATGTTTAAAAAACACTAATTATATACAGTTATATCTAAAAATTAAAAAAAAATCATACTTATATTTAAGAATAAGATATATTTAAATAAATTAAAAATAATTCAAATTTAGATAATTTATATTAAAATGAAGTAAAATTATATTTTTTAAAAGTTTATATTTAATCTAAAATCAGTGTTATTGCTGTGATTCCCATCTTTTTTACATGGCGGCACACTCTTCAGTTCATTAAAATTTCTCGGCACACCTATCACAAAAATTAAATATTTTCCACTCATAAAGCCTTTTTGCAATAAAATAATAAAAAACAAAGAATATTATATAAGAAGAATTTTTATTCACATGAATCAACATATCATTTATCCTATATCGGGTATAAAATAATAATGGTGAATGTCAGTTGGACAGTTGTGTCTGGACTACTGCTGCCATATTTGGGCGAATGTGAGAGAGACAGACTCTTAACTCGTCTTCAATATTTTTAAATCTTTCACGTTTTTTAATGATGTTACGGTTAGAACATCTCAGTTCATATAGGTACGAAGTTGAGAATTGCAGTAAAATTTCGATGACTTTTTTACTTAGAGTTGGATACTCTTCCATAACAGAAATCCAAAAGGCGTCCAATGGCAGTTGTGCGTACTTCAATTTGAGACCACGATCAGTGGAAAGGCTTGCTAATTCTTCCTCTTCACATAACTCAAAATTAAAAAGGTTGATGACTGATAAAACTAGAAATTCGGCGATTTTGAATTGAGTGGTGTCATCATGATTAAGAAATTGAATGTCTTTATTAAACAAAATGAAATTAAATGGCTTCTAGGGATTATCTCTTCGCGGCACACCAGTAATCATTCCGCGGCACAGTGGTTGGGAACCAGTGTGTTATTGTAAAGAATAAAAATAGAAAAACAGTTTGAAATAAAAATATAAGATAAAATAAATTTTACATTTTGAATTAAATTGAAATAAATAAAAAAGTTATCTTTGAAGATAAGTTAATTCAAAAACAAGTTATTTGAAAAATACAATGTTTTACAGAAAAATAGAAAGTTTTTGTTAAAAATACAAAGTTATATTTAAAAACAACCCAAAAATATATAGTTAAAAAGGTGTCAGTGATAAAAAGAAAGAGAATTCTTAGAACAGGGGAAAATTACAAGAAATATTTAATATGGTGTAAAAACTGGAAATAAAGAAATTAGAATTAGTTCTACTTTCGACATTTGAAGAGTTAGAGAAATATAGTAGCTAATAAAGTAAAATCTATATTATGGAAATTTTAATATATATACATACATATATATTATATATTTCGTTAGTTTATGTATATATATATATATATATATATATATATATATATATATATATATCCAAGTATAGAATTGGTGTATACAGAATAAATTCCAATAACCAACAAATACAACGCTTAAAAGAGTGCTCAATATTGAGTAGAGCAAATATAATTATTTATTCGAAAATTATGACATATATATGTTATAAAATCACTACAAAAATAGCCATTTTGTTTCAACACTTCTGGTGTTTTATCAAGTGATGATGTTGAATTTAGAATAA
This sequence comes from Acanthosepion esculentum, assembly GCA_964036315.1. Lineage (NCBI taxonomy): Eukaryota > Metazoa > Mollusca > Cephalopoda > Sepiida > Sepiidae > Acanthosepion > Acanthosepion esculentum. The sequence continues at coordinate 27,790,521 of OZ038493.1, read as the reverse complement.
AGGGTTTTTAAAGGTTCAAATCAATCAAACACCCCTCGCTTAGGGGAAACGCTGTTACATAACCTGGAATGACCAATCAAAACACAAGTATACGAGAATTAAAAAAACTTGACAACGAACTAAGGTTATAATAATTATTTAATGCTTTAATGTTCGGGTTAGACTAAAATAGAATTTATTCTAATAAATATTAAATTATTCGATAAAATTTGAAATTAAAAATTACAAAAAATGAAAAGATATTCACTGTCATTAATTGTTCGATGATTTATTAAGACTAACATTCTCATTAGTTTTAGCAAGACAACACGATTGTATAAAATTGACAAAACTGGTTCAAAAACATTGCTGATTTCAGTACGCACCAGATTTAAATTCCATTAACCATGTGTGGTTTAGATTGAAAATCATTTTAACCAAACATTACTTCATATAGCTAAAAGTGTTTCGGTCACTGCATGGGGCACATTTTCGTTAAATTTCATTTCGATTGCCAGTGACAATTTCTTAGCTAAAAAAACTCGAATGCCGATTCAAGCATGTGCAACTTCTTACTGTCAGGCTGAAAGTAATAATTAGTCGATCCTTCAAATCTACAAATCATCCATTCGCCCTTGCATGGAGTATTGCTGCCATATATGGCCTGGAGCTCCTTCTGTTTGTCTCAAGGTCCTTGATAAATTCCAGAGAGGGTAATGCAAATTTAACCCACCCTTACCTGGCATCTCGTCTGCAGTCGCTCTTTCACAGACGTGCCGTCGCCTCCCTCTGTCTTTTTTACAAATACTTTCACGATAACTGCTCCGATGAGCTGCTTTTTCTGGTTCCCAAACTTCATGAATTTAAGCGTTCAACTAGGCTGGCATATCGCTCACACCGTTTCACTGTCGAAACCGTTAAATATAGCCGTCTCTTCTACACCAATAGCTTCATATCGCGTACTTCTCGCCTGTGAACTCCCTCCCCTTTTCCTGTTTCCCTGATAGCTATAATGACCAACTATTCAAATGTAATGTTAATCGACGTCTCCAGATGCCCTGATCTATCATCCCCTATCCTTCTCTTCATCCTTTCCTCTATCACTCCTATTTAATCTCGCTCCAACTCTCTGTAACCCCTTGCGTGCTAGTGGCTTCTCGCCTTTCTTGGGGTGGATTTATATATATATATATATATATATATATATATATATATATATATATATATATATATATATATATATATATATATATATATATATATGTGTGTGTGTGTGTGTGTGTATTACAATTTTTTATATAGACCAAAAAATATTTACTCACGACAAAGATGCATAAGTGAATGTAACAAACTCGACTGGAATTTGAACTCTCCGATTTCCCAGTCCGAGTCGTTATCCGTTCTACCACACTGCATAACTCCATTTTGACAAGTACTAATATAAAAATACTATTTAGATATAGTTAAATTCTCAGGGCCTGCATTTATTCCTGGACTGTTTATATCGCTGGTATCAGCGCTTATAGAATTTCCTTGATGTTTGTGGGAGCTTATGGAGTGAAAGTAGCTTATATTTAACATTATTTACTCTAAATTCCGTTTTAAAATGAAATATTTCACCCCCACCCAGTCTCTTTATTAAATCGAATAATTAAGATTAAAAGTAAAAAAGAGAAATGCCCTTCTTAAGTAAGGTAAAAGCATTCATACATTTTTACATTTATAGATAAGGTACGGTGAATGATATTGCAGTTTTGAGAAACCTGCTTTAATTATTTTTCCTAAATAAAGGAGTTTTTCTCTGAAGACGCTCTGAGAGAATTACTTAAATAGTTCATCGATCTGAAATCACAGAGCTTGAAGGAGAGCATAGAAAAGACAAAATGAAGGAACTTCCAGAAGCCATTAAGGATTTAATTCCCTAAAAAACGGTGAAAAATCAATAAAGATTAAATTGAAATTAATTATTTCCAGGAATTTTTAATCAAATGCTTTAAAATCTCTGCTTTTAAGAAAACAGTACTTTTTTTTTTTAGAAATTGATGTGCTTTTTCACTTTACATTTTGAAAGGACATTTATTTATAATTGTATTCTATTTATTTATGGAGATTTGAAAAGGGCCAATTTCGGATTTTTGGTCTTGTCTTTCCGTGATGGGAAAATTTCGCAATAAAAATATGAATTACTTTACTGAGTTTTAAACGATAATAATGCATTTAATATTTCAAGAATTCTTTTTTTCGAGCAAATAATTTTCGAATTCACTATGTGAATGGAGCGAATCCAAATGAATTCCGATGTAATATAAAAAAAGATTTGATTGTGTGAATATGATTGTGGTATTATGGAGGCTTATACATTGCATTTCGCGATATACTATCAAAGGAAACCTAAAGCAGAGATGACATGGTTTTTACCGGTCAAAGAATGCAGGAGTAAGTGACTTCACATCTCCATCCGGTATTATTGTGTTCGTTAGATGGGTATATAAATGAGCACCGCAGAGATGACTGGACATGCTCAGGCAGTCTGTCACACATCGCAGGCATAAAATGTAAGGTCATGCATCTGACCCGGGGACGCGGGGTTCTCACAAAAGACTTACCGGGAGTGAGTGACGTCATATTTTGGTTGGTTGGTTGATTCTGTTTAACCGCATATCAACAGCTCTATTGGTTATTTAATACCGAAATGTAAATAATTTGGGCACAATTCTATTAATTCAAGTAAATATATTTTGAAAGCAATTGTATATCGTCAATTAAATATATTTTGAACGCAACTGTATGCCTTCAACTCCAGATAAAATGTATTGTTGGTCATTCTGCTTTAAATGCATTGCTGATAATTTTATATAAATATGTCCCAGCTATGGGCAAATAGGTAACCTCCAACAGGCGTATTCTCAAACACACGTATCCAACAAGAATGATAGTTTAGAAAAATAAGAATTCTGTAAGTAGGTATGGAATTTGATGTTTGGCTCACAACTTGGTTTGGAAAAGTATAACAAGGCGAAATACCTATTTCTCCATATTCTGTAATTCAGGGTTTTCCTTCTCATGGGCTTGTTGTCTCATAACCACGTTAATCCATACGATAAGTCTTATTGGAAAAATAAGGGGCATGTTTTTCAAATAAGATTTCTCGAATTTTCTGGACGGTAGATGGAAATAAATAAATATACTGTTTAAAAATAAATAAAAACAGAGGATCTATTGAAATTAAAAATAGCGTCTAAACAATAAATTAAAATATTTAAAATATGCCGGATTAAGAAAAATAATCCATTCGTATATATATATATATATATATATATATATATATATATATATATATATATATATATATATATATATATATATATATATATATAATGGATTATTTATATATATATATATATATGAACGAATATACATCTCTCACAGCGTTAGCACTATTCGGAGTGCGTGGAATCTATATTCATTAATAGATATACTTTATAGCTCTGTTATATGACAGCGAGAACTCTTTCAATAACATCAGCACTTTGTGTGCTATTCATATATATATATATATATATATATATATATAATATTAATATTATTACTATAAACGTTCTATTTACTGGGTGTAATGTTTGAATGTCATATTAAGTAAAATATGCCATACGATATGTATTAAATGTCTTCCTTGGAAAAAAAAAAACACTTTGAAGACAAGTGTCTTTTTACATCAGCGTGAAAGTCTTGCCCTAAGTGGTTTTCCAGTGTAAAATGTTAGACAAGTTCGATTCTTTTTGCCTAGCACATTTTCTTTAATGAGGCTTTAAAACCCGGGGCCGGTAGATATAAATTTCCATGGAATATCTATATGCCTCAGCTAAGTATAAGAAATAGAATATTCCCTTCTGATTAAACATCCATTTTTTACTTACTATCATATATATATATATATATATATATATATATATATATATATATATATATATATATATATATATATATATATATGTATGTGTGTGTGTGTGTGTGAATGAGTGATTTTCATTGTTACAGAGCATTTCTTGAGTCACTTGATTGTGTTTATAATTTATTTAATCAGACATGCCTAAAAGACAATTTGCTGTCTAAATACACGGATTTTAATATATATATATATATATATATATATATATATATATATATATATATATATATGAGTGCGTATGTGTGTGTGTGTATGTTAAAATATATAGAAAAATAGGTAATAACACGTTAGGTTAATAATCAGAAGTTCTTTATTATTTTTGTTTTTATTTTTTAAAAACAGTGCTCCATACATAAGTAGAGACTAAAGTATAACTATTTAAAAAAAAGTATGATTCAATCGCTACATAAGAGTTCTCATGTTTCAAAACAGGAGCTAAAAACTTCAATTTAATTATATATTATATATAATTAAATTGAAGTTTAATTATTAATTTAATTATATATAATTAAATTGAAGTTTTTAGCTTCTGTTTTTGAAACATAAGAACTCTTTTGTATCGATGGAATCATATTTTTTTAAAACAATTATAACATACATATTATGGTAACTCATCGATTCTAGAAGAATCCTCAACACAATGCAGAAAGCACTGGACGGTCGTTTTGCCCTATTTTTGAATTCATCAGCAGGGCGCATCCACTAACGATATTCGACCCCGGATCTTTTCGATACAACGCAAGCGTCATACCAACTGTACCAACGGACCTCGGTGAGTAGCGGCGCTATATCGAGTCTATTCAGTTTCTTCTTCGTCAGACAGCCCGTTGGTATAGTTCGTATGACGTTTGCGTTGTATCACAACGATTCTGGTTTGAATCTCTGGTTCGAATAATGGATGCGCACTGCTGGTGAATCTCCAAAATAGGACGAAACGACAATCCAGTGCTTTCTGGATTCTGTTGAGGATTCTTCTAGACTCGATAAATTACTGTAATGATTTGCCTAAATCCCCCAAATTCTATTACCGTAATTCTCTCTCTCTCTCCCCCGCCTCTCTCTCTCTCTCTCTCTCTCTGGACTCTACGTATCTCGACCTTATCTCAACGTCTCTCCACGTATCTCTACGTATCTCTCACCCTGACTCCAACTCTGTCAGGATAAATATAATTTAGACGAGTTCAGCTTGTGTAAAAGGGGAGACCCCCACAACTATATATATATATATATAATGGACTCTCCTATCGGTTTCGATATATGAGGATCTGAGAGCTTCATTGATTCAGTAATGGAATTTTGTGCGATAATCTTAAGTGTTACTTAAGACCCGCTAGTGATTTACAAAGGATGCCACATATGGAGCAACAGTGAAGATTCTGAGATGAGATCACTGTTAGATTGAATGACCTTTTAGATCTTGCTCTCGCTTCTTGAATTATATTTAGGAGATCAGACAATCACGGTACCACGGTTTCAACCTTTCGGCATCTTCAAGCGAAAGTAATATATCATAATTTTTTATTATATAAAATAATAAGTAACTAATGGAGAGAGAGGGAGAGATAAAGGGACAAAGAGATAGAGAGGGAGAGTGTTATTCATTCTTTCTGCAGTATATCAGATTATGTAATATAATAACAATAACAATAAATATATATCCACGCAATATCAAATAAGCTGACATCATCAGCATTATAATCTGTTTTTTATTCCCTAAATAATCACACAGCAGAGATGCTATTTCTATAGTCTATAAACATACTTTTATGTTCAGTTACCCTTCCTGACCCATATCCCAATATGTAAGTGATTTTCATTAATTAATCTAGGGTTTTGAGCATTAGTGATCTCAAGTCTGTGACACTATTCATTCAGTTCGCCTTCATATTTGATTAATAATGCAATATATAATCGCAAATTAGTTCATTCAATTAATAAATAAATATATTTAATTATTTAATTAAGAATTTTAATTATTTATTAATTGGATAATTACAACAGGTAATTAAACTAATTAAATCACATAATTATCGAAGTTGGTTATCCGGTAAAAATACGACACATTAATGATTTTCCCTGCGTCTTAACTCACCTGGAGGGATGAAAGTTGAAAGTGGATGAAAGAAAAGAAAAAATCTGTAAGCATAACGGAAAATAAAATTGCAAAGATGTATTCGACTGTCTGATTCTCAGGTAAT
>OZ038493.1:27774395-27781895 GCA_964036315.1 Acanthosepion esculentum | reverse complement strand
ACTATAATCCCCAGGAGTTCCTGCAGTGTCCCTTCTTTGTCTTCTATCCACATTTTGTCATGATGTGCACATGACAAACGTTGATTGAAGACATTTATATTGTTAAGATTAGGTGCGCCAATAATTAATTTTGTGGGTACTAATATTTCCCTCGGGTTCATCTCTCTAGAGACAAGAAACGGCAAAGTATTAGAAATAGTCGACATGAGCGAGGCTCATGTTATCTTTAGTTGCTATCAGAATACTGCAGCTGATCTATTCTGCAACCTTCTGCAAGTATACTCTCTATATGAAAAGAAGATTCATTATCATCTCAAGTGATTTTTAGATGATTAATTCCATTACATTGTTGGCACAGCATTTCAGCTAATCCCTTTCTACATATATACAATCAATAGGGTGGTTGAAAAGTAACTCTGTTTTATCAATGATGGACTCTCCCGTATAACTATAATTTTTACATGACAGGGGAGTCCATCATACATTAAAATAGGGTGTTACTTTTCAGTCATTCTGTATATGTAAAGATATAATTATTATCGTATCAAAATTTGTCTCACAGATTTATTGTTCCCATAATACTCTAGGGTATTCTGAGGATTTAGAATATTTATTTTTAAAAAATCGCAGTCATTATTTCGCCATATCAAAATATGTACTGTAAACAAAAATGAAAGCCAAATTATCGTTAGTTTAATCGCATACAATAAAAAAAACAAATTACAGTCTACATATGGAGGAGAAACAGAATATCATGGATCTGATAGAAGTGAATAGATAAAGGTTATCAGCTGCCTTCGGTATGTCCTGTGAGTGTCAAATTTCCCAAGCCATGCTTCCTCGTGATTTCAACAGTCTCTTTCTGAAGCTACGTATAAGTGTAATTTTTCCTATTTTCTTTAAAACTTCAAGGTTGCCCACGTGTCCTGATGTCTCTTTTCCACCTATCATGTGATAGTCCAAATGCCATATAGGTTTACCGATTTTGCATAAATGTTTCACTACTCTTTTTTTTTGTTTCCATATGGTCCATCTCCCTTGCTATTTACCTTGAGTTCTTTGATAAAATCAAAAGAATCAGCAGTATTATTGGTCCTGATCTAGCAGCTCGGCTTCAGTAACATTTCCACCGCCGTAATATTGTTTCTCTGTTTTTTTTTTGTTTTTTTGTTTTTTTTAATAAATACCGGATGAGCTCTACGCTATGGTACCTAGATTTTTTTAATTTTAAGCCCAGTACTAAACTACTATCGAAATCTCATCAATTTACAATTGAACTGGCTAGATGTAACCGTAAATTCTATGCTAACAGTTTCTTCTCTTGTACTTCTCGCTTCCGGAAATCCCTTCTGGCTAAATTTAATCTGCAATGGTTAAATGCAATGTCAATCGCTATCTAATGTCCTCCTGAATACTCTTTCCTCTCTCGCTCATTATTAATGTTTCTGTTCCTATTTCTTATACAGCCAGTAACTTCTTGTGTCTTAGTGGCTTTACTGCCTTCCTTGTGGAACGCCCTTCCGTTTCCCTGCTTTCCAACCAGCTTTAGTTTGCAAAAATTTAAATGCAATGTTAATCGTTATCTACTGTCCTCTTGGTTAATCTTTCTTCGTCCATCATTTTACATCATTCAAAATCCTTATCTGGAGCCGTAACCTTAACCTAGCATTTACGGTTTGAACATGTTTTCCAGTTAAAATAATGCATCTGTCTGCGAATGTACAACCTGATGACTCTTCCAATCAGAGAGATTCTCTATTAATTCCAGTCAGCAAGGTCTAAAATGATAATGGTAATATTAACTGTTTCCTTATAAGGAAATATTTTACCTTCATTGACAGAGCAGCCAGTATTGCTTTCGGATGAAATTTATAAAATCTTTCTCTTAAATTAGTTCATTTATGAAAGGAGATTTCTCAAGTGAAGTAGTTTTTATCGTTTTTCCCGTATTGATGGGGCATTTCCATCCTAACCTTTTATTTGAAGTAGTGGGGAAATCTCAACAGTAGGATATATTAACAACATTTACCCAGGTATTGAGCCTTACTGAGCAGTAATTTCGAATTTCAATGGATGCACGACAGTATTTTCCTTGTGCCAAAATTATGTCTGTTTAGTTTTGTAATGCCAACAAATATCCGTTGTCATTTTCGTAATTCTCGTTGTAGTCGAGACTTTGTAATCATAGACAGTACACCGTTGAACAATGCTGGTGTCAGACGCCTTCGAATATCACCCGCACTAATAGTACTTGGTCGATAATACTCGCTTGAAAAATAACCACCGTATTGATCTGAATAGTGTAGAGAAGAGAAAATATAATAGCGTTCCCTATAGTAATACGGGATAGAGGAGAAATAGCGATCCGAATAGCAATAGACGATAGACTAGAATGGAGATAGTTTAAGACGTCACGCTACTACCTACTTATGCGTTTCTCTCATGATCACGTGATCCACTTAATTGAACAATGGGATCGCCTTTGTTTGCTCTCTGGCAATCTATGTTCAAATTCAAGTGTGGGAGGCGACACTTTATTTCTATATAATAGTAATTAACAACGACTGTTAAGTTATAGATTCAGACTGTTATTTTTTTAGTAGCAGTGTATTTTGGCTCAGATATTCTGAGGCTGAGCTTTATGGTCAGATGATAGACTAAGCAAGGAAAATCGATTTTGATTGGCTGAGCCGAACGTGGGAATGAGTTATAAATTAAAGTTTTTGGGGGAGTTGCTGTTCGTGACGTCAGGATAGCTAGACGTGTCAAATTGCGTTTATACACCCCCCACTAATGGGGAATGGTCTTTCGAGAGTTGGTTGTTATACGTCAAAGGAAATGAACGTGTGAAATTTTCGTGTTTGGAAGCGACTCCCAATAGGTAATTGGCTCCCAGCTGATAGAAGATATACCTGTCGACGTGGTTAATAAAATAAGTAAGTTAAAAGTCATCTTTGTTGAGGCTTTTCACCGCTGAACCCGAAGAACATTTCGCGACACCGACCAAGAGATAAAGAGGACTGAACTAAAACGACCAGCGATCGACGGCCGGGTGAGATGGGACCGACGAACAGCCCTTTTCCAACAAGGAAGAGTATACAGCACGAATCTTCGACGCTGTTCGATATTACCAACGCCGAAACAGGTTCCGATTTACGATTAGGTTGATGTGGTAATACAACATTTTTTCACGGCCGTATTTCTGGTTTTGTTTGGTTTGGTTTACGGCATATCAACCTAATGCCAACTAGATTTATATTGCTGGTAATATTTTTTTCCAAACATGCGTTGCTAGTAATGTTTTTCAAAAATTAATTGCTAGTAATGTATTGCTGGTAATAACTTTTTCTTCGAAAAATTCATTGCTGGTAATATTTTTTACACAAAAATATATTGCTGGTTTTAAAATCTACTTTTGCATTTTCATAGTGATTTGACACCAGTTTGGGGGTTAACTTTTTGGCCCTTAAGCAAGTGGATGATACAATGTGGTCTGGGGGGAAGAAGAAAAGGGACAACACTTATTGAGAGCTACAAGGGATTGGGGGAAGTGGAGAGCTATGATCGCCTACGTCCTTAAGGGACACGGCACATGAAAAGAAAAAAAAGTCGATCAGTCAAAGCTGAATAGTGCATTATAAACTCCAGGGATGGGTCGGTCTAGATTACGTCGAATACAAAGATGGTTTCTCCAGCAAAGAGAATAGACAGGTAGGAATGCTACCGGAGAGCGCATATTTTAATTTAATAAGATTTCTTAGGCAGACAGACGAAAATAAGTAAAGATACTGTTTATTAATTAAACGGGGAGTCTACTCAAATATGGACATCCACTAAAATAACGTTTTATGTGATAAGATTTCACAGAATAATATATAAAAACGCATTATTTCTTTAGAAAAATTTTTTTTTTTTTTACATTCCAATACAAAATGTGCTGATATGAATTTTCCAGAATCTCAGATGAATTCTCATATTTACGAATATGGCAATTTGAGAAAATTTTTGTTGTCGGAGTTTTTCAGTCAAAGTGGCATGAAATAAATAGTTCAATAAATAGAGTAATGTCTAAGTTGTTATCCCGAAAATTTGCACGTCGGATCAGTTCTTTTAAATCAAATATGTGGTGCAGTTTAATTCATATTACAATGAATCATTCATACAAAAAGTAGATTAGTAAAGTTAATGATATAAAATGGCGGAATCCCTTCGCTAACAAAATTTTAAAGGTGCATTAACCTACAAATCACTCGATGAATGTTATGATCCTTGTTTTTAAAAATTATAAAGAGTATAAGGACTTGCTTTAATTCGCAAGTACTTTCGACTGTACATTCCGTCATCTTCAGGCATGGAAATTATTTTGTTATTGGTAAAATTTAGGTAGCATCCGAGACGAAAAAATGTAATGCGAATCGAAATATGTTTTTTTTATGTGTTATTGATAACGGGTACAAACTTTTGGAGCGTGCAGTCGCAACGCTGAGGTTGATTTTATTTTTTTGAAAATTTAAGACAGTGCGTTTTTTTTACTAATATAGCAATTTGATAATTTTTTTGTTGCAGGCGTTTATCAGAAAATGTGGCATGAACTAAATAGTTTAATAAATAGAGTAATGTCTCAGTTGTTAGCCCCAAATTTGCACGTCGGATCAGTTCTTTTAAATCAAATATGTGGTACAGTTCAATTCATATTACAATGAATCATTCATACAAAAAGTAAATTAGTAAAGTTAATGATATAAAATGGTGAAATTCCTTCGCTAACAAAATTTCAAAGGTGCATTAACCTACCAATCACTCGATGAATGTTATGATCCTTGTTTTTTAAATTTATAAACTGTATAAGGTCTTTCTTAAATACGCAAGTACTTTCAACTGTACATTCAGTCACCAGGCATGGGAATTATTTTGTTTTTGTTAAATTCAGGTAGCATCTTAGACGAAAAAATATAATGCGAATCGAAATATGTATTTTTCAAATGTGTTATTGGATTGGTAACGGAGAGAGAAAGAGAGACAGAGAGTAAGATATGGACATGTTAGATGTTAACATATGCATATGAATAATCCTAGGTATTATACAACAAGGAAGAGATATATGGGACGGGTATCAACGTATAGCTAGCTCGCTAGCTAGCTAGATAGACAGATAGATAGATAGAAAGATAGATAGATACATACATACATATCAACAGACTGATAGATAGATAGATAGATAGATATGAACAGACTGATAGATAGATAGATATGAACAGATATATATATATATATATATATATATATATATATATATATATATATATAGGCTTAGATAGATAGATAGATAGATAGACAGATAGACAGATATGAACAGGCATACAGACAGACATAGATAGATAGATAGATAGATAGATAGATAGATAGATAGATATGAACAGACTGATAGATAGATATGTATAGGCTTAGATAGATAGATAGATAGATAGATAGATAGATAGATAGATATGTATAGGCTTAGATAGATAGATAGATAGATATGTATAGGCTTAGAGAGAGAGATAGATAGATATGTATAGGCTTAGAGAGATAGATAGATAGATAGATAGATAGATAGATATGAACAGTCAGACAGACAGACAGATAGATAGATAGATAGATAGATAGATAGATAGATAGATAGATAGATAGATAGATATGAACAGACTGATAGATAGATAGATAGATATGTATAGGCTTAGATAGATAGATAGATAGATAGATAGATAGATATGTATAGGCTTAGATAGATAGATAGATAGATAGATAGATAGATAGATAGATATGAAGAGACAGATAGGTATGAACAGATAGATAGATAGATAGATATGAATAGGCTAACAGAAAGTAGATAGTTATACAGACAGAAAGATATAAATTCAATTACACAGCCAAATTTTAGTACAAACTTGCTTCGTGTTTCCATTTCTCGTAAAGCCTTCTGTGATGCCCGCTTATTTCCCGTGGTTCTTTTGTTCAGTTCTTCCTTGAGTGTCTACCGAGCATTGTAAATGAAAATAATCTGGAACGTTTGTGTTGCTTTTATTTAGAAAACATGAGCATCACTTTCTCGGTAGCTGATCACGTAATTTACACTGTGCTGTCTTTCTTATAACAATACAAGACTTAGCTATTGATTTTGAAGGGGGAAATACAGTCAAATATTTTTTTAAACCGCTATCTTATGAAATGTACAAAGATTCAACTAAGCTGTCATTAAATACAAAGCCTCTGGTATATAAAACTTTCAGTTTGAGTCTCAAGATAAAACAAAAAAAACGGTCTACATTAGAGTGTCGCAAATTTAGGTTCTTGGTAACCACTGAAAACATAGGGTGAAGAAAAAAGACAATCGTGTACTGACAGAGAGTCAGACATCGTTAATGTAACGAGCTAGTCTGCTACAAAAAATAATCAGTAAATAAATGTACATGCAAGATTGAAGCAAATGAGTGTTTTTGCCCCCACCTCACCCCTCACGTCCCAAAGAATTTGGCAAGGTTAGTGGGTGGGTGCTTAAGAAGAAAGGTGGTTACCAAATTATGTGGGACAATTGCCAACCAAAGATGCGCTTATTTGAAAGAGGTAAAAAATAGACGATTTTGGACGTGATTCACTGGGTATATTTAGTTGATTGACTGAGCAATACAAAGGTTAAGCCTTTCATGTTACATATATATATATATATATATATATATATATATATATATATATATATATATATATATATATATATATATATATATATATGTATATATATATATATATATATATATATACAGATATATATATATATATACACAGATATATATATATATATATATATATATATATATATATATATATATATATATATATATATATATACTATATTTATATTCATATATATATATGAATATAGTTATAGATAGAGGGAGAGGAAAAACAGAGAGACAGAGAGATTGAATGTTTTCTTCGGTAAATTCTTATTCCTGTTTTTTTTTTGTATTTTGTCTAGAATCTTAAGAATAGATTTGACCTCGTTTGGAAAATTCCATTCACATCTAACCCAACCGCAAATTGGGATATATATTGAAGCTCAGTCTTGGATTATCGGCGTACAAAAATCAAGCCTGTTGTCATATTTGGGTGGAAGCGGCCCAGTTGTCTCCTTCCAGTCTCGAAGGAGGCCAAATGCATCTCAAAGTCCCTATAGGTGACGAATTATTACCCACCATCCAACCGCTCTCTCAAAGTGAGTACGTGGCATGTGCCTCACTGGAATACCGAGGGAATATGAGTGGTTTGATGGAATGTAGCTGGCATGGCGGGTTCTGGCCGTGAAAATTTTAAAATTGAGGGATGCACTTCGTCCGAGCACTTTTCACGGAAGTAGCGAAACGGCAGCGAGAGACTAATATTAAATACAGTGTAACCCGGATATAAGAGACCCTGATATAAGAGAAACCCGGATATAAGAGATATTTTCTCTGGTCCCAAATT
>OZ038493.1:27756895-27771895 GCA_964036315.1 Acanthosepion esculentum | reverse complement strand
CGATAAACTACATCCGCGTCCTGGGTATGACGATAAACTACATCCGCGTCCTGGGTATGACGATAAACTACATCCGCGTCCTGGGTATGACGATAAACTACATCCGCATCATGGGTATGACGATAAACTACATCTGCGTCCTGGGTATGACGATAAACTACATCCGCGTCCTGGGTATGACGATAAACTACATCCGCGTCCTGGGTATGACGATAAACTACATCTGCGTCCTGGATATGATAATAGACTACATCCGCGTTCTGGGTATGACGATAAACTACATCCGCGTCCTGGGTAAGAAGATATACTACGTCCAACAGCAGGGCCTCTGATCGGGAGGATTTGAGGAGCGTGGTACCACCTCTTAATTGTTGGTGTTCCCAGGTACACCCTGCCCCTGGGTGGTAGCACCTGTTGGGGTCGTATGTATGTTCAAATAGTTAACACCAAAACTTGTGTAAAAATTGGGTTTGATACCAAAAATACTTTGTAATAAAAAAAAATTATCTGCAAAAATTTTTTAAGGAAAAATTATTATGGGCAATAATTAAAATTTACAATGAAACGTATACTGTTAGAGTGTGTAGATTTTGAACTAGTGCGAACAAAATATTACCAAGTGAATAATTAAAAAAAACAAACCTTTTTACGAAAATAAAACCATCCAAGATTGTAAATTTCCTAAAAGAATTTGGATTGTACTAAAAAATATGAGTAATCGAAAAATGGTTCAAATATATATGTATACATACACACCTTTTTTTCCCAAACTATCGCTATGAATCTATTTTTAAAAAATTGTTGGTATTAAATAACCCACTGATAGTGATATGCCATAAAACAAAACCGCCAAACGACCAACAAACCTGTTGCATTACTTTCTAGTATTCATTCTGAGTTTCATTTCCCATACTGCTGAGCATTTAATGTACGTCATTTGTTGATTTTCAGACTGTCGTGATGCTGCAGCCCTGTGAGCATCTAGCGTACGCCTTCTGTCAGTTTTCTTAATTTTCAGACTGCCTTGATTCTGCATTCTGTTGAGCATGTAATGTACGTCTTCTGTCAGCTTCTTCTTGATTTTCAGACCGTCTTGCCGCTGCAGGCAGTTGCGCGTCTAATATACGTCTTCTGCCAGCTTCTTCTTCAGTTCCCGACTGTCTTGCTGCTGCAGCCTTTTGAACAGCTAATCTTCATCTTAGATCCGCGCCTGTTTTTGACTTTGTGATGCTCCTGAATCTGCATGCCTTTCTGCGTCTTCTCACCTTCTTTTGCTCAGCTGATCTCCATTTTCTCTTGCTCTTTCTCTTTTCCTCCGCTGGGATTATTAGCTAACCAAAATAGAATATTTTGACCGGCATTGTAGTAAGGCTGTAGCCTAATTAATATTTCCAATAGTCAGGTGGCAGAACAGACATCTGAAAGAGAAAGAGCTGTTTCTGTTAGGTCATCATAGCACAAGAAACTTTTAAGAATTCAAATAAATTTTAAACTTGCATATTAATGAAATTTTAATTATTTTATAGGTTCAAGTGATGCCTCCTTAGTCCAAAAGAGACAAAAATTATGGAAAAAACTACACTATGATCAATATTAATTGGATCATTATATAAGATTGAAATAGTAGCTATAGTTTCCGTTATAGGACACGAAATTTGCGCTCTCAATCAAATGTTTGGATGCAAAAATGGAATAAATGTAAAATGATGGCATGATCTAAATTTCATTTAAATCCATTGAAATAATCTTTTGGAGTCGGGGATATGTGCACCCCTAGTGCCCCACTTTTTAAAAAATAAGTTATATATATATATATATATAGTGTATGCCATTCGGTGTCCCATATAGAATAAGTTTCAAATTTCATAAGAATGTATTCAATGGTTGTGTTGTTTAGGTTTTTAGGAGATTAAGCCCCCGCCCCCTCACTTCACTCCTTCGGACTCGATATAAGTAATTTTGGAATAGGTTTCAAAATATATCAAGGTGACTAAAACATTTAGCCTCATGGTAAAAACCCCGTGAAAATAGAGATTCAAATACTCAAGTTATGAGTTTCCAACATTTTCAATATAGGGTTTTTTAGCCCCCCTATTAGTGTGTCTTGGTATTGTTGAAATTGGCTGATACTTTGGGAATAGGAATAATGTCAGGTCATTCACCTAAGTTTAAATTTCATATAAATCGAAGGAAAAATAATTGAAGGGTTGCAACACCCCGGGTCTTCCTTTGATCAAAATGATATATACATATTTAAAGACATTTTTATGTTTATACATTCTTTTTATAGATACAAATATTTAAGCAAATGCTCTGTTTATAATAAACAGTATTAATAACTTTCATAGAAAATATTCATCTTCCGACAGGAATCGAACCTGTATCTTATAAGGAACCATCATATAGCCTGACGTACCTTAACCGTTTGAGCCACTAAGGATCATTCCGTCAACAAGGTCGATTTTACTGCTTTTAAACTACAATCTTCCATGAATCTCTCATATACATTCATATTTGGTCATGGCGTATCAAATATAAACAGATGACGTCACACAATATGAAATAGACAAAGTCCGACAATTATTTTAAGACATTTTTATGTTTATACATTCTTTTTATAAATACAAATATTTAATAATATAACAATAATTGTTCATAATAAACATAGGCTCAATCGGTTAAGCACGTCAGGCTATATGACGGTTCCGGATAGGATACAGGTTTGATTCCGGTCTTGGAGTCGATGGCTCAACGCCTTACCTGAAAACCTAGAAAAAAACTAACTCATTTCGTTTAGTGGATTTTTTTAGATAGTAAACATTTTGTTTGATCGACGATTATGCTGTTACACCCGGTATCTATCTATCTATCTATCTATCTATCTATCTATCTATCTATCTATCTATCTATCTATCTATCTATCTCTCTCTCTCTCTCTATATATATATATATATATATATGTATATATATATATATATATATATATATATATATATATATATATATATATATATATATATATATATAATATATATATATATATATGTTTCAATTCTGGCTTGAAGTATTCGGAAGTCTATTCACACTGAGGAAACAGTACTGTCTGTGAATGACATTATTTAGCTCTTGAAAATACATTTCAATTGAGCACTGTTGAGTGATAAGCTAATTCTATAAACGACAGCCACCTGCACTAATGCAAAGCTCTTCAGCAAAATGAATGGACCATTTTGGCTGATTGGCATTTGTTTACTTTTGTAAAAACAATACGCTAGATTTAGTTGTGTAACTCTACCGAGTGAAGATAGCTCTGGCTGACACCAAATTAGTTGTGTTTCAATCCTGGCTTGAGGCATTCGGAAGTCTAGTCGAACTGAGGAGCTGTGATACAGCGAAACAGTACTGTCTGTGAATGCCATATATATATATATATATATATATATATGTGTGTGTGTGTGTGTGTGTGTGTGTGTGTGTGTGTGTGTGTGTGTGTGTGTGTGTGTGTGTGAAATTTTCATGTCAACGGTACATTATCAAGGCGTACATGGAGATTCTATTTAGTAATTATATTTATACTCAGGTACAGTGTGGAGAAAAGATATTGTTTAGTTTTCCAATGACGAATTAGAAAAAGATCTAAAAGTTTCTAAAATCTTCCTGTGCAAGGAAATATTAACTATGAAGGAGGCTAAGTGACGTAATTCTCCGGAGTATTAAACGAAAATCGATAAAGTTCTTGGTGTCATTGATTTGTCGTAATTATTATCTAGTTTTATTTTCCTTTTTGTATATTTATGTATAAATATGTTTTAATATTTAAAGATCCTGAGTGAACAGTTTCCTTTATTTTAACTTTTATGCTGAGACATAAATATTTTGACCAGCGAAGAAACATTTAAGAAAGGATATATATAGTCAAATATGGGAAAAACTATATATGTTATATACAGGAACAATGATAAAGAAATCAATGACAAATGGGAATATCTTTTCCGCGTGAGACATTTCGTCTTTTACGCCTCGTTAGACCGAAGGAGATGGTACACTGAAATTTTTAAACATATAAATTTAATTTTTTTTAAAAATGTTTGTGTATATAGTCTAAAGAATTTAATTTATTTCCAGTTCAGTTTGTTTATATATTAGTACTTTTATTATTAAATATCCCAGATTTGATGATCGAAGATTATGCCAAGAAAGAACTTCGATAAATATTTATTGCGGATGAACTAGCGATCAATGTATTTCCGATAAATTTCCGTTTAATAGATAGTTTTTTTTTTAATTAAAGTAATATTTTTAAATCGAAATTACGGTCAGACTCATTGCCTTGAAAAAGATCTTTTGTGTTCATAAAATATTTTATTTAATTTCCTTGGAGTTTCGTCTATGCATTTCTTGAAGCAATTATTACAGGCGAAAGATTAAATTCCACCTGACATATATATATATATATATATATATATATATATATATATATATATATATATATATATATATATATATATATATATATATATATATACATTGAATTCCACGTTATATATATATATATATATATATATATATATACGCAGAAACTGTCGAAATGTTTTATAGTTCCTTGCGCTCGGAACTATAAAACATTTGAACTGTTTTTACCCACTCTTTGTCCAGAAAAGAAAGCTCTTGTTCGAAAACATGAAAAATAAAATAAAAAGTTGAACCGTATTAGCTTTTCTGTATTTTTTTACGAAACATGCATATATATATATATATATATATATATATATATATATATATATATATATATATAAAAGTGAACGTGGAAGTCAGCACTTAGAGGCGACAGTCTGTTTCATGCTAGTGCAATCGTCAGGCGATATATATATATATATATATATATATATATATATATATATATATATATATATATATATATATATATATATATAAGCACACACATCATTTTTTCCAAGTGTCAATAATTTATAATTCTGTCGGAATTAGATACCCAATGTTATAACACACATACACGTACACACAGAGTCACACACACACACATACACACACACACACACACAGACACACACACACACACACACACACACACACACACACACACACACACATATATATATATATATATATATATATATATATATATATATATATTAAAAATATATATACATATATATATATATAAAAATATATATAAATATAGATTTGAGAATAAAACAACACTTACCCGCCAGGATTTTGAATCCGGATGCCAGAAAGAGCCAACTAACGAATACTTCTGGCTCTGCTATTGCAGAGCATGTAATAAATAGCAGGAATTGTGTGGTTGATTTTAGTATGGACCGTTTTTCTATTTTATCTAAGTCCCACACCTCATATCGCTTCAAGGTTGTAGAGTCCTTGTATATCAGATACCGTGGACCTTCCCTTTTTAAAGAGAGGGAATGCTGACTGGGTCTGAATATTATTGGAATCTAGTCTACTTGAAATTCATATTTGTTTCTCCGTTCTATTTTTTAGATTAAGTTCATTTACACGCTTATATATAATTTTAATATCCCAGAAAATAAACTTGATAAGTCGAGGGACGAAACCGGTTATTCTTTTTTAACTATTTTAAAAATGCCATATAAATTTGGCTTTTTCGTAGCTATCGTTAAATTTTGTACCATAAAAATTTATTTAAATATATATATATATATATACATATATATATATATATATATATATATATATATATATATATATATATATATATATATATATATATATATATATATATATATATTATGAAATGGACAAATCCGACAATTATTTAAAGACATTTTTATGTTTAACATTGTTTTTATAGATACAAGTATTTAAGTAAATGCTCTGTTTATAATAAACAGTATTAAATAACATTTACCGGCCTGAATGTCCGAGAAATTTTCAGAAAATTATTCGTCCTCGACATAATGTGTGACGTCATTTGTTTACATTTGATACGCCATGATGAGTTATGAATGTACGTGACAGATTCATGGAAGATTGAAGTTTATAAGCAGTAAATTCGACCTTGCCAACCGAACGATCTTTAGTGGATGATACGGTTATGACACGTCTGGCTATATGACGGTTCCGTATAGGATACAGGTTCGAATTCTGTCGGAGGACGAATATTTTCTATGAAAATTTCTCGGACATTCAGGCCGGTAAATGTTATTTAATACTATTTATTATAAACAGGGCATTTACTTAAATACTTGTATCTACAAAAACAATGTTAAACATAAAAATGTCTTTAAATATATATGCTTATATATATACAGAAACAAACACTCACATCGTGTCACAAAATATTTGTTTTTATTCAAAACAACAAACTACATGGTTTCCCCTTTAAAGTCATTTCCTCGATTTCAATGCACTTTTCCTTCCTTCCTTCTCTGCGAGGCTTCTATGCACTCCTGGAAAGTTTATTCGTGGATACCCCCCCCCCCCGTCAACAGGTCCGTCGTTACCACCAACTTGTTTGCCACCACGCCTTCAAAACTGGTCCCCTTGATGATTCCCTCGTCCTTGGGGAAAAGAAAAATTCACACGAAGCGAGACCAGGAGAATAGGCAGATTGTTCCAGTACGGCGATGTTCTTATCGACCAGGAACGGCGGGGTGCTCAGAGTGTTGTGATTAGGTCCATTGTCGTGGCGAAGCAATCACGATATATCCTGCCACAGGACTCGTCTCCTCTCGCGCACTTAGCAAAGCAAACACCAATACATTTGTACCATACTGTGTTGCACCATATATCTTAACTTTCTGTCGGTAAGGTCAATTTCAATTTAATATAATTTTTGTATTAATCTTCTAGTAGTGTTGGTAACATTTGGTACAGAGGTATGGGCATTTGGTTGACTTTTTGATATTTTGCATTGGTTGGTTATAGTTATTAACACCTAAGAACCTTTAGTCAACAGTTGCATTTTATTTTTACATAGTTCTCTATATTTAAATCCATTGCATCTTAAAGAGCCTGTTACCAACTACAAAAGAAAGTTTGTTTTTTGAACTCACAGGGCGTTGTAGCTTGTCGATTATTTTGTTAAATTACCTTTCATCTTTCCTAGAAAATGACATTGTCTGATGTATAATGTTGTAGCCATCTACATCTGCTCGTATGCGGTGTCTGGTTGTATGGTTCTAGATCTGAGGGTCACGACCCTTTTCGAGCGGCCGTTTCTTAACTTTAGCTTCTCCCCTTACCTTCACTTAGCGTAAGTCACTTCGACTGGTTCATCTGATTAAAAACAAACGACCTTTGCAACCGTCTCCTTTCTTTCTTTCTTTCTTACTCCTTTTCTTTTTTCCTCCTTTTCTCGTAAAAAGAGGTTGGATCTTGCTTTTAACTCTCTAAAAATTGTCTACTTACCAGTTATTTACTAACGCTTGATGAGATGCGTTGATTCACATTGAAACACGACTGCAGTTAGGTAGCGTTTTGGGGACATGTTTTTGGTGTAATACCCTAAAATAAATAATATTTCTCTACTTTGTATTGAGCCCTCTTTTATATTAAATATTACGAACGTTGGAATTGTTATTCGTTCTCATTATATATATATATATATATATATATATATATATCACAGCAATAAACGTATGAAGCTCCATATTACTAGACATATTAAAAACGGTCGAAGCAACCGGTTTTGCTCCCGCTCATCAGGCTTACAACGGGAGATTTAATTTAAATTAAAAACACAGAAAATGTACAATAAAAGGAAATGTGGAGGAGGAGGGGGAAAAAGAGGAAAAAAGAGGAAAAAAATGAAATATATATATATATATATATATATAAATATGTGGTGCAGTTCAATTTATATTACAATGAATCATTCACACAAAAAGTAAATTAGTAAAGTTAATAATATAAAATGGCGAAATTCCTTCTCTAACAAAATTTTAACTATGCATTAACCTACAATCACTCGATGAATGTTATGATCCTTGTTTTTTTTTAAATTATAAGCGGTATGAGGTATTTCTTAAATACGCAAGTACTTTCGACTCTACATTGAGTCATCTTCAAGGATGGAAATTATTTTGTTTTTAGTAATATTCTGGAAGCATCCGAAACGAAAAAATATAATGCGAATCGAAATATGTTTTTTGTATTTTTTTTTTTTAAATGTGATATTGATAACAGATACAAACTTGTGGAGCGTGCAGTCGCAACATTGAGGTTGATTTTTTGCTTTTTGAAAATTTAAGTGGCTGCGGTTTTTTAATAATATGGCAATTTGAGAATTTTTAGTTGTAGGAGATTATCAAACATTGTGTCATAAACTAGATAGTTCAATAAGTAGAGTAATGTCTCAGTTGAAGATGACTGAATGTACAGTCGAAAATACTTGCTTATTTGAAAAAAGACCTAATACAGCTTATAATTTAAAAAAAGAAAAAATTATAACATTCATCCATTGATTAGTAGGTTAATGCATCTAAAAATTTTCTTAAGGAAGTGATTTTGCAATTTTATATCATTAGACAGAATTTTGAAGCTAATTTTAAGTCGGTCACATCATACAAGAGATAGAAAATCAGCGTATCTACTGCTGATCCTGGCTATGCCATTGCCCAAACTATTCCATTTACTGTAGTCAAATTAGCTTCAAAATTAGGTCTTTAAAGATGGCATGATACAAGGATAATTCCCGTATCGGTTTTATTATTTTAAAGAAACATACCAAAACAATATCTATGTATATTTCTGAGATGAGTTATTATGTACACTATTTACATTATTTGGAGTATTGTCCTCATCCTTGTCGCCATATTTATTACAACGTTTCGGCCGTTATACGCTCCAGCCTTCTTCATGTGGTTGGAATGTCGAACTGAACCCTTTATTTCACTCAATGGGGTATACTGTTCTAGTTCCACGTGCCATATCTAATGTATGTCAGTTATCAGTTATCTCCTGTTAATTCCCCTCTCTAAGTTCTCCACCGCCTTAACCAGATATTGAACTCGCATTCTTTGGGTCCTGTCACTGGATCTAACTGACGCCTTTATCAACTGTGCCATGTGTCCTTGAGGACATCTGTTATGATTTTCTGGGTATTATAAACCTAATGTCTTCAGCAACCATTCATCAATATGAGAACTGTTAAAAAACGGTGACTGAAGACATTAGGTTTATAATACCCAGAAATTCATACACAAATACGTATTCAGCAATATGAGCCCTGGTAAAAATTCGTTGCTGAATTAAAAGGAGATAACTGATAATTGACCTCCATTAGACATGGCACATGGAACTAGAACGGTCTACCCCAGTGAGCGAAATAAAGGGTTCAGTTCGACATTCCAACCACCTGAAGAAGGCCAGAGCGTACAACGGTCGAAACGTTGTAATAAATATGGCAACAAAGATGGGGACAGTAGTCCGAATAATATATATAGCATAACAAAACAGCTATTATTTTTACAATATAATCTCACTGTTTAGGTGAGTAAAAACAAAAAAGCTTGTCAACTTATACATAATGACCCCATCCACATATATATGACATGACGCTTGCTTCACCTGAATGTTTGCCTAAACTGAAACTTATCTGATTGTGTTTCATCGCCTGTAGGGCAAAACCGTTGCTGTACTGCTAGGAATATTACTACATCAAAGAATAAGCAGAGATTTGTAAATATCATATATCTTACTGGACATTAATACTTCTCAGCAATTATAGCCCCATTACTATTCTTCATACCACGGTTCGGCCATCCATTTAGACAAGGTAAGTTGTTCTCTAGAATTATTCAGTATAAACTGTGAATATTAGATTCTCCATACCTTCTTAGCTCATTATCTGTTCCAAACATTTCAACTGTCTCTTACTAATTTTACAGGCAAGTATCTCTTTTCTTGTCATTTTCCTTAAATCTTTCTTGTTACTCACAAATTCAAATTATGGTATTCTCAGCATCTAGCAGAAGGATTAAATGTTAGCTTCAAATCTCTTTTCCTTGTCATAAAATTGTCTAGTATTCCCTGTCTTCCAGAAAGATCGATATTATTTAGCAAGAACTGGTTTATTTGAACAAATATTCAAAAGAACCCTTATATTAAGCTCCGAATTTTAAAGAGCAATCGAGGAAACGTAAATTCGCTAATTGGATTTGACGTGTTTTTCGGCTGTTTTGAGAATTTGCTGATTCATTGCTGCATTTGAAAGACCGACTTTGGAAGCTTATATTTCTGTAGTCTTTAGGAATCTTGATGGCGACGGTCTATCTCTTAAGCTACTCTAGTCTTCCTGGTTAGTTCGAGTCAATCCTGTCTTGAGCAATGTTTACAAATCGTCCGATTCTTGAATGACAATCTAGGCATATGAATCTGATGTTTGGATTGTGATCATGGTTTTTGCAGTCAGTGGAGCTTCCTTCAACTTCTGTAATTCCCATGCTTATCCTCACCTATCTTGACGCCTTCTCGAACAGGCAGTCACCTCCATCTGCGATCGCATGCGTGTTGCTTCAACGTATTGGAACCAACCTCTCTGAATTTCAAGTCGCGCTTGAGGACATTCCTAGACCTCAATTTTGTCATCCTGAGTGTTTTTTTAGCCAGCTAATCTTACATAACCTCTTATGGTACGCGGCAATATTTGATTCGTTAGGCATGACAGGAGATGAATATCAGCCATACCTGGAAAATGATTAGATGGCACTTACATCCTCCCAGAGAAATGGTATATGGCAAGTTGATCATGTCCCGTCTCTACCCGATTCTAGTTTGCGGGTGACGGTCATAGAAAAAAAAAAGAACGAGGTCTTCTCATCATTATTCCATTGGTGACTTCATCTCCATGATGGGACACGTATGAAACAAACAATTCCAATCATCTACAGACATACGAGAAGAGAATTAAGACGGAAATAGGCAGATATGTTAGACCGTACGTATTGTGTTAGGGTTGTGAAATATAGACTCGATTGAGCTTAAAAGATGATAATAAAAACGAGGTTGATGGTGATATATAATACTACCCATAAACAGAACAAACATCAAAAAGAAAACAATAACAGTGACCATGGCCTTGAGCCAGACTTGGTGAGTACAGTTATGTCCTATTTAGCTTATTTACATGCGTTATATTGTCTTAATCGCTGTTATTGCCATAACAAAGTTTCGGGCTTCTACAGGTGAACGCCGATCAAAGTTAGCTACAGGGAATTCCGAACTGAAAATTTAATTTATTATAAAGCAATAAAGCCACTAAGACGCAAGGGGTTACTTAGTGCGAAATAATATGAGTAAATCAAAAACATTATTATCAAGAGAGAAAATCTAAAAGAAGATGTGTTAAGAAAAAAGAAGAAAACTATTAACGTTGCATTTAAAATTTTGAAGGTCAAAGTTAACTGAAATCCAAGAGACCGGAAGTGTTCTCCACACCCGAGAACTGCGAGTGAAGATGTTAGCATAGAACTTACGGTTGCACCTAACCATTTCATCTTCAGAATGAGGAGACCTAGCTGTTAATCTAGTACTGAACTTAAGTTCGTGAAAGTCGAGATACTAAAGACCAATTACCGTTAAAATAATTATATAAGAAGTAAATTGAAGCAAGATTACAGCGGTTGGAGAGTGAATGAAGCCAAGATTCCAGGTCAGCACCGATAACATTGCAGATCCTTTTTATTTTATCAATAATCTGTAAATGTATAGTAGAAGCCGCAGACAAATTAGATCGTTCTCGTTGCGTTGACCACATCTCGGAATATCTCGGAATATCTCGTCTAGTTCTTAATTACAACATCTCTGTTATTACTCGCCACGCTTCTACTGAATCCAAATAAACACATCCCGGACCACAAACCAAAGTTATAATCCATTAATTATTATCTCTATGGCCTAGTGGATTAATGAATTGGATTCGTGAATATGGTGAAACAGGAATTCTGAGTTCAATCCCCGAGCCGGTAGTGCGTACGTGAACAAAATTTCGAATTCCAGTCGAATCCATTACATTCACTTACGTACTAATACCCTTGGAAAAGGTATGAATCCTCTTCTTCTTCTTCCTCCAACTACGGTTAAATAGAAGGACAAACTGGGTTCTATAGCCTTGGATAGCAACTGTTCTAGGAGTAGGACAAATTTGAATTTAAAATTGGTGGATGTTTTTTATCCGTACCAAATTAGTATGTGGAGTAATGGATACCGGCTCGGGTGGAAAAATCGGAGAGCCGAGTACGAATTCCAGTCAGAGCCATTACATTCACTTGGGAAAGGTATGAATCCCCTTCTTCTCTCTCCAGCTATGTCAAAGAGCAGGACAGTTTCTATAGCCTTGGATGGCAACTGATCTATTGCAGAAAGAAATGGCAAACAACTGCGGGAAAATCTGCCTCGTCAGTCATCTATCTTTTGATACATGATTGCCTAAGCGTGTATCACGCATGGCACATAACTGACTGAGCTTTTGGTCACTTAATCGAAAGAGGTTCGGATTGGGGTATCGGTGTTCGAATTCCAGTGAGATCCATTATATTGACTTACGCGCTAATACCCTTGGGAAAGGTATGAATCCCTTTCTTCTCCCCCCAGTTATAGACAAATAGCAGGCTAGATCGGGTTCTATGCCCTTGGATGGCAAATATTCTACCGTAGAAAGAAATGGCAACCTACTGCGGGAAAAATCTGTCTCGTCAGTCATGTGTCGAAAGATACATTATCGCCTAAGCGTGTATCACGCATGGCACATCACTGAACAGAATTAATAAGAGTTAGAGGAGATGTCCCTGGGCATGGGCAGCGGAATGATATTAACCTGTCACCGGAGTTTAAATAAAGGATTTAGTTCGAAATCCCCTGAAGGTGAACCGGATCAGCGTGTAGCGTGGGTTGTGGGGGATTAGGATTGGCAAATGAGAGAACGTATTTGATGGGGTCTGCGACGTGAACGCTCCTTCCGCGGACCCGAGACACGATTCTGTGGGCAGTATTGTATGGGTGTGGTGTAGCGATTCGATAAGAATAAGACCCGTATCAGCATACAACTGACGAAGGCCGTAGGTTACAACCGTTGAAACGATTTGATAACAGCAACAAAGATGACGACAGCAGTCCGCATGTAAATAATGTAATTATTGATAATTCCACCTCCCAGAAATTCAGAGAAATACAATTTTCTAATCTAAACAATGTGGTTGTCGACCGAAGAAAACTTATTCAGAGGAAGCAGGCATGATTCGAATGAATTGTGACGAAAATTGTATTTGATTTAAAAGAATGGGGAAAATAGTCTTTAAAGAAAAGGAATAAGGTTTATTTATAATTCAGTACTAATTTAGATAAATCAATCAGACTAAGAGTTGTTTGATTTTTTTGTTTATTTTTTTGTGCCGCACTTTTCATATATTTTCACCGTCATTTCATCAACGTCATTTTTTAAGAAATCAATTTCTATCCTTGTTTGATTAATAATCTATATTATTTCAGATACAGTAACATTATTACGCCTCATTATTTAATGATAGACACGCAGGCATTAAAAAAATACATACCCCGTTGCAAAACATTGCACATATATCTTGCATTCTAATTAAACCGCTTTCAACTTCTATTCAAGAAAATTCATGTTCAAGACGAACGCGTTCATTGTCAACCGGTGTAAGGATATGCACACCCATTTCTCGATATTTCTTTCGTCTTCTTTTACAAGATAAGTCTTATCTCTGAGTAAAAACAAATTTCTAATCAGCTTTTTTTTTGCTGCTTATACTTATCTTTATCACCAATACAGTGAAAGAATATTCTTCTGATTTTCAATCTAATCTCAGATATAGTTATTGTCAGTAAAGCTATTTATTTCGATGCAGGTTTAAAACATCCACCGAATAACTGTATTCGACAACTTGATGTATCAACTCATTCAGTTGTCGTTTTTTTTTTTTTTCTGAAGATTCTTTCATTTCTTATTGGATTTTAGCCCCTGTTAAAAGCAACCCGGCAGTTCTCGTTGTTTTTGTTGTTTTTTTTTATTTTAGAGGAGTGTCTCTTTAATAAATTCGGCAGCATTCGATTGCTTTCTAAGGGAATATGCATTACCTGATATTATACCATTTACATCTGAAAGCATTTCTTATCTGAATCTAATTGATGAACTATTTTTAACAGAAAAATTCCCTTATTATTATAGAGCCTACGCTTGTTTCTTTCATGCAATATATATGCTCGCATATAAAAGTATTTAATGAATAACACGCTCGCCTTCTCTCACGCTTTCTCAGTCATACAACACGCGCGTACACGCTCATATTTTTTTTTAACATTTCACCGCAGGCAAGGCAATAATTCCGCTAATACGTAGGTAGTTACAGGCAGTTGTTCACCAGAATTAAATTCACGGGAATGGCCTAATCAGACTCTCTGACAACTCTTTAGGTGTAGGCCGGGCCTTCACAGCCATCTCCATCAACCCCTACCAGAGAAGAGAAATTAAATAAGGTGCAAGAATGACGATCCCGATGTTCAGATGCGAGCGGGTATCGACTACAGGGAAAGAAAGTGAATGAGATGACATTATTGAGGAGAAGGAAAAGGGTACCAAATGAACAGTTTTCAGTAATGAAGACAGCGATTGACGTTGCATTACAAGTTCTGAAAATGGTAGGTGGCTGGGAAGAAAGGCATCGGAAGGAAATTGCCACAGGCGAGAGGTGCAGCTGAAGAAACTATTAGAATAGAACATACGGCTTAATCTAGCCTTTTTAACAATAAAACGGTGAGACCTAGTGGCCAATCTAGAAGCATACGTGATGCAGTCGTGGATAAAAGAAGATCTCATCAGAACAGTACTCATGAAAATATTTATAGAAAAAATGGAGGAGAATTAATGTCATGTCGGTGGGAAAGCGACTGATGTCGAGATGCCAGTTCAGAATCAATTACTGTATTTGACGGCATATAAGGGTCAATCCCCCCCTTTTTTTTTTACTAAAATACCTTTTA
>OZ038493.1:27706895-27751895 GCA_964036315.1 Acanthosepion esculentum | reverse complement strand
ATTTATATGATGTCACCCAGTCTCGAGAAATAATCTTCGCGTTACTTTTATTAAGAGATATTTCGCCGAAATATTGAAAGTCTATAGAGGTTCACTTATACTAGGCTCATTCAAAAAAGAACACATCTTCTATGTATTGTGTCCATTCAAGACCTGGCTCACCATAACTTCCTATCCAGTGTAACACTTAGCAAGGTTTTTCTCGTTTGCACCCCCGCTCCGCCATCCATTTACATAGGATCGTCAGCTATGTATCACTGTGCATTCTCCTGTGTTTTTCTTTCCTTTTTGAGATGTGGCGTCAGTGTCAAATTCTCTTTGCATCCTTTCTTAAACGCGCCGCAGATTATTCAGCCGATACTTTGCCACTTCAAATTTTATTTTAAAAATATTAAGCTAGATCTTTGGCGTTTATTTTGCGTCCTATTAATCGAGGGTTTAACCTTGTGTTTTTCTGCCCATAACACCTTTTCAGAATAGCTACCCGTCTGAACCTATGTAGAAAGGCTGTCATAGAATTTCTATTTTGGGACGGAATATATGCTGCAAATATTCCCAGTATATAATTGAATATTTATAAAAAAAACTCTGCAGTTGATGTAAAGACATATCAGTAGATCTAATAGCAATTATATGAGCACGTGGCCGAATGGTTAGAACGTTCGCATTCTGAGACCCGGGTTCGAATCTCACCATGAACCGATTTGTCAGGATGGAGACTTCCTGATGTTATCGGACTGAAGGGGTCGATCCCCGCGTGCGGCGCCTTTGGAAAGTGCCTGAAAACCATACCACGGATTGACCCAAGCCTTGTGAGTGAAACTAGGTAGACAGAACCCTTTGGGACCTTTGATAGCTGTGCTAGCACGAAGTTGCAAGTCATCGTGCCCGAAGGCTTGAGTGTGTTGTCCTTGTTCAAATTGGTGATCACGCTAGATAACACGCTCTTTCCAAGAAACTGTAACTAAGATCTGCTAAGCATAGTTGCAGTATAAACCACTGGTGGGTCCTGTGGGCGTTGAATAAACGCAAATGTGCCTGAGCAAGCGTCTGCAATAAGGATTGGCTAGCCGCCCTAGTTGACGGATATACTCGAATACGAGTAGCCAGCTATAAATTTCCGAGGGCTTACGCATTTGCAGACAAGCTAATGTGAATAAGCGACAGATTGATGGTTGTAATTGAGCAATCTTTCAGGTGGGCTATGGTTTAATTAATAGAATCTCCTGGCTGTGCAATGATACTTGGAATGGATGTTCCTATCTCGTATCATAATACTGATTTTATATTTTTATGGTTTATCAAACATTTGTCAGCTGTTTAAAGGTGACACATTGTAAAAATAATATTATTTTAGTGTGAATAATGCATTTTAATTTTTTAAGATAACAATGATTAAGACAATAAGTATTATTATTTAACCCATAGTTGGGGGAGAATGCATTTATTTATACTTTTCCAAGGATAATTGCACTTAATGTAATAAACTCGACTAGAATTCGAAATCGGGTCTCCTATTTCCAGTTCCGAGCCGCTATCCTTTACACCAATCACATATCCTGTTTTTTATTGACCAGCAGCTTGTGGACATGCATAATAGGGAGAGGGATCACAGGACGGAGGGCCTCCAATGAAAATGACGTGAAAGACGCAATCTGCATATAACTCAGGCAAAAAGAATAAAAAATAAAGAAGAAGAGCTAAGAGTCGACTATACATTGGCTTCAATACTACGGAATAATGGAGAATGACGAAAACTATATTGAGGGTTAATTCAGAAGCTTGCGAATTTCGTTTTTATTTTATTATGTTTTGTGAGATTCTAAAATTAAACCTCTTTTAATTAATGAGGAAGATAAATTAATTATCTTATTGAACTTCATTTGCCGGATACTGTAAAGGGAAAATATAGATTTCTTCTGATTAGATCTATATTTAAAGGCTGATATATATATATATATATATATATATATATATATATATATATATATATATATATATATATATATATATATATATATATATCAATGAAATGTGCATATATATATACATATCCCTCTCTCTCTCTCTCTCTCTCTCTCTCTCTATATATATATATATATATATATATATATATATATATATATATATATATATATATATATATATATATACATATATATATATATATATATAGGTAACTATACTCGTGTCGAAAAAACCTTCGAACTCTTGATTTAACAACAGCCAAATCAATCACGAAGGAAAAGAAGGTTTTAAAAAAAGAAAGAGCCAGGAACATGAAAGTCTGTCGAAAATAATCGCACAGATACAGGTTCAAGGCCCAAAGAAAAAACCCCGATACGAGTAAACAACTAACTAAAGAGCTCAATACAAGCGTAGAGCAAACCTAGTCAAACCTAATGAGCCAGACACACCTACCAAGGTTTCACTTAGGCAGATCGTCAGGGTCGGCTGGCCAGCCGACCCTGACCAGCCGACCCTGGCCAGCCGACCCTGACGATCTGCCTAAGTGAAACCTTGGTAGGTGTGTCTGGCTCATTAGGTTTGACTATATATATATATATATATATATATACATGTATGTATAAATGAACATTTAAATGAATACGATAGACAAGGTGATTTTATTTCATTTTTTATCCAGTTTCTCATGCCATCTAATTATTTTGTTCCTTTCGGGCGATAAATTATATAAAAACTGTGCGAATGTTCTTTTTCATCCGAGCGCTTTCGGCTATTCCTTTAGCCATATTCAGGGATTAAATATTTGAACTGTTAAATAAGAAATAGAAATTTTTTAGATAATAATGATTTATTGATAAAACTTTTATTAAAAACCCATAGCTGCTGCGAAATGCGGTGAATTCATACGTTTCACTAGGTTATTTGCGATTAAGTGGTCTGTGTGATGATATATATATATATATATATATATATATATATATATATCAGTTTATATGCGATTAAATGGACTGTGTGTTGATATATATATATATATATATTATATATATATATATATTAATATATTATATTATATATATATTAATATATATATATAAATATTAATCGCAAATAACCAAGTTATTTGCGATTAAGTTGTCTGTATATATATATATATATATATATATATATATATATATATATATATATATATATATATATATACAGACTAGCTAGGATCGAAACCCGACTGAATTTGCGTCAGTTCGAACTACTACCCGCTTAGGCATCAGCGTACGGTACGAAGGTGAATTTTAGCGTGTTTATTTTTAGATTCGGATGAACACACAGTGACTGAGAGTGACTCAATTCTGTCGAAGAGTCGTGCAGTATTAGCATAAATAGTCACTGTTTACAAATTCACACCGCAAACCAGAGGGCTCAACCAAAATTAATTTCAGGAGCTAATCAACACACAGATCACGTAATCGCAAATAAACATGTGAAACGCATGAATCCACCGCATCTCGCCGCAGCTATAGGTTATTTAGTAAAACTTGTATCAATAAATCATTATTATCTCAAAAATAATTTTCCCCGTCTTGGAACATCTAATGTACAATAACACTCAAGAGAGTCAACGCCCCGTTTCCATTTTCATAGATTCAGTGCTAAATACTTATTTTCGCTCATCGCTCTACCCATTGGACTAGGGTAGTAGTAGCACTCGATGATTGATCCGCCTACAGTCTTCTTACATATCTTGTTACATCCCATGGGAGGTTAGATCTCAGGCCCTGCTCTAACATTGCCATTGGCATATATTTCCACAGATTAAACCCATAGCATCTTTACCCT
This sequence comes from Acanthosepion esculentum, assembly GCA_964036315.1. Classification (NCBI taxonomy): domain Eukaryota; kingdom Metazoa; phylum Mollusca; class Cephalopoda; order Sepiida; family Sepiidae; genus Acanthosepion; species Acanthosepion esculentum. The sequence goes on along the minus strand of OZ038493.1, from coordinate 27,748,094 downwards.
CATGAAGTACTTCCTCAACTGCAGTGAAATCGTCAAGTTCACTATTAGGCCTTAATATATGATGCAGCGTAAATGTGCCTTGGGAATGCGTTTGACTTTTTTCTGTTCGACTTTATATTGACCTGTGAACTCCCACAGGAAAAGTCTTTTTATGCCCATAGAAAGGTGAGAGGATTTTAGATCATCTAAGTTGAGATTATAGAAGATCATTTTCAGGTATTATCAGAGATATGCGCCAAAGAAAATTAAGAACGTTATTATAGATTCCTTTTTGGAACAATGGTAATAATTCTGCAAGAGATACAACAACGGAGCAGAACTGCGTAGAGACACAGATTAATGGTATGTAAATCCCATATTAATCTGCGTCTCTTTGCTTTTTTGTCATTTTTTTTCATTTCTATCTTGATCTCTGAGGAAGGTTTAAGAAAAGAGAACATGTCAGATTATAGCATGCTTCCTACTTGTTCTTTATATATACATACATATATATATATATATATATATATATATATATATATATATATATATATATATATATATATATATATGTGGTGAGAGCATTAATTATCTTGAAGGAGAAAAGAGCTGAAATCTGATGAGAGCTGACTGGAAAACCCCTTGGTTTTTTCTGTCTATATTTCTGCGATGACCTATTGAAATTATTTAATTCATTTTCATTGTTCGGACTGTCTATCCTCATTTTCATTGTCATATTCACAACATTTCTGTCGTTGCATGCTCCAGAATTCTTCAGGTGAACTGAACCCTTTATTCCTTCCACCGGAGTAGATTGATCTTGTTCCACATACCGAATATCTCAATTATCTGACTTTAAGTCAACTCTCCAAGGTTTTGTTCACCACTGCAGTAGCCAACTATTGAACTGACAACTTTTTGGGTCACGTCATTGGATCCAACCAACAGTTTTATCCACAGGGCCATGTGTCGTTAATATGGCAAAAAGTTGAGGACAACAGACTTTCGTTGTTGCGTTATGATTGTCAGTTGTATTGTTGAATCAGTAAATACTAAACACATCAATGTAAATTGCACCTAATGTTATGGTAATTTACCCACAAAAGCATGGACTCTCCCAGCTATAAATAGGAGCAGGTACGCCTATTGAAGAGGAAAGTTTCCAGCAGTCAGCTCTGACAGTCGTACCGAGAATTCTTGCTGTAACATTCTCGTTTATATGTTTGCATTACTGTTTCTCTTAATGTATTTTGTAAACTCAATTCATCTATTTGTGTTTTAATTTCTGGCCTGAACAACGCCATAATAATATTGAGATGGCAACCGAAGCGTGTTAACTCTGATGAAGAGCTAAGAAGGGGACGTTTTTTGTCCTGACATAGATGTAAATTGGACGCTTTAAGTGAATAAATGATAAATAGAAGGATAGAATTTTTGAGCCACAAGCCGAAACAATTGTAGTCTTTTATATGTATTCGGCATGATAATGTATACTGAGTATTAATCTTTTCAATAGAGAATTTATCTCACACCCGCCCGATTTAGCGATGCGACGCTGGGATATATGTATCAGAAGATATAGAATAAATGTATAAAAATAACTTACATTTGAATATTTGAACATAAAATATTTTTATCAATTACTATTATTCTTCCAACGACCGCACATTCATTCATCTACTCTGTTTTTTGTTTCATAATGTTTTCTGTTTTGTCACGTTTGATCGCGCTAACGACGGAACTTTAAATGTCTAGATGTTTTATGCATAAGGGCTCCAGCCGCCGCGCAACTACATTCCGCAGATATATTCCGCATTTTCCGGCTTACAACACACTTCAACTTAGTAGACGTAAACGAATATTAGAAAGAAAAAAGTAATTCTCATATAACGCATTCACCATGCGTCCCTCACATACTGGCGCCACGTATTGTTTACATTAACCACTCGTTCGATGTTTTTTTTGGATGGCAATGACATATTAGTCAAGAGCAGAAACGCTCCGGTCGTTGCTAGTAAACAGAGCATGTTTAGAGATTGTGGCTCGGCTCCAGGAAGGTTTATAATCTTGGAAATACTTGTAACAGCTAAGTACTGAAGTTACATCATATAAAAGGCTGAATTAGATAGATAGCTAACACTATAGTGTAATGACTCAACATCCAAATCCAAGTCCCAATCAGTCAAGCCCATTTGTAACCGTCCAAGCTTACTTGAACCTGGGAGTTGCCTTACATTCGTCCTGAAAGACGCACACGTACTCTTGAGGGAAAAAACGCGTCTTGTAAGCCGGAAAAATACGGTTATATATATATATATATATATATATATATATATATATATATATATATATATATATATATATATATATATATATATACATCTAACTAAATCATGTCTCTCTCCCCCTCACTTCCTCACTTCGTTGATTTACATATGCTTAGTACTGTCCGTCAACAATGTGTCAATTTATTTTCAACCTTTGGAAGTAAAGTCTGATGATCCGCTGTCCTCTAAAAGGGCTGTGGTGAAATAATTTATTACATAGAACCTTAAAGTGGTCTGTTTTTATTTAAATTATTAGCTCTGATTTACACTGAGCTCCCTGGATTTTATCCCCCTTGTGTCTACTAATACGGATTACCTAGTTTTTCGTAAACTATATATCTATCTATATATATATATATATATATATTATCACTTGACAAGACACAAGAAGTGTTGAAACAAAATGGCTACTTTTGTCGTGATTTTATAACATATTTATGTTGTAATATTCAAATAAATAATTATATATATATATATATATATATATTTTCGTAAACTATACATATATATATCTATATATATCTATATATATTATTATATATATATATATATATATATATATATATATATATATATATATATATATACACACATATACATATATATATATACAGACAAAAATATTTAAGTAAATCCTCTGTTTATAATAAACAGTATTAACAACATTTACCGTCCTGAACATCCCGGATATTTTCATAGAAAATATGCGTTCTACGACAGGAATCGAAACTGCATCCTACACAGAAGCGTCATATTGCCTAAAACTTTATACCAGTTTAGCTACAGAGGGGGGGGGGCGTCTGGTTAAAAAGTTCGATTTTTAATACTTTGAAACTAAAGTTTTCTATGATTTTTCCATTGAACGTTCATATCTGCATTAAAAAGCAGTAAGATGCAACTCCGTGTTTGTGTGTGTTTATGTGTATGTTTTTATGCTGTGTGTGTCAGTGTGGGCATCTGTTTGCCAGTGGATAAACCCGAGTCCCTCTTCGTATGTGTCAACTTTATACTTTGATTTGATTTTTCATATAACACGAAACTTTCTTGGACCGCTAAATGTTCGCTTATTTTTCATTCACTTTTCAACCATATTTTAAAGAGAATCTTTTCTAAATCTTTTGTTTTCCTCATTTGCAAGGCAGACTGCGCCTGGCCGCATGGATTCCAACCCTTCGGCAGTACGTCTCTAATTACACTGGTAGCGGATTGTTCCGTGGAATATCAAAGCCAGCTTTTCAGTGTTCGCAGGGCTGGGCAAATGTGGAAAATTCTGAAACAATCCCACATCAAAAACGCCTCGTGTCACACCTTGCGACAATAAACTCAAACATATTTTTTTTATTGTTCGTGAAAATGAATTTTTTTGTTTTCATCATTTCAACCCAATCAAGGAAATAAAACCACTAAGACGCAGTCAGTGTGTGAGAGAATATGAGCAAAAGAAAACGTTAAGTAGAGAGAACAATACAAGAACAGGCGTGAAGAAAACTGGATAATGATTGGCATTGCACTTAAATTTTTGAAGATCATAGTTGACTGAAAAGTCCGAAGGCCGAAGAGTTTTCCGCACTGAGACTTACGAGAATAAACAGTTAGCATAGAACTTGCGGTACATCTAGATATTTCAACTGTAAAATTTGAAAAAAATGTAATATTTAATTATTAATGTTATATAAGTAGCGAACATCTGCTGAAAACTGTACCAACAAGAAATGAACTTAGGAGAGAGATCTGTGGCAATCCCGTGTCCTCAAGTCGATGGAATAATTGTCTTTATTCTACATAATAATCTCCCCACTCTCATATTAAGATCAAATCAAGAATGGATAATTGCATACAGCACAACTAAACCCCGATATTTACTCAAAATATAATGAGTTAATAGAACGATACATTTATATTCATTAAGGAAATGTTTACTTGACTTTTGCTATTTCAGTTTTCTATTATTTATCAATTTGCTTCATTTAAAATGAATTATTTAATCTGCTTCTTTCTGTGCGCCAACAAAACGTGGACATTTCCTACTAAGCCCGAAATTGTTATCGTTTTCTTAGAGTTTAGTGGATAAAATATAAAAAGATAAATTTCTCTATAAAACACATTAACTACACTTCGTGTTGGAACAGGCCTTTTTTTTTTAGCATTTCACCCCAAGCAATGCGGGAGTGCCACTAGCACGCAAGGGGTTACTGAGAGTGAGAGCAAAAGTAAAGAGGGTTATGTGTGGTAAGGATATAGAGAAGGACGGGGAGCAAGATCCATGCATCAGAAGATGTCGATTGACATTACATTTGAATATTTGAAGTTTATAATTATCAGGAAACGAATAAGAGGAAGGAAGTTACACTGACTGGAAGTGTGATATAAGAAGCTGTCTGAGTAGAAGAGACGGCCGCATTTAACATTTTCGACAGTGAAATGGTAGAACCGAAGTGCCGACCGAGTAGCATGCTTAAATGCATCTAGTTTGGAAACCAGTGAAAGTAGCTCGTCAGAGCAGTTGCCATGAAAATACTCGTAGAAACGACAGAGGGAATCCACAGCACGTCTGTTATAAAGTGACTCTAGAGGAGATGCCAGATCAGGACCTATCACATTGCATACCCGTCTCTGAATGCACTGCGGGAGCACCAGACCCTATATGGAGCAGTATGCATGCAAGGACGAAAGATCGATTTGTAAATTTGAAGGATGGACTCATCGAGAAATTTTTTTTGGTGCGACACAGAGAACAAACTTTTCTTTCTGTTATCTTTAGTCGACCAGTTGTATCATCTCCACGGGTATTTTGTAAATGTATTTAGCAACAGATATATTTTAACGAGCAAAATATTATTGCTTGTATGTCACATCCTGCCATGGCACCAGTGGTAACGACGAACGTTAACAGATGAAATACTGTGTTAATAGATATTGAAAAAATAACAGATGAAGCTTTTGCAACTTATTTTGATGATAGGTAGAAGAAGCGCCGAGAGCGCTAGATACCAAACATTTCGAAAGGTTTTATATTCAGTATATCTAGACGTATTTTCGTTTGTGTAGAAAGAAGAAATCTTAACGAAATAAAGAAAAAAGTATCCCAAGTTCACTGCATTCAAACCCGCACCGGTGCTGATAATTTAATGGCAAGACCTATCCCACAAATTGTCTTAAAATGAACCAATATTAGAAATTTTAGGAATAAATTTTTACCGATAAGTTTTCAGTACCCTCTAGTATATAGTAGTTATCTATAAGTCTACCATTCGCCCATGCTTAGAATATGGGTGCCCCTGCAATTTACTTAGAGCCCCTTGGGAAGATCAAAAGAAAAATCTTAAAATATTATAGGTCCTGATCTGGAGGCTCAACTCCAGTCATTTTGCCACCGCCGTAATTGTTCGAAAGTAACCGCTACTTCAAAGGTAATAGTTTATTCTCTCCCATTCTGATCCATGCATTCCTGTCAACTTAAATCTGCCAAAAATTAAATGCAATGTCAATCGCTATCTACTGTCCACCTGATTGCTCCCTTCACTTTCTGCTCTTCATTAATGCTTAGGCTCCCAAATTCTGCCACACCTTCTAATCCCTTGTATTTTACTGGCATTACTGCCTTGCTTGGGGTGATGCTGATTCTGAAAAAAATTATCCGCTCTACTAAGAAGCAATGCATCGCCTAATCGTCTCTCTGTCTGTCTGTCTGTCTGTCTCTCTGTCTCTCTCTATACATATATATATATATACACGCACAGAGATATATACACACACACACACACACACACACACACACACACACACACACACACACACACACACATATATATATATGAAGAAATATAGTTTGAATGTGTGTTATATTTATGGAATAAAGTGCTGAATATCAGAGTAGAGCGTATGTAAATTCGAATAATTACGGCGATGGCAAAATGACTGGAGTTGAGCCTCCAGATCAGGACCGATAATATTTTAAGATATTTTTTTCGATAACTAAAAGGGTTATCAGCGATTCTTGCAACAAATGGTGTCAAAATGGCTAAACGGCCTGACGATTGCGTCTAACATGAAACAGCCTGTCGGCTTAGAGTTTTGACTTCAATGTTCACTTTATATATATATATATATATATATATATATATATATATATATGTGTGTGTGTTTGTGTGTGTGTGTGTGTGTGTGTATGTATATATATATATACATACATATATATATATATATATATATATATATATATGTGTGCGTGTGTGTGTGTGTGTGTGTGTGTGTGTGTATATAAATGTGAATTTTTACGATCAATTTTTAGGTAATAAGTGGGTGCCGCACTATACAGAATTAATTTTTTGAGGATGTTAAAATCGTGCATTTTTAGCAACCGGTTGTAATCCACACGGATATTTTTTCTGGGTGAGTTAAGTTTCAATGGTTGCGCTATACATGGATTTGACCTTTTCGTGTAACACCATAAATATCCATCCTACAAAATGTTTAATATCTAAAAAAAAAACACTAAACTAAGTAAGTTTCTTTTTTCCAGGTTTTCTGATAAGACGTTTAGCCATTTATATCAAGATTTAATTATAATTACGTAACTCCATTTTTTGTTTACGAAATAATCTTACAAAATCAAACGAGGACTGAAATCTTGTTTCTCTATTTACATTATACGGACTATTGTCCTCATCTTTGTCGCTATGTTTATTATAACGTTTCGGTCCTGTCACTAGATCACAAGGACACATTGCAGAGTGGCTAAAGGTGTTAGTTAGATCCAGTGACAGGACCCAAAGAGTGTGAGTTCAATACCTGGTTAAGGCAGTGGAGATCTTGGGGAGGGGAATTAACAGGAGATAAGTGATAACTGATATCCATGGCATATGGAACTAGAACAGTCTACCCCAGTGAGCGAAATAAAGGGTTCAGTTCGACATACAAACCATCTGAAGAAGGCCGGAGCGTACAACGGCCGAAACATTGTAATAAATATGGCGACAAAGATGAGGACAATAGCTCGAATAATTTTGTGGTAACCACCACCACCACCACCATCATTCATAGAAAATATACAACAAGCATTCATTGGTCAATCACCTTCAATCTAGCACGCGATAGGTCTGTTTTCGCGCCAACTAAAGTTGATCCAGACACGTAGTAAAACATACTATAAAAAACAAACGCGAGTGATTCTCGCTCTCTTTTTGCTCACTCTCTTTGTCGATCTCTTCGCCACTCTCGCCTCTCAACTCCGCTGCCAAAAAGTGACCCTTAAAGAACTCCCGTCTTGACTAATGCAGTCAGACGTAAAAGAACTTTACAATTAATCACGCAAGTACATTCTGAACTATTACCAACTTGTATAATACACAATTCCAAACACTCTTCTGAACTACAATTTAATAGTAAATCTAACCCTTATGAGCTCAGGTACAAATATTTCCTAATCAAAGAGACGTAACTCCGTATAACCTCACAGTATACATGCATGTACATCAAATACTTAATAAATTCAATTGTCATGTTTTCAACCCTACGTTCTGTTTTGTATGTTATACCATGTGCTATTTTGATATAAATTGCATCTTGACCACCACATTGTATAACGACCTCCAGAATAATGGCATGGTCCTTTCCACACCTTTCCTAGACAAAATAAAATAAGTGTGGCAGCACACGCAATATTGTACGTCCACAACACATTTGGAAACCTCACCGTTTAGGGGCCAACTACAAAATAGTGTACATAATACCTCATCTCAGAAATATAGACAAATGTTGTTTCTCCTTAAAGAAATGAACTTAATCATAGCAATCGAATTTTTATTTTATGTTATTTTTTCTTGACAATATATATCTTCAATTTTACTAGATTGTATTACGACTTATTTTTCTATGAAAATGTATTGTTGACATGTTTTTTTTATAAAAAATGAATCGCTGGTAATTTTGTTTTTAAAAGTGTTTTGTTGGTATTTTTAATGACAGATTCTACTACCCCGGGTCAGAGTGGACCTGGGAAAAACAGCAATTAAGAGGTGATTCGACGCCCCTCAAATCAGATCAGAGTCCTTGATACCGGAAGTAGTTTATCAGCATACCCAGTACTTGTACATTTGTACCTGAAAATAATATTGATATATGCTAATATAAACCTTTAACCTGATCATTAATATATTTTTAAATATCATTCGCTATGATCCCTTCAGGTCTGGGGTCAACAGGTATATATATATGTGTACCCTCATAATATGCACCTCTTAATCTCATCTTGCGCGTCCTTGCAACGATTTTAAATCATTAACTTGAGTGCTTCTTATAAATTAGATTGAGAGAATATTATTAAAAATGCATTCATTTGACGGTTGGAATTTCAGCTTGCCAACCCAGTAACCGCTATATGTTCTATTCTTTGCTAATTGACATATAGTTTACGCGCGAATACCCCAAAAAGTAATATAAGAAGAGAAAACAATAAAAATACTAACGATAATTCTCTCTGTTACCGTTCTCATTACACTGTTGGAAATTCCAGTCTTTTTTCTTTTTATTCTTTTAATTTCATGTGAAAATATTTCAAAAATAAAATCGAAAGCATTTAATATCCTCCCGACGGACCGATAACATTATTTTTAAGCCCTACGTCTTTACACCCAATGAAGCATTTTTTTCTATTTTTGTTTGGAAGTTTGCAGATTTTTCCCTCTCATTTTAACTTGATCAAAGACTTCTTTTTTCTCTACCTTTCTAGTGTTCTTGTAAAAACAAAGAAGAGAAAACAATCATTGCTAGTCGGCGTTTGATTTTCCCAACAGATTTACTGATAAGAGATTTCCAAGCCTGGCGGACGATTCAGTTCCTCAGGCTAATGAATTCTTCAATAATAAGATTGGAAGTCTCAAGAAGTCGTACGTGTGGCCATTTTGAATGGACTTGCAATTTGCCAGGGAGATAACCAAAGTTGGCCAAAAATCAGTCGAGGAATTATCTTAATGGCTAAAAAGAAATTTTAATTGTTCAAAGATTTGTGTTTTATGATGCTTCTAGTGGTCTTTAGCATTGGCTTCTTGTCCAAATTCGTTTTATTGTTGTTTTATGCTTCGTTTATAGAATTGCTTCTTTCTGGGCTAAACTACCCTGTTTTGACGCTGATTAGCAACTCTAATTTCGATATTAATTGATGACTAATGAAGCGATCTATTAAAGTGATTACCTTCTAACGCTTAATCTGGACTATATATATATATATATATATATATATATATATATATATATATATATATATATATATGCAGAAATATAGTCTTAAAGTGTGCTATATTTATGGGGTAAAGTGCTCAATATCAGAGATAGAGCGTGTGTAAATATAAAAGTGGACATGGAAGTCAGCACTTAGAGGCGACAGTCTGTTTCATGCTAGTGCAATCGTCAGGCGACTAGTGCTGTTATTTTTCTCGGCTGTTTATATAAGGGTCAGTGGTGCATTATGGGTAGTATATTTTGGCGGGTACTTTTACCGGAAGTCGCTTATTTGTTTATTTATTTATGTCAAATTATTTTGCTTGTTTTTTTGTTTGTTTTTTTATTTTTATTTTTTATCTTATATATTTATTTATTTATTCTTTTATTTTGATCGGTGTTTTTGGTTAACGTAGTAAAAAAAATTGTTTATATAGCTTATTGTTGGTAGTCAATAATGGCCGCCATTTACCGGAAATCGCTTGTTCGCTTATTTATTTGGGTCAAATTGTTTTGCTTATTATTTTTATTTTTATTTGTATATATATATATATATATAAAGAATGAACAGTAAGATATAAATCCGGTGTTCTTATAGATATTTTTATTTTTACACAATAATGCTCAATGTAAATTTACAGAGCATTTATATTATAAATTAATAGATTTAAAATATGTTTTTTCGCTACACAGTGATAACCATGTTTCAAAAATGGAAGCTAAAAGCTTCGAATTTAATTTTGTTATTAAATTAAAGACATTAGTTCCATTTCCTCGTCAAGCGAATTTTGGAGTAACTTATTTTTTTATGTTTCCCTTTTATTAAAGCGTCGTCAGAGAGTGAGAGAAAAGAGACAAAAAAGACAAAACAATGCTATTTTCAATTTTGTTTGGGTCAATTCTCATTGGTCAGTCACGTATCACGTGCATTAAAACCATGTGCATGTAAATTTGTAAAAATTCTAGTAAGTCTAAGCGGGCTCGTAATGTGTATTTGGAATTGCGTGTGTGTGTCTGTCTAGTAGGAGAAGTTCAAATGTCTTCACATTTGTACGGTCATACCTTGCAATCGGGTAGCAGTCCACTTTAAGCAGTATCCGTTTTTTTATGCACGTACGCTTTGTGTTAGATAAAAGTTAGATTCTTTAAGAATGGACAAAAAGAATGATGTTGATGCAACGTAATGTTTTAGGCATGTATTTATATATATATATTTTTAAGCGTCTCACCCCAAGCAAGGCGGGAAGCCACTAGCACGCAAGGGGTTACAGAGAATTGGAGCTAGAGCAAAGAGGAATGATAAAGGAAAGGATGAAGAGAAGGATAGGGGATAAAGCAAGGCATTTGGAGATGTCGGTTGACATTACATTTGAATAGATGGACATTATAACTACCGGGGAAACAAGAAAAGGGCAGGGAGTTCCGCAGGCGAGAAGTGCGAAAATAAAGCTATTGGAGTAGAAGAGACGGCTACATTTAACAGTTTCGACAGTGAAAGGGTGAGAGCGTGATACCAGCTTAATTGAACGCTTAAATTCATTAAGCCTGGGTACCAGCGAAATCAGCTCATCGGAACAGTTACCGTGAAAGTATTTGTAAAAAAGACAGAGGGAGGCGACGTCACGTCTCTGAGAGAGCGATTGTAGACCAGATGCCAGATCAGGGCGAATTACATTGCATATCCGTCTCTGGATTTTATCAAGGACCTTGAGACAAACAGAATGGCTCCAGACCATATATAGCAGTAATATTCCATGCAAGGTCAAATGGTTGATTTGTAGATTTGAAGGATCAACTCTGGCGAGAAAAAATTCCTGGTTCGGAACAGGGAGCCAACTATCCTTGCGGTGGACGAAGCTATTGACTCAATATGTTTGTTCAATCTCAGGTCAGGAGACAATGTGAGACCGAGCAGTCGCAAAGAAGTGTTCTCGTGGAGTTGAGCGTCAGATATTCTAATGGGAGGCAGCGAGGGTTCTCTGTGGCAAGCAATAGACAGCAGTTTTGTTTTGAGGCATTAAAGTTAACCAGACAATTCCTGCCCCAGTCCACAACCGATTGGAGGTCCTTTTCGAGACCAACGACCAGGTTAGTTTTGTTAGCGACACTAGATGTGTTTTTGAGGTAGGAGTAAATAGTAGTGTCGTCCGCATAGATGCTTGCTTGGGAACCTATGACATCAGGAAGATCGTTAATGGAGATAAGGAACAGAGTAGGGCCTAGGATAGAGCCTTGGGGAACATCTGCGTTCGTGGGATAGGAGCTGGAAGAGAATCCATTGAGAACGACCTTCAATACACGCTTTGGCTAGAATGATTGTATTAAGTCAAACAATCGACCTGAAATTTGGCAATAACGTTATTATTAAGGGTTCAAAGTACGTTCTTGTCAAAGAATAATATTCTGGTTTAATTAGGGTAGCGCTAGTGAAATCATATATATATATATATATATATATATATATATATGTATATATATATATATATATATAGGATATGTATTTATATATATATAGGATCTCAATCAATAAAAGGCAGGATGTGTGTGTGTGTGTAACGAATGGACGGCGGCAATTTTCGACAGATTTACACCAAAAATTACATGCACATGCTCCAAGTCAGTGAAGGACAACACCGACGTTGCATTTCCCAACTTCCATCGATAGGAGAGAGCATCGATTTTCTCATTCTTCTACGCCAGTTTTCATGTAGTTTCTGGCCATTTTCTACTGGCCAGAGTGAGAGCCTATAGCTGGCTGCCACGAATAGGCAGGAAGATTCTATTGGCCAGCGTGAGAGCCAACAGCTGACTGACATGAATGTTAACTAGCATGCTAGCATGCAAAAAAAATCGATAGCTGCATTCGTCACAAGTGAGAAAAATTTAAATCTGCATGGCACTTTACTCCAATTGGCTCATTCGCTTGCTTAAACTCAACGTTGTTTCTGATTACACAGAACTGGGTTGGGTGTGAAAAAATATTTGTTGTTAACATTCTTTTTTTATTCGGTTTTCCAGTTACGAGTTCTTTTTTAAAGCTGATCGTTTTATGTTCATTTTTTTTAGTTCTTTTTTAATGTTTAGTATAGAGCTTAGAAAAAATTCGCAGTGTGAGATAGGCAAGAAGTAAGGCATGTAGCAACATCAGCAGGGCAAAGGGCACTCCTTTAAAGGCAAGGAAGGGCACACATATTTTAAGTCAAGTGATAGCGATTGCTGTATGAGTCGTACGAATTTTGAATCAAGCACGGGCAACGCCGGGCCATGCTGCTAGTAAATATATAAAAATTTGAATTTAAATAATGCTACTCTAACTAAAAGAGAATACAATGTACTAATACGAAAATATTTAGAAAGTGCATTAATTAGGTTAACTTATAATACAGCACCTCCATTAATGATTTACAACTTAACATCAAGAAAATAATTACAGAACGAGAAAAGATTATTATAAAAATAAATAATATGACTATATTATTTAATGAAACATTCTTGAAGGAAGATATGCTGAAATATTTCAAATTTTATCGTATGATTTAATATTTCTTAGAATAAATTCTATCTTAGTCTAACCCCAACATTAATGCAAAAAATAATTATTATAAACTTAGTTCTTGTCAAGTTTTTTGAATTCTCGTATACTTGTATTTTGATTGGTCATTGTAGCTTACGTAACAGCGTTTCCCCTTAGCGACGGGTGTTTGATTGATTTGAAGCTTTTAAAACCCTTTATTCCACATTCATCATCATCACTTGATAAGACACCAGAAGTGTTGAAACAAAATGGCTATTTTTGTAGTGATTTTATAGCATATTTGTGTTATAATTTCCAAATAAATAATCATATATATAATATATATATATATACATATATATATATATATATATATATATATATATATATATATATATATATATATATATATATATATATATATATAGTCAGTATATCTTCGGAAATCTTTTGTTGCTTTCAAATAGATATACTTGAATGTTGACTCACTCCGGCTAAGTGTGTGTGTGTGTGTGTGTGTGTGTGTGTGTGTGTGTGTGTGTGTGTGCAACATATAAAAATATCTTATTGTTTCCAAATATTCATTCTAAATATTTTTTCCGTACAGAATGTTTTTTTTTTTAGCGGTATGTATCTTTTGAGAAATGGTAAATTGAATTTAGCACCATATTAAATTCAGTGAAAATCAAAGAAAATGGCAGCCTTAACTCATCGCCGGGAGGGTTGAGGTGAGGAGTGTAACTCGGGTAGTTTTGATGAAATATGATATCAATCAGCGATACTAATCATAAACTTCTACAAGCCTGCCCTAACGTCGATATATATATATATATATATATATATATATATATATATATATATATATATATATATATATATATATATATATATATATATATATATATATATATATATATTATTTAATCACAAACATTCCAGATAATAAAAGGATTTCCTCAACCTAATACCGAATTACTATTTCCTTTTCAATTTTTACAGTAATGTCTAAGAAATTGCAATGGAAATAATTATATAAAATAATTCTTGTAACTACAAGTGTGCGATACATATTCCAACGGGTCCTCTATGACTAGCTTTGCTTATGGTTGCAAACGTGATATAAGTATATTAATAGCAGCGAAACATTGTGGCTTAATTTCACGAAATATGTTCAAATGGATTTGAGTTTACTAAGTGTCCATATAAAATTGAAGTCGAATCTCTAAAAAATATTTAAACATATACCATGTCTTACCATGAGTGTCTAAATATTAAATAGAAAGGTCACATCAAATAGACACCTTTTATTACTAATTGGTATACAATTTCGAACAGAATTCACCAAAGACCCTATTATATACGATAATATTGACAAGTTCTGTCTGTGAAATTTACGAATTAGTTGTTTTATATAATTTACGTAACATATTATTTACTCAATGTAAACAAAGGCTCAAAACTCTGGATGATGTTGTGTTATGGGATGCGATGAGTAACTTGTAGCAATTTTATATTTTTAATTTTGCGCATACGATTTGTTTGTTTTAGATTTTGTCGACTGTACAGTATAGTAGGGTCAGTTGGGCACCGTCTGTGCGAAGGAAAAAAATGAGCCCCATGACGCAATTTACTTCGCCAGAAATTTGGAAACGACATATTGTACTGCTTGGCATTCGCACCGGACACTCTATTACGAACATTCAGAGTGTATGAGCATCAATCCGAGGACAGAGCAGAGGATTCGTAAAGAGTTGGATGAGTCTAATGGTGATTACGAATGTGTTTGGAATGAAGGCTAGTGATGGCAACGTTATGCGTCCATTTATCTTCCCACAGGGCCTCAGACACATCAAGTACACTGAGGAAGTAGTGCTGCCCTGGGTAAGAGGTAAATGCTGCTGGAATCCCTATGTGTGGCAACAGGACACTGCCCCGTGTCACACAAGCAGGAGAAGCCTATCAGACAATTTCTGCAACCACATTACCCCTTATATCTGGCCACCTAACTTCCTAAACTGAAGCTCTTGATTATTATGTGTGGGGGTTAGTTGAACTGGAGACCGAGAAAAACCCTTTTAACACCAAAGATGAACTGAAGATGTGAATTATGGTAGCATTCACCAACTTAAACAAAGAGACCGTTCAGAAGAGATGCTGGATATTCCGAAGTCGTCTTGTGGCCGTGGCTGAAGCCAATGACGATTTTATTGAAAAGATTTACTATTTAATATTTCAAGATATTTTTGTGTAACTTTGGTAAATATATCTGTTGGAATAATATGTCAGAGTTATCTTTATTTCTTCGTAATTTAGACGGGCATTTACCTGTTGCAACCTGTCCAAGTGAAGAAGCCTATATTAAATAAGGTATCTTTATCTGTCGCGAGACGTTTATTTATGTGCGTATAAAAAGTAAGTTAAAATGCGCATAGAAAATCAAGATGTAGCGTTATAAATGACTTGAATGACATGAAACTGGTTACAGGAAACGTGCCAACTACGGTATTAACAAAAACAACTATATCAATATAAGCAAAAACAATCATTGTGAAGAATTTTTGTTTTGTTTTACGGCATATCAACCTCAATGGGTTATTTAATGCCGACAGTTTTTTCCTGCTAATATTTTGTTTGGTCAAACATATATTTCTGGTTATATATTTCCTTCAAAAATGTATTGCTGGTAATATTTTTTCTTTTTTTTTTCAAAAAAGTATTGCTGGTAATATTTTTTCCCTCAAAAATGTATAGCTGGTAAAATTTATTTCAGGCATGTATAGCTGGTAATATTTTTTTTCTTTTTTTTTTCCAAAAAATATTGCTGGTAATATTTATTTCCTCAAAAATGTATAGCTGGTAATATTTTTTGTCAAAAACGTATTGCTGGTAATATTTTTTTTTTCAAATATTTATTGCTAATAATAATTTTTCTACAAAGTATTTCTGGTATAAAAACCTATTTTTACACATTCATAGTGTTTTTACCCCAGTCTCGGAGTTAACTATTTGCCCATAGCTGGGACCCTAACAGGTGCTACCACCCCAGGTCAGGGTGGACATGGAAATACCAGCAATTAAGAGATGGTTCCACGCTCCTCAAAACCTCTTGATCAGAGGCCTTGCTGTTGGACGTAGTTTATCGTCATACCCAGGAAAGAGGTAAGAAACTAGCAGAATACGAATGTACAATGGGAAAAATAAAATTAAAATTAATCTGAATTTTGATAACGTACTGATTGCATAAGAAACTAATTCGGGAATTTGAAAAAGTTAACAAAACTTTACACAGAACTGGTCGATATTTTTCAGCCAAAGATGTTTGATATATATATATATATATATATATATATATATATATATATATATATATATATATATAGCCTGAAGATTGCGTTAAGCATAAAACTGACTGACTTCAATTTCCACCATATTTACATACGCTCTATTCCTGATATTGAGCACTCTCACCCATAAATATAGCATACCATAAAACTATTTTTTATTACATACATAATATTTGACATATATTAGTTGATAACTCACTAATACACACACATACACACAGTAAAAAGAACCTTGAGGTATTGGTGGCTATCTAAATATCAAAGCAACCCACACTTAACAAAATTACATTTCAAACTAGTCACAACGCTTTACATTGCATCTGGACATTGGTTCTCTTGCAATACTTCGGTCAATCGCGTGGTATGACGCCATAGAACCGCATCTTGAACTTAGGATGTGCATCTGCTACTCTGCGACGTTTAACGTCGCATAGCAATCTTCTATGTCAAAATAACAAAATAACATCTTTGACGGTGGATATCTTTGTTTCCTGTCTGTATAACCAATCTGAGGGTGGTTCATATGAGCCAAAAGCTTAGGACCAACTTAATTAAAAAATATCCAAATGTTGAACATTTCTGTCTTTAATTTCACCTGAAATTAAAGCAAACATTCGAACATTAGAACGACTCATGATCAGACATAATAGATTCATTGTCTTCTATATATAATAATATGTTTACATATATATATATATATATATATATATATATATATATATATATATATATATATATATATATAATAAAAAGACTTAAACACTAATATTCCATGGTCATAATTTATTCCAGTGGAATCGTAAGAACGATCCCATTCATCAGACCTACAGATTCAAAAAGAAAACAGAAAAACAACTCCAGGAAAAATTGGTGAGAGTATGTGTGAGAGTGTGGGGGGACCTGTGATCTATATAGAGGGGAAACAGACGAGAGAGGCAGGGAGGTCCAAAGGTGGAGGGGGCATTAAAATCTAACCGAGAGAAGATTTAAAGAGGGGGTTTCAGTGAGAAAAGAGTGCGTATTTTCAAACGTCCGAAGATATACCGGAAGAGTGTACATTTCTTGGCGACACACACACCCCATAGGCGATAAAATCTTATACTCCCGCCCAGACCCCTACAACGCATACATACACACACATAGACACACATCTATATCTATATATATATATATACACACATCTACATCTGCACGCCTAGGACAACCGATTTCAAAACCAATGCTAGATTCGCTATAATGAGATAATGGAAAAGTTTAGGTAAGATAACATTAGAAAGATTTTATGATTCCCTGAAGTTAAGTGGAGACGGCGCTCGGAAACATATTGTCTAGCCATAAACTTAACAATATAGATAGTTCTAATATATAACCCTGCAAATCACAACTTACTCACCCACAACCACACGGATCTATTCACGTACGCACATCATCTCATACACACTCTTTAATGAGTCAAGTGATCACACACACCCACCTCAGTATACACGCTCACGCATACCCTACTCACTCCCTATTTAAGGACCAAAAACACATGCGCGCCCACACCCACCACCAGAGGTCCCCATAAAACTATCAGACAGATGTAGATGTGTTTATGTGTGTGTACATATTTAAATATGTATGTAGACATATAGCTGTATATGGGTGTAGATGTACGCAGGTATGTATAATCAACCGGAAGTCCGGAGAGTGAAACTGGAATTTTGTCTGTAGTTTTTCATCTGTCTTTTATCTTGTCAGCAGGAATTTTGCAAAATTCCTTGTGTTGGTCAAACGGTCTCGTTTGGGTTGTTATTTGGGATGAGGGCGGGATGAAAACAGGCCACCCAATCATTTAGCCATGCATGTGAACTTTAGAGTCTTTTCTAAGTAGAGGAAGGTAGCCAGGAATCGAGAAATCAGATGAAGGGATTGATAAGTTAAGGTTAGTTTCACAGAGAGCTCGGACGTACAGAGAAATTTCGAAGAGGAACGTTTTCATACTGTAGAAGTTGGTACGAATACCAAACTTTGGAGAAGAACAATTTAAAGTGTTTAGGTGGTTTTTGTTGAGCTGGTTTGGATTTATATCTTTGGTTGTTTATAGGCATGATGTGAAATATTGGTAAGGAAAGGTCTAGGTTAGTAGTAGTGTTCGGTCATCAAATTTGACATGGACAGAAGGAAACTGGCGTAGAATGCAACAGAGTTTGGCTGCGGGGTTGCCCAGTAAAGGCGCTTGAAGAGATACCCTTCTATGCTCGACATGGCATTGCAAGAACACCTATATTATGCAACTGCCTCCCATTAGAATGCCTGATGCTCAACTCCACGAGAGCACCTCTTTGCGACTACTCGGTTTCACATTGACTGCTCACCTGGGATGGAACGAATACATTGAGTCAATAGCTTCGTCCACCGCAAGGAAAGTTGGCTCCCTGTGCTGCGCCAGGAAATATTTCTCGCCGGAGGCGATCCTTCAATTCAACCATTCGCCCTTGCATGGATTATTGCTGCCATATATGGTATGGGTCCCCTTCTGTTTGTCTCAAGGTTCTTGATAAAATCCAGAGACGGATATGCAATGTAATTGGCCCTGATCTGGCATCTCGTCTGCAGTCGCTCTCTCACAGACGTGCCGTAGCCTCCTTCTGTCTTTTTTACAAATATTTCACGATAACTGCTCCGAAGATCTGCTTTCGCTGGTTCCCAGCCTTCATGAATTTAAGCGTTCAACTAGGCTGGCATCTCGCTCTCACCCTTTCACTGTCGAAACAGTTAAATGTAGCCGTCTCTTCTACTCCAATAGCTTCATGTCTTGTACTACTCGTCAGTGGAACTCCGTCCCTTTTCCCGTTTCCCTGATAGCTATAATCTTCAACTATTCAAATGTAATGTCAATCGATGTCTTCAGATGCCTTGATCTATCCCCTATCCTTCTCTTCATGCTTTCCTCTGTTACTCCTCTTTGCTCGCGCTCCAACTCTCTGTAACCCCTTGCGTGCTAGGGGCTTCTCGCCTTGCTTGCGGTGAGACGCTTAGAAAAAAAAACAAAAAAACTGTTGATCAGAGCAGCCTCTCAAGACGTTACGCATGAGTTCGGGCTCCTAAATACCTGTCGGGAATAGCAACTAGAAAACTGCCAACCGGCCTCCCTCATTATAAAGAAACGAGACCACCCACGACGCGCCACAAGAAATTCTTGACAGTATCACTATTAAGGCCAGATAAAAGGAAAGGAACTTGGAACTCTTTTCTAAACAAGGAACAAGAGATGAACCGCTAACCTTGATCAAGAGAAGATGGACCGGGTGATAGGTAGAACTGTCAACTGCAATTAAAAAAAAAGGTAAATAAAATACTTAATACTTAACTTAGTTAAAATTCGAATGACAGATTTAGCACCGTAAAGTTGGTAGTCCAGAGGATGGGGGTACGCAATACAATATTATTTACCTTTCTCTGGGTGGGTGGGGTATCTTCCATACCAACTGCCTCTACTTCACTGAGTGACAGAAAGAAAGAAGAGAAAACTACCAACTATATAGGACAGATGCGCTTACAAGACCAGTATTTAGAAAACGGATATATGTGTGTGTGTATGTGTGCGTGTGTGTGTGTGTGTGTGCGTGTATGTGTGTATATATATATATACATTTATCAATACACACACACACACACACACGCACACACACACACACATATATATATATATATATATATATATATATATATATATATATATATATACATCTAGGGTGTATCAAAATACTTTTGGAAACATTGGGTGTGGGTTCTTCACACCAAAACAAAGTAAAATGTCCACATAAATACATGTCCAAAATGCCATCATTGTACCTCAATGTATACAGCAACTCATAACGAATGTTCAAAATGTCCTCCGCTTGCATCTGTACACACATGAACCCGTCGAATCATTGACTGGCGGTGCCTTCAAATACTCATCCAGTGTCGAATTGTTTCGCGGGTCCACATGACACATTGATGAACTCTCTCTGAATTATTAGCCGCTGCTGCATGAATTAATTGTTTCAAATGACCCCGCATGTAAGAATCCACAGGACCTCCTCTACCTATTTATCTTTCATGTCCTTGTCTTCGTGTGAGAAACCCGCCCCAAAGTTTGTTCAACTATTTTTTATACACTCAGTATATGCCTTTCTTCCCCTGATTAATGTGTGACGAATTACCCGCAAATAATAGTGTCACACACGCACGCATACACGCGCGGCGCGCACGCGTGTGTGTTAGTGTGTGTGAGTGTGTGTGTGTGTGGGTGTGTATATATATCCATATTTTAAAGAAAAGAGAGAAGCCGCAAACGTTTTCGGTTATAATATGGATTTTTTTAAATATATATATTCTACTTACTTTATGGAAAATGAAATATTTCATTTTCATTTTTCATTTTAAAAAATCCACATTTAACAAAACTTTTGCGACTTCCCTTTAAAATACACCTTTACTCGGCTATATATATATATAAGTAATAATTAGGAGGATTTGATAAATGTAATTAAGTAATTCATCGAGTCTGAAACCTCAACAGAATGCTGAAAGCACTGTCACAGAATGCAGAAAGCACTGGACGGCCGTTTCGTCCTATATTTGGAACTCATCAGCAGTGCGCATCCACTACCGAGAATTGAAACTCTGACAGAAGCGAACACCCTACCAACTGTTCTATGGGCCTTGGTGACGGAGAGGTAGCAAATCAGACTCAATATAGCGCAGCTCACTCACATTATTCAACAAGAATTTTTAGTTCTTGTTTATTGCTTTCATGTTTAAGTTTAGTAGTGTTTTCAACAAGGATTTTCCGGAATTGTGTATATGGCAAGGAATGGTGTTTAAATGCCTAAAAATGTTAGAGTTATCATTGAAATGTAGTACCAAGCGTCGTGAAAGTGTGTTTGTGGCGTGACCAACATAAATATTATTTAATCCATTGGAGATGCAATCTCCCAAAGGGGACTTGAATTTGTAAACTATGTTGTTTTTTTTGCAAATCGCTAACCGGAGGAGAAGAATCATTGCGAATAATTTAGTTTGATATACTAGATTTAGTGTAGTATATGATTAACTTAATATTTTTGCTAGGATCTGTTGTAGATATATTAGTATTTACTAATTTTTTTAGTATATTTTCACCTTGTTTATAATTAGTATGCATTTGATTACGATATAGGAGATTAATATGTTTGAGATTAGTAGAAGCAGTATTATGTACTATATGCTTAGTATTGAGATTTCTAAGAAAGCATCTTATTTGTTCATCAACTATATAGTTTGGAAAGCTATTATTAATAACTGTTTGTTTTATAATCTTTAGTTCACTATAAAAAATCTGTTTTGTGGATGAATTACTTTCTGCACGATGTATTAGATTTCTTATAATTGCTATTTTGTAGTAATATGGGCATTCGCTCTTGTAGTTAAGTGTACATGAATTTATGGTGGTAGTTTTTTTGTATGGCGAAATAGTAAATCTGTTAACATTTGGGTTTATCAATATGTCAAGGAAGGGAATTTTATTATCAGTATTGAGTTCATACTTGAATTTAAGGACAGAATTATTTTGGAACCGTTTTTGAAGTTGAAGTATTTCATCTGTATTTTTAACTAACATAAGAATATCATCAACGTATCTTAGGTAGATGGATGTTTTTTTTTAAATATGTAAATATCTAATTTTCGAGGATCGACATGTAGAAATTGTTAAATGTCGGACACAGTACTGAACCCATAGAGACACCATCACGTTGTATATATATATTATTATTATGATCAAAGAAAGGGACTTCAGTAGTACAAACTAATAGTAGTTTCCCTAATATATTAGGATTAATTTTAAGTGGGGGTAAAGATGAGCTACTGTATATATTTCTTATAATTATGTCAATAGTTTCACTAACAGGGACATTGGTAAATATGTTTTCAACATCGAGTGAAGCTATGATTTCGTTGTCGGGTTTTTCACTTTTTAGGATTTGGATTACTTCTAATGTTGACTTAAAACTATAATTACTAGGAAGGTAGGGAGTAATAAATTGGTTAATGTATTTTGTTAGCTGATATACAGGAGTTGGAATTTGCGATATGATAGGACGGAGAGGATATTTAGGTTTATGTGTTTTTATAGTGCCGTATATGTAACCAGGTCTATAATTACCAACAATTTTTAAAAGAGTTTTAAAGAGTTCTGTTCAGCATTATTAGCATTAATGAGTTTATTAAAAATAGGTCAATGTCTGGTCCTTCCTCACCTAATACTAAGTATGATAGATAGAAATATTAAAATAAACCCTTTCTAAAAATTACATAAACTTAATACTACCCGTCAAAAGTGTAAATTTTCATTTCATTTTTCGTTTCAGGTTTTGCAAGTGATGTCTGATGATCCAGCGTCCTTTAAAAGGGCTATGGGGAAATAAATTATTAGATTGAACCTTAAAGTGGTCTGTTTTTCTTTAAATTATTAGCTCTGAATTTACATTCAGCTCTCAGGATTCCATCCTCCTTGGGACTACCAAAACGGATTACCAAGTTTTCCGTAACTTAGCTATATATATATATATATATATATATATATATATATATATATATATATATATATATATATATATATATTATCATTATTATTATTATTATTATTATTACACAGCAAAATCCCAAATTACCTCATTTCTCAGTCTTATTCAACCCCGGTGTATAGACTCTATAGTCGAAGCTTGAACAAGTCTGACGAACTTCTATCCTCAATATGAGGTAAATTTAGATTTTGTTGTGTAATAATATTGATATGTTCTGTTATAATAAATACATTGAGGTCTTTTTGTGGATCAGTTTTAATATTTTATATTACTACGATCCAATTGGATTATATATCAACAGATTTATTATCTCTACTATATATATATATATATATATATATATATATATATTATAAATTATATATATATATATATATATTATAAATTATATATATATTATAAATTATAAAGTATATAATATATATTATAAATTTTATATATATTATAAATTATAAAGTATATTATATATTATAAATTATATATATATATATATATATATATATATATATATATATATATATATATATATATATATATATATATATATATGCGGGTTTGTGATTGTGTGTCTGTGTGTGTGAGTTTCCTTTTCAACCTTCTGGAAAAATATATATAAATATTAACCATGCGTTAATATGTTCTATGCCGCTTAATACACCTGCGCTGTGTGTCTTGAACACTGTATATTCGTACATTTTTGATAAATAAATTGCAGAATTACTTTCTTTTTGTAGACATCTGATGACGCATTTTTTTCCTTTTCATATCAGACGAAAGTCATTTTAAAGCGTTATTTATTGTTAACTGAGAAAAAAAAATAAACTGCCTGAATTTTCTCTTGAGAATGTTCAAAAACAACATTTGTTTTGTTTATTTTGGTTGTCTTATCAAACGCAGGCGACACAAACAAAGTGATCGTATTGACTATATTTTCACGCAATGTTACCGAGATCTCTCAGCATAACCTTTCGCACAGTCTCTCATTCTTGATTGTTCGGTTTGATAGGCAGAGATAATTACAAAACGAGTCTTTCATCGGCGCACGCGCACACAATTCGATTGACACAGGTACGCATAGAATCACACATAAACAGAAACACACTTACTTGAAAAGACACATACGAAGAGAATAAATAATTCCCTTCTCAGACAGACACACGCATACATACGCACACACATACATACAAATTCATTCGAATAGTTTTCTGTATGTACTTTAAAAAAAATCATCAAACAAGGTGTGTATGTGTGTGCATTCCTAGCTGAAGATTTCACATTTTGCAGATGGCCAAAGTTAAAGGTCATATCAAATATGGTTTTCATAAGATGGCCGAAGTTAGCAACATCGAGCCATGTCAGTATCTAGATGGGTATGCGCTTTGGAATACAAGGTGCTGTATGCCTAAATGTGCGGTTTGTGTTACAATTCCACTCCTGTTCTTTAAAATCGCTTCTGCACAAATATTCCCTATATAAAGGGTAAAGTGTGAATACATCTTTTCTTCCCCAACCGTATATCGGTTAATTAGTAAATCATATTTATCTCAAAATAATTTTAAATCTGAAAATATTTTCTGGTTTAAATAACTTGCAAAAGGTTGATAAGACGTAAAATAAAGAAATCAATAATACATCGAATACGCCATTTGCTAATTATCACCGTTCCTTCACTTTCACATGTGTATTTGCATGAAGGTAGACAATTTTAGTTCGCTATTTCTAATGGGTGAACCACGTCACACGAAAACTTTCTCTATTTTGGTGTAGATTGTCCTTACATATATATATATATATATATATATATATATATATATATATATATATATATATATATATATATATATACATATATATATATATATATATATGTGTGTGTGTGTGTGTGTGTGTGTGTGTGTCATTTGGCAGCAACTTTTCTTTTAAGCATGTTCAAATAAAAAGTCTCATTAGAAAATATGAGAAAATTCAAAAGAAAATATGCAGGACGATGTTGTCTTTAACATTCAACACAACATGTTTAATATATATATATATATATATATATATATATATATATATAAACATGTTGTGTTGAATGTTAAAGACAACATCGTCCTGCATGTTTAATATATATATATATATATATATATATATATATATATATATATATATATATATATATATATATATATATGATATTAGTGGTAAATATACACATACATATGCAATCATATATCTAAAATATATAAATATATATACAGGCTGACCCCCAAAACGGGAATTTTTGAAGTGCGTATTGCCAGACATGAGCAAGTGGCAACACTGCGAGACAGTGACCTTGAGCAAGTAAACATTTCGCCATTTAAGAACGAGAATGAAATTCACAGTATCCCAGCTGAGATGTTGCAGCAGTCAATGAGGAATCTCAACAGCAGATTTCAAGAATGCATTCGTACAAGAGGACGCCATCTACAGGACGTAATTTTAAAAACATGAAAATTCCATGATTGTTTCTTAAATGGCATGTTTTAAGGTTTCAATTACTATGAATTAAATATTTTTCTTCCATCACTCTTGGTTTTATTGGATTGTTAAAAAGTTCCCGATTTTTGGGTCACCCTGTACATGCATACATACACATACATATATATATATGTATAAAAAGTAATTCCAAGAGGATAGAATCCAGGTAGAACTCGATGTCCAGGACAGAGTAAGGATATAATAAAAAGGCTTAAACACTAATATTCCATGGTCATAATTTATTCCATTCCAATCGTAAATACAATCCAATTCATCAGACCGAAAAATTCAAAAAGAAAACAGAAAAAAACAACTCCAGGAATAAAAAAATAAAATTTAGTGAAATTGTATGTATGAGAGTGTGGGACGAATTCTAGAGTAAATGAAAGTTATTGGGAGGGGTAACAGACGAGAGAAGGACAGGTAGGTCTAAAGATGAAGGGGGGATTAAAATTTAACAAGAAAGGTTGGGGAAGCATCAGTCTCAGATTTACATCCTTAGTAATTTTGGCAGCTTTATTGATTGCTGGGTAGGGGAGGTGTATGATATGTGTTTGTTGTCTTTTAATGTTTTTAGGAGTGTGTGTGATGTGTGTATGTGCATATAATCGTGTGAGTGCGAGTATATGGTAGTACTCTGCAAGCATGTCTGTTTAGTGTAGGTGTGGGTGAGAAAGGATAGTGGAGTGAGCCTCGGCCCTTTATGGGCGGTGTCCTCTTCTATGTAGAATGCTCAATGCTCCATTCGGAAAAAGAAACATTGTGAGAACAGGGGGGGACACAAAACAACAGTCAGCGAAATCACCAGCAATCATCACAGTGAGGGTGTGAATATTTCACAATGCATCGCTCAAAGAAGACTTCGAGAGCAGAAATATAGATGCCAAACCACGTGATATAATGCACTAATCAGCAGTAATAACCGGAAGATCAGATTGGAATTTGCAAGGAAGTTCAGGGAGGAATGATACATTTTCTGGGAGATTGTTTTCAGCACTGATAAGCCCAAGACTAATCCCTACCAAAATGATGGAAAGGCTAAAAAGAAGAGAAATAAAAGTTCTGCTTGTGATCCAAAGCATACAAGCTCATCTGTGAAGTATGGCGGAGGCAGTGCCTTGGCTTGGGCTTACATGGCTGCTTCTAGAACAGCCTCGTTCATATTTATAGATGATCTAACTCATGATGGTAGCAGTTCATCAGGGTAAAAAACGGACAGTTTTAGATTAGACAAGACATTTATCAAACCCTAAACCAATTAAGCATACATTTCATCTAGTGAAGAAGAGACTGAAGGAAGACCCCCACGCCCACGAAGAAAAAAAGAACTGAAAGAGGCGGCGTTAAGAGTCTGGAAAAGCATCAAAAATGAAGTATACAACAATTTGATGTCAATGGGCTGCAGACCTGATAGAGTTATTACAAGGATTATGGAACCAAATATTAAATGTTATTTATTCATGACTATCTCCTCATTTACATTTGCTCGCATATAAATGGGGTGATCGGATGCAAAAGGCGGTATGACCTAAGGTGTTTAACACATATAAATATAAATACCCGTATATATATATATATATATATGTATATATATATATATATATATATATATATATACACACACACACACACACACACATATATATATATATATATATATATATATATATATATATATATATATATATATATACATATACATGTTTCATTAAATAATATAGATAAGTGTTGTCTATATATTTTATGTAAGTTCTTTTCATATCGTCTGATAAGCTTAATAACATTATCATTAAACGATGAAAGTAAATCACAATATTGATACATATTTTTTAATCCAATCTAAGCTTTCGGCTTACATAAGCCATTATCAAAGATGACAATTACACAATATATTAAGCAATACACGAACAAGAAATTGATGATAGTCTGTTTTTGTTTACATGGATGATTTCCAAGCAACGATAAACACGTGCATATAAGACGCTCAAAGCGAAAATCGCACAACAGCTCATGACGTCATACGCGAGAGTGAATATATAAAATTTGATAATGGCTTATGTAAGCCGAAAGCTTAGATTGGATTAAAAAATATGTATCAATATTGTGATTTTCTTTCATTGTTTAATGATAATGTTATTAAGCAATTGTTTATACAATGAACCTGACCACTTACTAAAATTCAAAAACTGAAATTTTAAGCAAATGTAGGCATAAAAAAAAACCTTGGTTGTTAAATTAGGCCCCCCTCCTCCTGCAAAATTTATTTTGTTAACTTGATTTTATTTTATTTTTGGAATAAAGTTTTACCCATACCGTCGTCTGTGTTTTCTTTTTCATTCTTTCTTTTTCTTTTTCCTTTTGCGTTTCTTTGTTTTGGTCACGTGGACATGATTTTGGGTTTGTAGGCTATATATTCCGTTCCCACATTTCCTCTTTAGCCAGAATTCCCTGACGATCCGCTTAGGTGAAACCGTGGTAGGTTACTCTGGCTCTTTAGGTTTAATTTAGGTTTGCTCTACTTAACGGGAACTTTATTTAGTTATTTTTCTTAATCGTATCGGTGTTTTTTTTCTTTGAACTCTGAACTTGCATGCTAGACGATTATTTTCGGCTGACGTACATGTTCTCGGTTCTTTCTTTTTTTGTACCATTGGCATTGGTTGGCATTTTGTACCATTGGCATTGGTTGGATCGTTTGCAAATCAAGAAACCAAACGACAACAATAGTTAATATAAATGAACACGCTACCGCCCCTGTATGAATGATTGGATTTATCTGTATCCTAGGAAAAAGTAAATTATGAATTTATATGTGCGTTTAAAACTCAGTAAATTTAAAAAATAAGTTATTTCAGAAATTCGCTTGAAGAATAAACGGAACTGATGTTTTAATTTAAGCTTCCACATTTGAGATATGGTTATTATTGTGTAGCGAAAAAAAAAACTATTTTAAATCAGTTAATTTGTAATATATATATATATATATATATATATATATATATATATATATATATATATATATATATATATATATATATATAATGGAATCTCCCGTCGGTTTCGTCGTATGAGGATCTGACAACTTAATTGATTATGAAATTTTGTTCGATAATCTTAAGTGGCACTTAAAACCTGCTAGTGTTTTATAAAGGAGGCTGCATATGGAGCAAAAGTAAGCAATATGGGATGAGATCACTGTTAGATTGGTTGACCTTTTAGATCTTACTCTCGCTGCTTCAAGACGATTAAGACAAGCTGATTGAAACTGTTGAATCCACTAAAACACGTTGATCTCCATTTTACCAGCTCCAAGGCTAAGCGCTCAAGGGTGTTATGTGGTATATTGACAGCTCACAAGTTGCTTTTCAGCTTGTCTTTGTATCTTAGCCATGGGCGTCCTATATTAATGTCTCCCAGAACTTACTGGCTGTACATTAGGATCTTTGGTATCCTGCCATCAGAATTCTCAAGACACGACCAGTCCACCGTAACTGATACTGTATGAGAAAAGTCTCGATTCCTTCAGTATTACACCTGTTAAACAGGTCTACGTTAGATGTCCTATCTTGAAGGTTAACTCCACAGATTGCACGCTCATAGCACCCGCGATTACTTTTTACATATATATATATATATATATATATATATATATATATGAACAAGTGATTCAAATACTTCACCAAAGCTCCACGATATTTAACTGAAGTGTGTATGGAGGTTCATTTTTACTGTTTAGTTATCAGGATATGTGCCCATCGACCTGATGACAAATTATCCAAGAATTTTCGAGCTAATAAATTACCTTTCAGAGGTTCAAATCCCCACAAAAAACATGTTGTATAATACACACACACACACACACACACACACACACACACACACACACATATATATATATATATATATATATATATATATATATATATATAATTATGCATTTGGATAACAATCCATCTTTATACAAGTTTCATTAAAAACGATAGACAAAGTAATGCGATTACGTTTTTTTTATTTACTTTTTCTTGTTTTCTTATCATTTTCTTTTTTTCTGGGCGTAAATTATGGAAAAACTGTTCAAGTATTTTGTATGTCCGAACGCTTTCGGCTAACCTTTTAGGTATTATCAAGGATGATCTTATCTTTAATTTTAACTGAATGTGTGGATTGTTTGTATCTAGAGTTATAGCAATGTTTTATTTTTCCAATACGGTCACCACATACTAATGTTCAGAAATCGGCCAATGCAATTCCAACATATTGGCAATATTTGTCGTAACTTGCACATTAGTTACAGCCTCTTGGCAACGACGACAACTCAAATAAAATGGCGAATTAAAAAGTGACTGACTTTGTGAAAAGCAAAATAATATGTCTTCAGTTGGAGTTGGGAAGAAAAGGGTGAAAGAAAAATGAAATTCTATAAATAAAATATGAAAGGGGAAGGATCAAAAGGTGTTGGTAAAGTGATTACGAAAGAAACGGTAAAGGGAGAGAAAGTGTGATATGCAAAAGTCTAGATTTGATCTTCGCTATGAGAACATTGAGTTTCCAGTTGAGCACTTTAACAGCGCACCAACAATTCCTACCCTATTCTCGCATCTCTAGCCATGCAGAAACCTTTACCTTGACATTCGTGTCAAAATATCAGAATTTCTCCGTCCGGAAATGCGAGAGCTGTGTAAAAAGAAGGATGAATTGCAGTGTCTATCTGAGATGGCGTGGTGACGTTGATTATGAAGCAGAAATAATAGACTTCTTTCTTTTTTTATAAGCCAATATCTTCTTTTGGAATTTTTCATCATATCCATCGTTTTATCTGGTTTTATTTTCTTTAAATTCCTCTATTTCTTTTCGTTTATTTTGTCGTTCCTTTTTGTCTTCCACTCCCAATTTTATTTGTTACATTTGTTTATTCCATTATTTTTTTATTTACTTCTTTATTCTTTGATTCATGATGGCTTCGTTTCTTTTTGCTTTCATTTTCATCAAACATTATTCAGTTTTTTTTGTTATTTTATTTTATTTTTATCTTTCTTGCTAAAGAAACAGGAAAATATATAATATATTTATTTCCGTGTGCCATCCTTCCGTCTTTTTCACTCTCATAAAGTTCTTATTACTTTCAGTTTTCATATATGCCACTTTCCTTCTTTTCTTTTTTATTGTGTTACTATCTTTCTTTGTCATTTCTACTTTTAGTTTTCTATATTTTTTTCGAAGTCTTATTTTTCTTTTATATTATTTTAATTTTTTTTTTTACATTACTTTTCCTTTTTTCTTTTTTTTCCCATGACATTGGTTCTTTCATGTTTTTTTACATGGACTAGTTCATTCTAGCATTTTCTTTTTTCTTTCTTACTTTCTCTTTCTATCTTTCTTTCTTTCTTTCTTACTTTCTTTTTTACTTTCTTTCTTTCTTACTTTCTTTTTTACTTTCTTTATTTCTTTTTTACTTTCTTTCTTTCTTTCTTTTTTCTTTCTTTCTTTCTTACTTTCTTTTTTACTTCCTTTCTTTCTTTCCTTTTCTCTTTCTTTCTTTCTTTCTTTCTTACTTTCGTTCTTTCTTACTTTCTTTTTCACTTTCTTTCTTTCTTACTTTCTTTTTTACTTTCTTTCTTTCTTTCTTTCTTTCTTACTTTCTTTTTCACTTTCTTTCTTTCTTTCTTTCTTACTTTCTTTTTCACTTTCTTTCTTTCTTACTTTCTTTTTTACTTTCTTTCTTTCTTTTTTCTTTGTTTCTTTTTTTCTTTCTTTCTTACTTTCTTTCTTACTTTCTTTTTTCTTTCTTTCTTTCTTTCTTTCTTTCTTTCTTTCTTTCTTTCTTTTCAACGTGGTATAACAAGCTGCCCCGAAAAGGCCAATTGAATTGTACTCGATTTTCCGATAGAACCAATTTACCAATTAAGCCAAGAAAGAACTTCAATTCCGGACTTTGAAGTGTAAGAAGATTAGAAAATGGAATTAGATTCATTTATAAATAATAATAATAATAATAATAATAATAATAATAATAATAATAATGAAAGAAGTATGTTTGTTATTCTGTTCAGATTCGACTCTTTTCGAGTTTTCAAGTGTTTATAAGAAAAGGTTTAGTTTGATTGATTCATTTGCCATGCCACTTTGAGTTTTTAGTTTTATTGTTTATCATGACTGCATTTTCCTTGTTTATTGTTTTCATATTACCTACAAATACTTGCCATCTCCGATTCATTTTCCACGACCTTTGCTTGGTTCTTTGTGCCTAAGATTATGCTGGCTCGTGAATATTACTCGTTTCAAGGAAGCGCGGAGATTTCATTTGATTTTGGTGTGCCGCGCACATTTCCACCTCGATTCACTTTCGTGTTAATGACCTTGAGAAGAAAAAAAAACATGATTTGGGATTCCTCTAACTATGGATTAAATAGTAAATCGGACTGGGCTCTTTTGCTATTAAATTTAAAATCATTCTATATCATCCTAGACACGCCATTGCTACTCTGACTGCAGTAAATGCGCTGCCCCTAAGAATCATTAGATTATTAGAGGCACAACAATGACAACAACAACAACAGACACACATTCTTATACATGCTTGAAATTTCATACAAAGAAATGAACCCCAACTAATTATATTCAAATTTGGTTCCACGCCAATGTCGAATTGGTCATTCCGCTGGGCCACTAGAGTTCATGTAGTAATAATTATATCCTATATATCTTTTTAATTTAATCATTTCAATTCAAGCAAGTTCATAAATCAACTAAGACCCAAGCGGTTATTTAGAGAGAAAGAAATTGGAAACATTTTTATTGAAGATTCAAGGAGACAGAAGATGACAATTTGAGTTTTATTTAAATTTTTGTCGTGTGTAGGAGAAATGAATGCAAGATGGAAGAGAGTACCATAGGCGAGAACTGTGAGCAAAGAAATTATAAGACGATAACCTACAGTTATATTTAGCAATTTCAAAAGTAAAAAGATGAAACCTAACTGCCAATCTAGTACTACGCTCAAATACATGAACTCGAGGTACCAAAGATGAATTCTCACGAGAACAATTGCTACGAAAATACTTATCAAAATGAAAAGGGAAGCTACGTCACGGCGGCGGGAAAGTGATTAAATCCGTGATCCAATGTTAGGAGAGATAATCGTTATCTGAACTGCTTTGTGGGTTGGTTTTAGTATACGGTGAATGCAAAAGGATAGGACTCCACAGGAAGGGGCCACGTAAAGATGGATCCTTGCAGAGTAGAGTATGAACCAGAACTAAATAGAGCTTTTTGAATTATGTTTAAAATTAACATATAACTATCCATTTGAATCTAGTGCAAACCAGCCACCTTGTATCTTCTTTTTGAATCTAGTATAAACGGGGACAATATCTACGTTTTGATTCTAATGTAAACCGGATTTATGTTTACCATATTTTATGCATTTTAAACAGACGATACATATATAACTGCAGAGGACCGGTGGGTGAAGATGTAAAGAAAAATCATGCGTTTACATTTCCCGCAGGGAGGTCCATCTACATGAGAATGTTGGACTTGGATTAAGTTGAAAGAAGACAAACAAACAAACAAAACCGATATATATATATATATATATATATATATATATATATATATATATATATATATATATGTATGTATATATATATATATATATATGTATGTATGTATGTGTGTGTGTGTGTGTGTGTGTGTGTGTGTGTGTGTGTGTGTGTGTGTGATTTTTCTCCCCGGAATCAATCCTCCAAATCTATAAATCGACCATTCGCCCTTGCATGGAGTATTGCTGCCATATATGTTCTGAAGCCCCTGCTGTTTGCCTCAGGGTTCTTGATAAGATCCAGAGACGGATATGCAATAAAATTGGCCCTGATCTGTCATCTCGTCTGCAGTCGCTCTCTCACAGACGCGACGTTGCCTCGCTCTGTCTTTGTTACAAATACTTTCACGGTAATTGCTCCGAGGAGCTGCTTTCGCTGGTTCCTAGGCCTCATAAATTTAAACGTCCAACGAGGCTGGCATCCCGTTCCCAACCCTTCACCGTTGAAACTGTTAGATGTAGACCTCTCTTCTACTCCAATAGCTTCATTTCTCGCACATCTCGCCTGTGGAACTCCCTTCCTTATTCCTGTTTCCCTGACAAATACAATCTTCAACTATTTAAGTGTAACGTCAATCGACATCTCCAGCTGTCTTGATCTATCCACTTCCCTTCTCCACATCCTTTCACCTTTCATTCCTATCTGCTTTCGCTCCAAATCTTCTGTAACCCCCTTGCCTTGATCGGTCCACTATCTTTCTCCACATCCTCTCCTTTACCACTGCTATCTCCTCCAAACCTTCTGTAACCCCTTGCTTCCAGCCTTGCTTGGGGTGATAAGCTTAAAAAAAAAAAAATGTTATGGTGAAACACACAGTCTATAGATAATAGACTCTCCTATCTAATATAAGTAGGAGTCAGTGAGGGTCGAATACGAAAGTAGTCAGCTACCACAACTAGATTACTCTGCGTAATACTTATTATAACAAGTTCCTAACTTTTTTTGTACGTTGTACCTATTTAGGACCGAATTTGGTCCTAATACAGTTTCCTCTGAGGAAATAAGTCTACAACAAAAAAAAATTACAAAACACATCGACAGTTAACATATATAACTGTAGAGGACCAGTGGGTGAAGAGGAAAAGAAAACACGTGCGTTTATATTTCCTGCTAGAAGGTCCAGCTACATGAGAATATTGTACTTGAATTAAGATCAAAGAAGACAAACATACAAACAAAAAAAAACGATATATATATATATAAATATATATATATATATATATATATATATATATATATATATATATATATATATATATATATTAAACAAAACAATTACAAAACACATAGGCAAGTCAAAAAATGATTTACTATTTTGTTGGGTAAACTTTTTCTTTAATAACGGCCTTAATTCTTTGTAGCATGCTATAGACTAAATTCGTTAGTAATTCAACGTCCTTCACCAGATTTTTTCAGCATTGCTTTCTTTCGCAAACAATCATCTTCTGTGTTAACTTTCCTATTACGGACACGCTTGTCCATTATCGCCCAAATGTTTTCAATTGGGTTACGTTCAGGACACTGACTAGGTCACTTTTTAACACAAAAAAAAATCAATGTTCGGTTTGCATTCTCTACAGTATGAGTTGATAATTTGTATAAAATCAAGGGGATCATGGACCAGTAACAATACCACAAAATTCTTGTTAATCAAAAGTGGTTTCTACTAAAAAACAAATATTTGGCCCAAGATCAACGTATCATGTCTCCAACACGATAACGATCCTAAGCATACTACCTTAAAGAACAAATGTTATCTAGAGAGGAAGCGCGACGAGGGTATACTGCAACCCTTCCAGTGGCCTAGTCAGAGTCCTGACCGCAACCCAATTGAAAATCTTTGGGCGATAATGGACAAGCGTGCCCGTAATAGGAAATTTAACACAGAAGATGAGCCTTTTCGCGAATTTAAGAAAAATGCTGGAAAAATCTGCTGAGGGACGTTGACTTAATAAAGAATTTAGTCTTTAGCATGCCACGAAGAATTAAGGCCGTTATTAAAGCAAAATGTTACTCAAGAAAATAGGAAATCATTTTTTGAATTGTATAATGTGCATATGTACACCTGTATTAATATTCATGTATTAATAAACGAATTCTATTACTCACTTGGTAAAAATACAAAAATCGACTTTCTATGGGTGCGTCCATTTTTGTACTATGTGTCATCAGCATAACCTTCTAGATCTCATCGTCGACAGACTCTGACATGCATCTTTGTTTTACTACATTTTATCATCTATCATATATATTGGTCGTTGGCTAGTATTTTCAGAGTATGCCTATCTGAGAGGGTACCTAGTTTATCCCATTTGTGGACACCAGCTCAGGCACATTTCTGATTCTGCAACATACACAAAACACACATTTGGTTTGTACCTCGACTATGTTGAATGAATTTTAGTATCAGTTTCTGGGAGATAACACATAATCCGACGTAATCAATGGCTGAAAAAAAAAACGAGCACGATCAAATCGTCGATATCAATGATATGCGACTTCGTGCTAAGATTCTTCTACGCAATTTTGTTCACATGTCTTCGGAGCAGCACAGCATATGGTAATCAGGATATTGGTAACAGTAACGCCAGCAAGGACCATCTCCACAGGCTTTTATTATTATTATTATTATTATTATTATTATTATTATTCTGAAATCCAGTGGCGTTTGCTTTGCTCAGTGCAAGAGAGTTGTGGCAGGGAAAATCGCGGATGTATTACCACGGCAATGCACCTGCTCACAACGGACTGATTATCTGCCAGTTCCTGTCCGAAAAGAATACTGCTTTACTGGAAGAACATTCCTATTCATATGCTCCGTGTGACTTTTCTCTTTTTCGTAAATTCAGAAGGATCATCGGTGTGAATGTGTGGATGCTATCAAGATGGCCGTAACAATGGAGTCGAAGGTAATCCCAGACGAATCCTTCCAGCAGTGCATAGAGGCGTAGCAGAGAAGGATGGAAATGTGCATTAGACTCAAGAGGAAATACTTCGAATTCTAAACTGTTAGGGTCCAACTTCCTTGTAACAGGGTGATGGTCCAAGGTAGAGTTTACTCGTCGACCACTGTTATGTGCGACGGATAGCAAAAAAGTATGTCCTCCGCGTAGAGAGTTCGTTTTCCTTTAGGAGTTTCCTAGTCGCCACTTGTTATGGTCCAAGCTACTTGTACCACGGTGATGGTCCAAGGTAGAACCAATGAAGAATAACTCGAACACAGGTATGGGATAACACAGATATATTACAAAGAGAATATATACAAAAGAAACTATGTTGTCTCGACAAGTATCACTATTCCAATGTCTTACAGTAATCGTCTGACGCTTGACTCTGTCTCTCTGACTGACTCTGACTCTGTGACTCTGACTGACTGACTCACTCTTGAGGCGCATTATTTATGATGTCCGGAATAGTCCATTATTATTATGGGTAAGTTCCCATAACATAAACTATGAAGGATGTTGTTTGGGATTAAAATAAATTGTTTGTGACACAAGTCCCTTTACTTTTGAAACAGACCTCGTATTTTCCTGATTATTTTTATAATATAAATCTATATCTGTCTATATTTCTGAGATGAGGTATTATGTACATTATTTACATTATCCGGACTATTGTCCTCATCTTTGTCGTCATATTTATTACAACGTTTCGGCCGTTGAAGGATCCGGCCTTCTTCAGGTGTTTGGAATGTCGAACTTTATTTCGCTCACTGGGGTAGACTGTTCTATTTCCACGTGCCATGTTTAATGGATATCAGTTATCTCCTGTTAATTCCACTATGAAAGTTATTCACTGCCTTAGCCGGGTATTGAACTCACACTCTTTGGGTCCTGTCACTAGATGTGACTAACGCCTTTATCCACTCTGCCATGTGTCCTTGAGGACAGTAAGCAGTGGAGAACATTCAGAGGGTAATTGTTGCAAGCAATCAGTAAAACGTTAGACATGAACTTGTAAACCAGAACAACAACCGCATTGAAATATTATATGATTATATAACATATTATGAGACAATGTAATGATTTCGGGTCCAGCAAGTTGCCCGTCTGTCTGTCTGTCTGTCTGTCTTCTTCTTCTTGATAGATAGACTATGATAATCTATTTAGAATATATATGTGTGCGTGTTTTTACACACACACACAAACACACAAATACACACACACACACATCTCTCTCTCTCTCTCTCTCTCTCTCTATATATATATATATATATATATATATATATATATATATATAGAGAGAGAGAGAGAGAGAGAGAGAGAGAGAGAGAGAGAGAGATAGTTAGATACATAGATATAATAACTGATCGGAATTTTATTTTATGAATTTCAACCGAGAGTAGGGTTGTCTTTTGGGCCAATGAATTTTGAATGTTTCGTTATAAGTGAACGGCTAATGTTACCATTACCATTAGTTATGAGGGAGACATATACTACACTTGTTATGTATCCTCCACACCACAACCATCGCTTGGCGCAATATATGATATGGCCAGTTTAATTAAGTCAGTTTAATGTGGGAAGTACTGCCTTCGGTCAGCTGTTCCCCGACGTCAAAGCACGGATGAATAATATTTTCAGTTAAGCTCTGGACGCAGAAACGCAATACGGATATAAAATGATGTTCACAACACCTCCACGATGGCAGATGAACACATTGATCACAGACGAACAAATTGTTAAGGAGTGAAGAAAATACGACCTTTTGTACAATACTGGAAACTTCGGTCAAATCATATATATATATATATATATATATATATATATATATATATATATATATATATATATATATATATATAGTTAGGTAGATATGGTAGACTCTCCTAGCGTGAACAATAAATGAGGTTCAGTATTGAATTGTGCATTTTGTTTTACATTATGCATCCTAGCAGGTGCTATTGTGGAGAAAATCCGGTAAGGGAAAGACATATTTCATTTGTGCTTTCTTACTGTATATATATATATATATATATATATATATATATATATATATATATATATATATATATTGTCATCCACAGACAGACTGTTTCGCTGTATCACAGCTCATCAGTGTGGCTAGACGTCCGTTACATTTCTTCTTGTTCTTGTTATGATATATATATATATGTGTTTGTGTGTGTGTATATATATACATAAGGAATATTAACCTTATGATATTAACCTGGGGTTATATCAAGAATGCGGTGTTAAATTGCAAGTAAAAGGGGTCCGAAAAGGGAATGTTATATAAAACATTATATATATATATATATATATATATATATATATATATATATATATATATCAAACTTAGGTTCCTATTTAAAAAATAACAAATTATACTTAAAAATGAGAAATACTGAACAAATAAAAAATAAGTCATATTTAGACAATTTATATTAAATTTAAGTAATAATATCTTTTCAAAATTTATATTGAAGTATAAAAATAATTAAGATAAAATCAATTTTCCATTTTTAACTTTAATATAAGTTAAATCAAGTTATATTAAAAAAACGCAAACCGTACTAAGTAATATTTAAAAAAAAAATTAAAACTTTAAAAATATATAGATAAATATGTGTAAGTGATAAAAGCAAAGAGAGTTCTTAGAACAGGAGACAATTATAAGATATAATTAATGTGGTGAAGAAATGGAAATATAGAAATTTGAAATAGTTATACATTCAGCATTTGAGGAAATAGAGAATTAAAGTAATGAATTAATATCTATATTATAGAAGTTTAAATCTGCCTCTATGTCGACATTTTAAAACTAATTCATTCCTTTGATTTAATAGTTTGCATTATTTATTATATTTTATTATTCTAATATTATTCTAATATTTTCTTCTAAAGAGAAATTACACCCATGTCTAAGACTATTAGGAGTAATAGAGAAACCCATAATTTTCCAGCATATCTCTGGGTTCAGTCCTTTCCACTTCAATTCGCTAATTATTTTGAAAGAACTGTCTGGTATTTTAACTTAGGGTTGGTAATGTGAGTGCATATGAATATAAAAACTCTCTTTACACACACACACACACACACACACACTCATACACACACACACGCACACATACACACACACACATATATGTACATATATATATATATATATATATATATATATATATATATATATATATATATAAAGTGAACATAGAAGTCAACACTTAGAGGCGACAGTCTGTTTCATGCTAGATGCAATCGTCAGGCCACGAGTGCTGTTATTTTTTCGGCTATTTATATATACGGGTCAGTGGTGCATTGTGGGTAGTCTATTTATTTGTTTATTTATTTGTTTATGTATTTATTTGGGTTAAATTATTTTGCTTGTTTTTATTTATTTATATTTTTTATTTTTATTTCTTATCTT
Source organism: Acanthosepion esculentum (assembly GCA_964036315.1). Classification (NCBI taxonomy): domain Eukaryota; kingdom Metazoa; phylum Mollusca; class Cephalopoda; order Sepiida; family Sepiidae; genus Acanthosepion; species Acanthosepion esculentum. The sequence continues at coordinate 27,708,644 of OZ038493.1, read as the reverse complement.
ATATATTTATTTATTTTATATATATATATATATATATATATATATATATATATATATATATATATATCACAACAAGACACAAGAAGAAAGAAAAGTTTACCTATGTGTATACAGATAGACGTGTGAGTACGTGTTTGACGGCCACGTGGTTTGGTGAAATAAAGTAGTTTGTTCTTCCGGTGTCGAGGCTATCACCGGATGGAGAAATGACGTCCTCTTTATTTGTAGGATCCTAGGAACGAGAGAGCAAGCTCTACTATGAATCAAGCACTGGCGTTTTAATACAAAAAGAAATACGTAAAAATACCGGAGATGATAGCTTAGGGGAAAAATCTCCGAATGATGCCAAATCAGTCGGGTATCGATCCTAGCTTGAGGCAATCGGATGTCTAGCCACACCAATGAGCTGTGACACAGCGAAACGGTCTATCTGCGGATGACAAAATATACGCCCTCGAAAAAAATGAAATTTGCTTGAGCCCTTTAGAGTGAGAGCGAGAATTTTTATACAGTCACTGCTGCTGCTGATAATGCAATGCTCTTCTATGAATCGAGCACTCTGTGTCACTGGCGTGTTTATTCAAAAATAAATACGTAAGAATTCACCTTCCTCTCTGACGGGAGAATTTTAGGGAAAAATCTCCGACTGATGCCAAATCAGTCGGGTTTCGATACTGACTTGACGTAATCGGATGTTTATATATATTCAAAAATGAAACAAAGACAAGAGGAAAACTGTAATTTGAGCCGACGATTTTCGTCCAATATGGACTTCTTCAAGACAAAAAAAAAAACAAAACAAAATGAATTTACTAAAACAGAGTATCTAAGTTTGTTGTTTATAGATACTTTGTTTCAAAGAATTCATTTCGTTTTTTTTTGCATTGATAATGTCCACGTTGTACGAAACGGGTCGGATAAAATTACAGTTTTCCTATTGTCTTTTTTCCTTTATACATATTGTCATTATGAGAAATTATATATATATATATATATCTGTGTGTGTTTGTGTGTGTGTGTGTGTGTGTGTGTGTGTGTGTGTGTGTATGTGTGTGACCATAACTTGATAACTTTAACTAGTGGCCTCTGTTTCTATATTAAAGAGCATACTTACGGTCAGAGCACGTTGAACCCCTGTACGTTCACTGAGGTTAAGCAAGTGGTCACCCATCTTGGTACTGAGTTTGTCAGTACGAATACGGGTGACCACTTGTGAATACCAAGTGATGCAAGCTCAGATGTGAGGGTGAGGGAATGCCTAACGTCGCGAGATTGAAAGTCGAAAAACCGAGTTTCAATTCCAGTCGAGTTCGTAACAGTTACTCGTGCGCAAATACCCTTCAGAAAAAATTCTTACAATCTAAAAATATTTTCTGGCTTTAAATAATCTGCACACATCCATAAGCAGTAAAAAAAAAAAGAAAAAGAAAAAGCCAATCAATATACTTTAGTGCCCAACGTGATACACACTTGCATGTTTTTGTTGATATAACCTAAATTGTAAACAACATTGTAGCCGCAGTTTGTTTTTAGGTCTGAATTCGAATTTTGCTCAAGGTACCGTATTTTCCGGCTTACAAGACGCTTCGGTGTGGAAGACGCACCCTAATATTAAAAATAAATTTCTAAGAAAAAATATCATTCTCATATAAAACACAGTCACCATGCGTGCATCGCATACTGGCGCCACGTATTGTTACATTAATTACTCCTCCGATTTTGTTGGTATGGCAATGACATACTAGTCAA
>OZ038493.1:27686895-27701895 GCA_964036315.1 Acanthosepion esculentum | reverse complement strand
CGATTCCGGTCGCAGAACGAATATTTTCAATAAAAATTTCTCGGATATTCAGGCCGGTAAATGTTATTAATACAATACTGTTTATTAAAAAACAGAGCATTTACTTAAATATTTGTATAGATAAAAAGAATCTATAAGCATAAAAATGTCTTAAAATAATTGTCGGACTGTGTCCATTTCATAATATATATATATATATATATATATATATATATATATATATATGTATATATATATATATTATTTCGGATTGGGACAGTTTTATGGGTTATATGCTTTGAATAATATTTATTAATGTTTTGAATTATATATATTAATCTCGCTCTCTCACTCTCAATATATATATATATATATATATATATATGTATGTATATATATATATATATATATATATATATATGTATATATATATATATATACATACATATATATGTATATATATATATATATATATATATATATATATATATATCCATCCATATATATATGTATATATATATATATATACATACATGTATATATATATATATATATATATATATATATATATATATATATATATATATATATATATATATATATATATATATATCCATACATATATATATATGTATATATATATATATACATACATACATACATGTATATATATATATATATATATATATAAATCCAATGAGGAGTGTGAACCGGACAATAGGTGAACCTATATATATTTTTACTAAGAATAACTTAATCAGTAAATATTAAATAAAATTTCCGAGGTTAGTCTGAGACATTAGAGGTACAGCGTTGTAGTAGACTTTAGAAGGAGCCGGAGATTTACTTCCTAAACAGGAAACAAGAGCCAAATTTCTACTCCTGTTCATAAGACTAACTGCGTGTGAGTATATATATACACACACACACACACACACACACACACACACACACACATATATATATATATATATATATATATATATATATATATACATATACATATATATATATACATATATATATATATATATAGTGGTGGGTGTTTGTGGGGGTGTTTGTGTATGTGCGCAGAAACTCTTGGTTTTGTCAAAATTGATAATGAGTTGAACAGCAAGGAATCACTTAAATACTCGTCTCCATTAGCCAATATGTCGTGGCATCAAGAAGACATTTTTCAGCATATACGGCGTTGGGAGGAGGATTATGGTTGTGGCTTGCCACCATTCCCAGCGGCTTTAGAGCTAAGTGAAGATCAGTAACCTCAGCTGGAACACACACACACACACAAACACACACACACGCACACACGCACGCACGGACACGCACACACACACACACGATATGAATAAAAATGGTATATCAGCTCGGCGATCAATATATTCAGGAAGGCACGTTGAGTTTTGTTTTTGCTTTCATAATAAGGAAATAATATGATCTGTTAACAAAATTGATGAATGTTTGCTTTCAATGCTGTGATAAAAATCAGAACATTGACTTACGGAGTGTCATCTTTCCAAAAGGGGTCATTGTTGTAGGTCGCTAGAGATAGACGCAAGACAGAATATGGCAGCGTTATGACCGACAAGTGGGCCATGATATTCCCAAAATGTGACGAGCTAATGCAATCAAAAAGCAATCACACATGCCGGATTATAAAACTCATATCGGCTTGGCAGTTTGACTACAAATCACATCGAGCTCTAAGCCGAAATGTATTTATTTACTGGTTAACTCTAAAGGGCTAAGCTGTTGTCAAATGAAGGAATCATTTTTCACTGCTAAAAAGAATGACATTTTGATGTTGTTTTAACATTTCAGGAGAAACGATATGGTTCAATAGCTAATATGAACCGTGTATTGTCCGAACCATCGAGAAGAAATCTGAAAGTTGGAATACATAAGAAATCATAAGGTTGATATCTATGCATCATGGATGTGTTTCGTCCACATGCCAGTTGCGGATTGGTAGAATCTTGCCGTATTTTACTCTTACATATAACAAGCTCATCGTCATTTCACGTCGTAACTCCGTTGTAGCGATATAAGTCATAGCTTCAGTGGTGTGTCATGAGCAAGATAGCCTGATGAAGCCGATTACTCTTCAAGCTGGTTTGGATTCAGAATTTTATTTTCTCCTAGTTATTTGCCACCTCAAGGAAAGAGAGCCCAATAAGAAGAAAATAAATCGATTAACCTCGACCAGTTTATTATAGACTGCCTTCCACAATTCGTTTCAGTGTATTCATTTATAATTCTGGCGGCGATATACATTATTTACATTATTCGGACTATTATCGTCATCTTTGTCGCCATATTTACTACAACGTTTCGGCCGTTGTACGCTCCGGCCTTCTTCAGGTGGTTGGAATGTCGAAGTGATCCATTTATTTCGCTCACTGGGGTAGACTGTTCTAGTTCCACGTGCCATGTTTAATGGATGTCAGTTATCAGTTATCTCCTGTTAATTTCCCTTTGAAAGTTCTCGACTGCCTTAACTGGGTATTGAACTCACACTCTTTGGGTGCTGTCACTGGATCTAAACAACGCCTTTATCCACTGTGCCTTGTGTCCTTGAGGATTGCATGGACACCAAAGAGTGTGAGTTCAATACCAGGTTAAGGCAGTGGTGAGGTTTCAGAAGGAAATAAACATGAGATAACTGATAACTGACATCCATTAAACATGGCACGTGGAACTAGAACAGTCTACCCCAGTGAGCGAAATAAAGTGTTCAGTTCGACATTCCAACCAGCTGAAGAAGGCCGGAGCGTACAATGGTCGATACGTTGTAATAAATATGGCGACAATGATGAGGACAATAGTCCGAACAATGTAAATAATGTACATAATACCTCATCTCAGAAATATAGACAGATACTGAAAGGCCGAATCGTTGTAATAAATATGGCGACAAAGATGAGGAAAATAGTCCGAACAATGTAAATAATGGACTCATCTCAGAAATATAGACAGATACTGGCAGCGATGGTTCACCATATTCAACATTCATACTCATATCATTTGTGGGTATGGTGTATGAAACATTTATAACCAAGTTGGTCTATCAGATAATCAAGCTAACCACAGAATAGTCTGCTCTAGGGATAGTTTCACCCAACGTTGCAAGTTTGTACATAACCAAACATTAATCAAAGAACTGTTCTTAAATAGAATTGTCACACTCGCATATGGATTTCAAGCGCGGCGACCAACATACCCAGGAATGTCTAAACTGTTCTCAGATCAATGATTAAAAATGGTTCCAAACGAATGAAACCTGTGTGACTTGAAGAGGACTGTCTTTCCTCGGATCTCGTAGGTAGAGAATCTCATTCCAAGAATTTTACCAAACAATATTTATTTATTGATTCGATTTTTTTAATGTTTTATCAACCCTTCGCAACTTATTTAAAACCAGAAAATAGTTTTATATTATAAGATTTTTGGGAGATAATAATGATTTACTGACACAAGCCTTACTAATTAAACCATAGCTGGGGTAGAAGAGGAGAATGCAGGTTTTCCGTTTGGGGATATGTGCGCGTAAGCGAATATAACAAACTGATGAACAATTCCGAGACATTATCCACCGTCACATACAAGCTTGCAGGACCTGGTATTCACCAGTAGTCACCCATCTAGAGACTGACCAGGATCGATGTTGCTTAACTTCGGTGATCGTACGAGAATTCGGCTCTCCGATTAACACTTCCTAGTTATTATCCATGACACCACTCTCATATCCAAGTTTACAACACGGTCACCCATCTAGGTACTAACCAGGATCGATGTTACTTAACTTCGGTGATCGTACGAGAATTCGGCTCTCCGCTCAACACTTCCTAGTTATTATCCATTACACCACTCTCATATTCAAGTTTACAGCACGTGGTATTCGCAAGAGGTCACCCATCTAGGTACTGACCAGGATCGATGTTGCTTAACTTCGATGACCGTACGAGAATTCGGCTCTCCGCTCAACACTTCCTAGTTATTATCCATTACACCACTCTCATATTCAAGTTTACAGCACGTGGTATTCGCAAGAGGTCACCCATCTAGGTACTGACCAGGATCGATGTTGCTTAACTTCGATGACCGTACGAGAATTCGGCTCTCCGCTCAACACTTCCTAGTTATTATCCATTACACCACTCTCATATTCAAGTTTACAGCACGTGGTATTCGCAAGAGGTCACCCATCTAGGTACTGACCAGGATCGATGTTGCTTAACTTCGATGACCGTACGAGAATTCGGCTCTCCGCTCAACACTTCCTAGTTATTATCCATTACACCACTCTCATATTCAAGTTTACAGCACGTGGTATTCGCAAGAGGTCACCCATCTAGGTACTGACCAGGATCGATGTTGCTTAACTTCGATGATCGTACGAGAATTCGGCTCTCCGATTAACACTTCCTAGTTATTATCCATGACACCACTCTCATATCCAAGTTTACAACACGGTCACCCATCTAGGTACTAACCAGGGTCGATGTTGCTTAACTTCGGTGATCGTACGAGAATTCAGCTCTCCGATCAACACTTCCTAGTTATTATCCATTACACCACTCTCATATTCAAGTTTACAGCACGTGGTATTCGCAAGAGGTCACCCATCTAGGTACTGACCAGGATCGATGTTGCGTAACTTCGATGATCGTACGAGAATTCGGATCTCCGATCAACACTTCCTAGTTATTATCCATTACACTACTCTCACATCCATGCTAACAGCACCTGGTATAACCCAAGCGGCCACTCATCTAGGTACTGACCAGGATCGATGTTGCTTAACTTCGGTGATCGAGGAGAATTCGGCTCTCCGATTAACACTTCCTAGTTATTATCCATTACACCACTCTCAAATCCATACTTACATCACCTGGTATTCCCAAGCGGTCACCCATCTAGGTACTGACCATGATCGATGTTGCTTAACTTCGATGATCGTACGAGAGTTCGGCTCTACGATTAACGCTTCCAAGTTATTATCCATTACACCACTCTCATATCCAAGTTTACAGCACGTGGTATTCCCAAGCGGTTACCCATAAAATTACAGACCAGGATCGATTTTGCTTAACTTCGGTGATCGTACGAGAATTCGGCTCTCCGATCAACACTTCCTAGTTATTATCCATTACACTACTCGCACATCCATGCTAACCACACCTTGTATTTCCCATTGGTCACCCATAAAAGTACTGACCAGGATCGATGTTGCTTAATCAAGGTGTTTGTATCGGATCCGGTGTTTCAATGTGATTTGGCCTCCAATCTCCCCAAATATCAGAAACTAATTCATTTGATGGCATTTGAACAGAAGCAACAGCTAAAATGGATATCCACTGTAATTCGAAGAGGAAATAATTATAATATCGTGATGTCGATGTTCCGCACAACCGTGGTGACTACTGTAGCGATGACAATTAGTTGGGGTAGGAAACCTTTCTTCCTAAAAAAAAAAAAATACGATAAAGTAACACTAACTGTTCGGTCACCGAATGTCGAATGTTACCCCATAAGAAAACATTTAACCTCACCCTTACCGTATTTATAAATGTAATACTGACATGTTGCAATGTGTGAATCAGTGTGTGATCGAAAATCTTACCTACTGAGATTGTGTGAATTGATAGAGGATCTGTGACAAGATATTAATATAAAATGTCCAACATTACTAAAAGGTATGAGGGGCAAGATGCGGGAAGCCATGAATACATACGCACCGAAAGAAAATTCACATAGCTGATGCTGCATTATTGTTATATAGGAATAAATTGTCGCTGTCGACACTGGAGTTTGAAATATAGATCGCCAGTGAGCAAACACAGGCGATCCCATTATTGAATGAAGTGGATCACGTGAGCATAGATGAAATGCATATGTAGGAAGTATCCGGCGTCTAACTGATTTCATTTATATTCTATCCTTTATAATATACGGATCTGCATTTTTACTCTATCCTCTATTACTATAAGAACCGCTATTCTTTACTCTATTCAACCACCTAATAAATATTCATGAACATTCTCAAATTTAAACGCCTTGATAAAACAATGCCATCGTTGTCCTTGTATATAAACGCATACAACAAAATAAATCCTTACATTTTAAGGGGATGAAACGCTTCAACTAAGAATATTTTTTGTTTTGTTTTTAATACATATACTTGCATATATATAACGAATTAAGTCGACTCCCCATGAAAGGTTATTACCTGTAGAACAGCATTTCCGCCTAGAAAAACACGATTTTAAAACCCATGCCAAATTCACTGTAATTGAGAGAATAGAAAAGTCCAGATCAGATAACATTAGAAAGATTTTAGAGTTCCATGAAAATAAGTGGATACAACGTTTAAAAACGCACTATCCAGCTGGGCTTAACCATAAATTTAACAATATAGATAGTATTAATATATAACCCTATAAATCAAAACCTACCCAGATTTCTCACCCACATAAGACAGACATGCGTACGGGGGTGTTGAAGCCTCACATTTATACATACACCCACATGAATATACACACTTACACAAATCATACTCACTCACTCTCTAATGAGCCAAATGATAACACACACCCATAGTAATATACACGCTTACACACATTATACTCACTCACTCCCTAAGAACCAAATAACACACAAACACACTTAACAGAGGCACATCCCCTTTCCAGGAACCAATAAACCTGTCAAAATGACCAAGGGAATTCAGAGCAGCATGAATCCATGCAGCTCTTATCGCAAATAACAACTTAAAAGAGACTGTTTGACCAACACAAAGACTGACCAAAATTCATGTTAAAAAAAATTAAAAAAACAAATGAAAACTATAGACAAAAATTCATTTTCTCCAGCAAAACATTCATTTCTGTAGTTCACTGCTACCAGTAAGCAGACAATTATTTATCTCCTGATGATGGCCATGTTGGCCGAAACTAGTCGAGGAATCTAAATCAAATAATAATAAAAACGAAGGAATATTAATATACAATCCAGTGTGTCTGAAGATTAATTTTTTAAAATATATTTTATTGTTCAAAATATATACATATATATAAATATATATGAATATATATATATATATATATATATATATATATATATATATATATATATATATATATATATTTGTGTGTGTGTGTGTGTGTGTGTGTGGTTTAAAATGTCCTATATGTATATACTATTTCTCTATTCGGATTACTATACGGATTATTTGGGGGTTAGTATTATCGAGCAAGTATTATTAGTGCGAGTGTCATTCAAAGGCGTCTGACACTAGTTTTTTAAATGGCGTACTATACTTGTAACTGCGATTACACAGTCTCTACTGCAAGAGCATTGCGATAGTGATATCGAGTAATCGTTGGCATCACAAAAGTGTCAAACGAATATACGTTGACATCACAAAAAATACTATTTCAGAAGTTCGACAATCAGCTATTATAATGATTAAGCCATTGAGCGCTGACCACCGCTTTGCCGGTAGTAGAGAAAAATGACTTGATGCCCAGCCTCCAGTTGAACAATGGATTAATATTGCGTCGTGTTTTGCTATTCTTGTGCATCAAGAGAGGCAGCATCTGCTGGGTAGACTGGCACACAAGGAAAGAATTCTGGTGATAAAGTAAAGGCATGCAACCATACTCTCTCCCTGGTAAATATAATGCTTATACATTTTGTAACTATTTTTATATCTACCGTGAAATATTACATATCAATTAATTGCAAATTTTGACTCAGGAGCTCAGGGAGAAGGGTTGAAATTGTTCGTGAACGCAGGGCTCAAAAGATTGAAGTATGATGATTTAGTGAAAACTTACCGGCAGGGACAAGAAATTAAAGTCCAAGTCTCATCTTAATTTTTTTTTTTAAGCTTTTCACCCCAAGCAAGGCTGGAAGCCACTAACACGCAAGGGGTTACAGAAGGTTTGGAGTAAGAGCAGGTAGGAGTGGTAAAGAAGATGATGTGGAGAAAGATAGTGGATCGATCAAGGCAAGGAGGTTACAGAAGATTTGGAGCGAGAGCAGATAGGAATGAAAGGGGAAAGGATGTGGAGAAGGGAAGTGGATAGATCAAGGCAACTGGAGATATCGATTGACGTTACACTTAAATAGTTGGAGATTATATTTGCCAGGGAAACAGGAATAAGGAAGGGAGTTCCACAGGCGAGATGTGCAAGACATGAAGCTATTAGAGTAGAAGAGACGTCTACATCTAACAGTTTCAACAGTGAAGAGGTGGGAACGGGATGCCAGCCTCGTAGGACGCTTAAATTCATGAGGCCTGGGAACCAGCGAAAGCAGCTCATCGGAGCAATTACCGTGAAAGTATTTGTAACAAAGACAGAGCGAAGCAACGGCGCGTCTGTGAGAGAGCGACTGCAGACGAGATGACAGATCAGGGCCAATTACATTGCATATATATCATTACCGCAACGAAAAAATACAGAAAAACATCTCAATACTAATTTCTTATATGACTACATCATTAGAATATCTATAATAATAAATAAGTCGTTATTTTACCGACAACCAAATACAGCGATTATAATAGAATATATTAATTATGTATGTCCAGAAATTGTTAATTTTAACGTTTGTGAAATGAAACTACACTCTTTTAATCGTCTGTGAGAAGCATTTTGTCCTTCAGTCGTCATGGCTGATGCAAAACTGCAGGAAGGTGACTCCTCATGTCTTCCGCTGACGTGAGGTCAAAAGATTATATTGAATCAATTGCTAGACCTGATGCTCGTAAAGTTGCTTCCCAGTGCCACGCAAAACATTTTTTTCTCGCCAGAATCCGTCTTACATATTTATAAGTCTACATTCGTCTATGCATTGAATATTGATGTCACATCTGGTCTGGTTCTTCTTCTCTTCATTTAGAGAATTTTGATAAAATACGAGGAACGCTCTGCAATGTTATGGCTCATGACTTGGCACCTTAGCTTCAGTCATTCTCCGACCGCTGTAGCTTAGCTTCGCTGTACCTTTTCCCATAAAGATAGCGTGTCCCAAAAATTTATTCACTCTTTAAATGACAATAAACGCAGTGTCTATTGACTTGAAAACAAGATGAATGTTTAAAAGAAAGAAATATGAATGTTTATTGACTTACAAAGAATATTAACAAGTTAAATTAAATATGAAAAAGAAAATTAAATGCATGCTTATAAATATTCAAACTGACGACGAAAAGAAAATTGAGTACATATTTTTTAACCTTAATTTTTATGGTTTTTGTTCTGATAAGCTTTCCTCTATGCGACCGAGATATTATGCATTTTCAGGACTGAATTGGCGGCAAGGTCTCGTCATTTTAAATTTGAAATCGTTAAATGTAACCATAGGTTTTATGCTAACAGTTATTTTTCTCACAGTTCGCGCGTGTGGAGCTCTCTTCTGGCTTCTTGCTTTCCCGTCAACTTTGATCTTTAAAGATTTTAATTCAATATCCTCGAGGTTCTTAATTACTGTTCGTTTATTGTTCTCGCCCCTTAAAACTATTTTCTTTTTCTCATATTATTTGTTTGTGGCATTATTGACCTGCTTGGCGTTAAATTAGTAACAGAAATACTTTTTAATATTAAATCAGCAGTTATTTTATACAGGGTGTCCATAAACTTCGTGTGTACTTTAAAAATGTATAACTTTATTTGTATTTGCAATAGAAATAATCTGTAAAAATGTTATAAAGTTTAATGTACCTAGTTTTAAGTATAGCTAAAATAACTAATGTGATTTCAGGTATTACTGTAAATCAGTTGGCAACAGTTGAACTGCAAAATCGTATTTATATTGCTAATGATGGAGGACATTGGAAACTTGAATAAAATTTCAATAAAACCTTAAAAAATATAGATTTACTTCTTTCTAATCCTTTTTACAAATTATTTCTATCGCAAATACAAATAAAGTTATAATTTTTTTTAAAGTGCACACGAACTTTATGGACACCCTGTATTTTTTGAATATTAAATTAGCCATTATTTAACAGATAGTCAAATACAACGATTTATATCACTGGGCGCTATGAATTGTCAGTCAGGTTCAAGGAAGTTGGGACGTGGTTTGTCGTTTGTCATGTGACTGTTTTCTGTATTTTACATTAGTACTTGTTTATCTTGTTGTCTATATATTTATTTATTTATTTATTTAGATATATTTTAATTAGTATCAGCATTTGTTGTATTTACATGGAACAAATCCCTGCAAGCTAAGTATGGTTGGTTCGGTAACTGACGCTTGTCTGTTCCTGCCAAAGCTTTCTTTCGGTGATTGGCGGGTCTATAATGGAACAAAATGAAAATTCGTAGCATTAAGACCGTTGCATTAACTCCACTTACCAGTGCAATTTTAGCACAGTGAGCATCAGTCAGTGTAAATATCTGTAATGCTACGTTGGTGAAGGGAAAGCAAAAATAAATATATAACAATACCTTTGACAAGAAATATTTATTTTGGGAGTATATTTTTAGATAAGAGATAATGTATTTACACAGTTTACATTCGGACTATCGATCCTATCTTTGGTGTTGATATCACAACGTTTCGGCTGCTGTGTCCTCAGGTCTTTAATGAAAGCCGGAGGGCACTCCGGCCGAAACGTTGTGATAATAACAACAAAAATGAGGACAATAGTCCGAATGTAAATAGTGTAAACAATTCTAACTGCTCATAGAAGAAATTCAGACAGAAATAATATATCATACGTTATTTTTAATATAGTCTACGATACATTGGATATCTTTTTCCATTTATAATTTCGATTCAATTACAAATTTGCTGTTTGGTAAATATATCCCCAATTTTGAAACGATATATTTCTTGAGGGAAACGAGTGGGACAGAAGTAATGGGAAGTCGAATGAAACCAATCATTATTTAGACTATTTAATATTTTGACTATTGTCCTTGTTGTTGCTATCACAACGTTTAGGCTATTACGCCCTCCGGCCTTCCTCAGGAACATATCGATTTTGGTAGCCTATAGGGAATTCTGAAAGGAACCCTTTATTAAATCTACAAGAACAGGCTGTTCTTGTCCCGCTGATCGTGCCTAGGGTATACCCCGTAGATTAAAAAAAGGGGTTCAATTCAGAATTCCTTGGAGGTGACCCAGATCGATATACAACTGAGGAATACCGGGGGGAACAACAATCGAAACGTTGTGATAGCAGCGGGGGTGGGGATTGAAGACAACAGTCCGAATATAAATAGTGTAAATAATTACAACTCGTCATCACAGAAATTCAGGAAGTCCCGGAGACACTGTTAGCATATATCTGAGAGCCACTTGGACGGATTGGCATTCTACAGAAAACACGATTTGTAACATTTGTGGCATCACTCGATAAAGGAAAACGGATTTGTTCCTTTTTCCGCACAGCCGTAGAGAAAGAGAAGAAACGAACGGGAAGACAAGATGCAGCACATAAGGGGTGATAAATATAAACGTATCGGCTTAGCCGTCTGTTTGAAGTGCACGTATAAACTGTAAAATGGATTATGTACATCAAAGAGACAAGAGACGGTGGATGCAAACAAAAATATATAAAACTCCATAGGTAAATCCGCCCGCACTTAGCTGAACTAGTCTAAAAATGAGCCAAGTTATAATTAAATTCTATACAAGTATCGATGCACATGGACGGAGATAAAAAAAAACATGCATTTCTGGGCGCACGCAAGCTGAACACCAATCTTCTCAATGTAGGCGAACGAATGATTAACTTCTGTGATCTGTTTATCTTAAAGAGCATTAGATAAAGCGATCAGAAAGAATTGAATACAGAAGTCGAAATAGAATGAAAGTTAATGAGAGAACGAGATACGCAGAAATGAATGTTCTTTAAGTTGTCTTAAACATAGAGAAGAAGCTGAAAGTAAAAAAAAATGGACTACATTCAATGAAATATATATGCCAATACATATTTTCATTTTTTATGATGGACATTAAATAAATCCACTTCTCTTCACTTTGTTTTTAAACTAGAACTGCACAAGAAAAAATGTCCCTCCGATATCTGACTTGGCTCAAAACTAAGAAACAGACCATATACTGAAATTATTTTATTAGAATCTCTCTATATTTCTGAGATCAATTATTAGGTGCATTATTTACATTATTCGGACTATTGTCATCATCATTGTCGCCATATCTATTACAACGTTTCGGTCGTTGTACGCTCCGGGCTTCTTCAGGTGTTTGGAATGTCGAACTGAACCCTTTATTTCGCTCACTGGCACAGTGGATAAAGGCGTTAGTTAGATCCAGTGACAGGACCCAAAGTGTGTGAGTTCAATACCCAGTTAAACAGTGGAGAATTTTCAGAGGTCAATTAACAGGAGATAATTGATAATTGACATCCACTAAACATGGCACGTGAAACAAGAACACTCTACCCCACTGAGCGAAATAAAGGGTTCAGTTCGACATTCCAACCACCTGAAGAATGCCGGAGCGTACAACGGCCGAAACGTTGTAATAAATATTGCGACAAAGATGAGAACAATAGTCTGAATAAGGTAAATAATGAAAACACTACTGAAATATTTGTATGGACATAACTTAAAACATTATCTAAATTCAGCAGTTGATCACATGTAAAGCAGTTGATGCTGATGCGATGTATTACTCACTTTATAATTCGCAGAGTCTCTTTCAAATTACAAAGATAAAATACTCAGGGGCCTGGTAGCATTCCCTCTATTCGTCTCATAGAACTAATGACACGTCTACAGACAGAGAACCTCCAATTATCGCCTATTGTGTTGAACGGGTATTCTCTCAGGGAATATGTACACACGATTCATCGCTAAAAATACTGGGAAAATGGTCTGTTCCTTGTACCGCTGCAGTAAGTACCTGGCCTAATCTTCTCATGTACTTTTACAAGAGCCAAATCATTTATTGACAGCAGCTGCATACTTCCCACTTTCCACTCTCGCTATAGTCCAAATACGTCAACGCGTCCTTGTGGGGGGGGGAATAATTATTTTCTCTCCTACAACAACTTTCCCACAGAGCAAACGTTGCATATCTCTTGCTACACTATCGCCGTTTCCATGTAACGTTCTCAGATGAAGAACATTATATTCCCATTGTTCTAAGCTTCACAACTAAGAAACGCCACGCAACGAACATTCCAGCGAACCAACCCCATTCTCTCTGTCTTCCACTGATGAGATTTGTTCAATCTGAAAGAAAAAGAAAAAAAAAAATCAGTAGACGCTGTAACTTAATTCGCGTTTAAAATCGGTCCAAGTTATTGGAACACCCTATATAAAGCAGGATCACCGGACGATATGTGTCTGCAATATTCGCGACATAGACGAATAGTAGACTTATTGATATTTAAGATAGCTTCAGAAAAGGAAAATTGTTCAGCACGATTACCATGAAAATATTAATAGAGAATGCCCAGAGAAGCAACTTTACAGTGGCGGGAATGTGACTGAAGCTGAGGGCTGAGGCGCCAGGTTAGGACTAATAATATTGCCGATTCGCCTTTGGATTTTATCAAGAATCTCTAAATATATATAGCAGGATCACCTGACGATATGTGGCTGCAATATTCGCGACATAGACTAATAGTAGATATTTAAGATTGATTCAGAAAAGAAAAAACTGTCTATCACGATACAATGAACCAACTCTCTTGGCAGCAGACTTGGGAATGGATTAAATATATAATGCCTAGCAAATGTGTAGGGTTCAGTTTATTAATAAAATATTAAAAAAATCTATACTTCACTTTATATCTATCAGAATTTTATATTATTGCAATTTTATTCATTCTATTAAATAAAACAATATTTTATATGCCTTTACAATTATTAGGATGTTTTACTCTTTCAATGTTTTCTGATTAAACTTTTGCAAAACTGCGTGTAAAACTTTCGACCACCTTGATAAATTAATTAATTTTGTTAATTTTAACTTAAAAGCGAGAGTGATTAGTAGTATGTTTTTTTCGGTAGATTTTCTTAGCTTTGGGGACCAGTTACTGCAATTTTGTTAATGATGGATGATAAAGCATCGGAAAAAAAACAAAGGCCAGGCAAAAATACCTGACCACAAGCAACAATTTCAGCTCTTAGTTCTTTTCTTTTAAATTTAAAAAGTGTTCTTTATTATTAGAGAAAGTCCAAAAACGTCCACTACCAACACTCACCTCTGTGACTCCTGCTCACGATTCTTCTTTTATTCATTCTATCAAAGATGACACAGAGGGAAGAAAATATAGGAGCAGGCCATACCTTATTTGACTGGAAGATGGACTGATTTATTAAAATTCTGATGGTTTATCTAACATCTGCAGGTTATTTAAAGCCAGAAAATATTTTTAGTTAAAAAGGTTTTTTGAGGGAGGAGTAATATTATATCCATACGAACCTTTCTTAAAAATCTTATCGGAATTAAATAACCCATCGATGTTGATATGCCGTAAAACAAACCAAACCAAACCAAAACCATCTGCGTAATTCCCTTCGAACTCTGTCAAGGCTGAAAAGTGAGGATAGGACAACTCCAGCCCGGCTAAGTTTGGTCTGATATTCCCTTTATAAAGATAGAGCATGACAAGTGGATTCTGGAACAGTATAAGGCAGTGGTTCTCAAGCTTTTTTTTTTACACATGGACCATTTTTACTTTTAAATATTTGAGGTGGACCCCCTAGACATTCGATGAAAAAATATGTTTATTTTATTTTTTTTTACTAACAGATACGTTTAGGAGGTGTATTTTAGAAATAGTAAATCTGTATGCTTTATTTTGAAGTAAAACTAATTTAATGAAAATAAACCTCTCAGTTGTTTGCTTTTAAATTTAAAAAGTGTTCTTTATTATTAGAGAAAGTCCAAAACGTCCACTACCAACACTCGCCTCTGTGACCCCTGCTCACGATTCTTCTTTTATTCATTCTATCAGAGATGACACAGAGGGAAGAAAATATAGAAGAACATACCTTATTTGACCGGAAGATGGACCAGCTGATT
>OZ038493.1:27627442-27686695 GCA_964036315.1 Acanthosepion esculentum | reverse complement strand
CCTGAAGAAGGCCGGAGCGTTTAACGGCTGAAACGGTGTGATAAATATGGCAACAAAGATGAGGATGATAGTCCGAACGATGTAAATTATATGACATAAGAGAAGCGAGATTTAAAATATCCACGTGTTTGTTTACCCCTAGTTTATATATGTCTAATTTTAGAATTCAGTATTTTTCTTTATTTCTTCGTATGTGTGTTGTACTTAAATTACTGTGTTTTTACTACATAAATATTTCAACAGTTAAAAATATTTCTTAAAATATTTCTTGAGTTATGGTCAAAAAACCTTTTAAACAACATTTAAGACACTGTCATCAGTCTTCCGCCAAAAATTTAAACAAAGTCGCATTGCACATCACGTGACATGCACGCTTCACGACAAACGCTGTAAACAAACGCTGTAAACAAACACACAAACACAGTATCTCATTTGATTTCTGAGGAAAGACCTAGGTGGTCTGAAATATTAAATAAATAAATATATACAAAAACACAGAAATAAATACTTTCATAAAAAAAACACCCAATTTTGTTTCATTTATTTTATCCAGATATTATATACATATCAAGAAAGTATACGTGGCCTCTCATTATGCTATATATATATATATATGTATAATAAATATATGTATAATATATATATGTATAATATATATATATATATATATATATATATATGTATAATATATATATGTATAATATATATACAGTGACACGCATAAGTATTGGATACATGTTATTTTCTGTTATAACTCTAGTTTATGTTCGCCATTTTTCCTGATATTTGTTAAGTAATATCTCGTCAAGTTGTTTTAGTTGTATGTGGAAGGAAAAGTAAAAACTCATGGTTGAATCCATTTTTTTATCAAAGTTCAAAATTACCCTATGCAAAAGTATTGGATACATGACACTTTATTCAAATTTCCAATCGGAACTTCGTATTTTAAAAGACTTTAAATATCCAAATTTTCTATAGTATTGGAATGTTATCTCTGACCAATCAGAGAAGCACACAATTGTTTACAAGATAGTGCTACTAATCAACTGACTCTTTGATGTGCATTCTGCAATTCAACGATTAAAAATGGCAAAAACTAAAGAATTATCCAGAGATATGCGTGATAGAATCATTGAACGTCACAAAGGAGGACAAGGTTACCGAAAAATTAGCAAAGAAATGAATCTAGCACTAAGTTCAGTAGGAAATATCATCAGAAAGTATAAGAAGTATGTCGACGGTAGAGCAAACCTTCCAAGAAATGGAAGACCGAGAGAAATAAATGAGAGTACTTCAAGGTGGATCAGCAGAAATGTGCAAAAAAACACTCTTCATTACTCGTTCTGAAATTAAAACTGATCTTGAGGGTGCTGGAATTAATGTAAGTAAGGATACCATTAGGAGAACTCTATATCGTACTAGATTTCATTCAAGATCACCAAGAAAAGTGCCTTTACTGAAAACCAGGCATGTCAAAGACCGATTAAGTTTGTCGAAACTAATGAAAAGAAAGGTATGCAATTTTGGGAAAAGGTAATCTGGTGGGATGAAACGAACGATGAACTATTCGGAAGGAACACAGCGACACGAGTTTGGCGAATAAATGGCACTGCCTTCAACAAGCACAATACCATCCCCACAGTTACGTTTGGGGGTGGTTCT
Source organism: Acanthosepion esculentum (assembly GCA_964036315.1). NCBI lineage: Eukaryota > Metazoa > Mollusca > Cephalopoda > Sepiida > Sepiidae > Acanthosepion > Acanthosepion esculentum. The sequence goes on along the minus strand of OZ038493.1, from coordinate 27,685,033 downwards.
ATTATGATGTGGGGATGCTTTTCATCCAAGGGCACTGGTGAGTTACAAGTTATCCATGGTAGAATGAATGGTAGCATGTACAGGGAGATTCCAGAGAAGAACCTTCAGAAATCTGCAACGTCTTTAGGACATGGTCGGAATTTCGTGCTTCAACACGACAATGATCCCAAATATACCGCAAAACTTACAAAGGAATGGTTTGAAAATAGTTGTATTAGTACTCTCAATTGGCCAAGTCAGTCTCCTGACTTGAATCCAATTGAGAATTTGTGGAATACTTTGAAGGCTAAAGTTCATAAGCGGAATCCACAAAATATCAAGCAATTAGAGGAATTATACAAGGAAGAATGGGGTAAAGTTACAGTGGATCAGAGTGAAAAACCTGTGGCCAGCTATAGAAAGCGACTGGAAGCAGTGAAACAAAACAGAGGCCACGCAACAAAATATTAAATTGATGTATCAAATATGTTTTCATAGGGTAATTTTGAACTTTGATAAAAAAAATTGGATTCAACCATGAGTTTTTAATTTTCCTTCCACATGCAACTAAAACAACTTTACGAGATATTACTTACCAAATATCAGGCAAAATGGCGAACATAAACTAGAGTCATAACAGAAAATAACATGTATCCAATACTTATGCGTGTCACTGTATATGTATAATATATATATATGTATAATATATATATGTATAATATATATATATATATGTATAATATATATATATATATGTATAATATATATGTATGTATATATATGTATATACATATATATATATTATATATATATGTATATACATATATATATTATATATATATGTATATACATATATATATATATACACATAAACCAGCCTTCCAAAAATCACCCAAACCTTTAAATATCTCCTTCTCCAACATCCGTGGCATTAGAACCAACTTTTGCAGCGTTGAATCTTTCCTCATTGCTAAGTGCCCGGATATACTGGCCCTGTATGAGAGCAATCTTGACTCCTCTATCCCTTCCTCTGATCTCTCGATCCCTGGATACCTTCCTCTCCTCAGAAAAGACTCTCTAACCCACATGCATGGCGTGGGTGTCTACGTAAAGGACCATCTCCCTCTGGCTAGAGAGTGCTCTCTCGAATCGCCGGATCATTCGTACTTGTGTCTCCGGCTATCTCTTCTCAATGTTGAAAGCTCTCTTTTCTTCCTCTACCGCTCTCTATCCTCTCAGGACTGCGGAATACTCGATGTCATTTCTGACAGCATAGATAGGACCCTCGCTCTCCATCCGTTCGCTCACATATTTGTGTTTGGCGATTTTAACGCCCAGTGGCTTAAGAATGCTAGTACCGACCTCGCAGGCATTCATACTCTCAACTTTGCAGTCTCTCAATCCCTCACACAGATAATCGATTTCCCCACGCGTTTTGCTTACAATCGTGACTGTAAGGCCTCACTCCTCGACCTGTGTTTTACCTCCATCCCTGAGTCTTGTAGTGCCACGCAGCTCTGTCCTATCGGTAACTCCGATCATGCTGTAGTGTCTGTTAGCATCTCCTTCAGCCCTACCCCCTTCAAGGAGCCTCCTACCACCAGAACCACATTCTGCTACCAACGGGCTGACTGGGACTCGTTTCGTGACTTCTTCCGCGATGTCCCCTGGGATGCTGTATTTAAGCTCCCCATTCAAGATTGTGCTTCATAGGTCTCTTCCTGGGTTAAAGCTGGAATCGACGCTTTCATCCCCTCCAGGAAATTCAAGGTCAAACCGCGCTCCTCCCCTTGGTTAACAGCTGCTTGCTCAGCCGCCATTGCCCATAGGAACCACTTCTTCCACCGTTTTCGTAGTGATATGTCTGACTTCATTAGACGTCTATTCACCTCTGCCCGTAACGAGTGTAAGCGTATCCTCAACGAAGCTAAGTCATTATTTGCTGTTCGGATGAAAGAACGTATTGCATCTCGCAAATTCGGCTCCAAAGATTATTGGCGCCTCTGCAAGAGCGTTCTGAACAATAGTAAACCCTCCATTCCTCCCCTGTTCAATCAGTTTGAGGTCCTAACCACCTCTGCCGACAAGGCTGAATGCTTTGCTTGCAAGTTTTCTTCCAATTCAACGTTAGACTCTTCCGGGGTACCCATGCCCGATTTCCCTCCCAGAACCGAGGCCCTTCTGAGCGGATTGCACATATCCGCGTCGTTGGTATTGGGCATTATTTCTAACTTAGATCACCACAAGGCTACTGGTGGTGACGGCATACCAGCCACTGGCCTGAAGAAATGTGCGCCTGAACTGGCGCCTGCTCTCTCTAAATTATACAACCGCTGCCTCAAGGAGTCTTGCTTTCCTGACTGGTGGAAGTCCTCAACCATTGTTAAGAACTCTGGTGACACCTCCGACCCTTCTAATTACCGTCCTATCAGTCTCTTATCCCTCTTCGGCAAAGTCTTCGAAGCCATTATCAACACCGATGTGATTAGTCACCTGTTATCCCATGATCTGCTCTCAGACAAGCAATATGGTTTCCGCTTTGCCCGATCTACAGCTGATGTGCTTATGGCCATCACTGAATTTGTCTTCCAAGCTATTCATAATAACGGTAAAGCTCGTGCCGTGGCCCTTGACATCTCCAAAGCGTTTGATAGAGTTTGTGATGCCGGCCTTCTTCGCAAGCTCCAGGTTTATGGCATCACAGGTCGATTGTTTGACCTAATACAATCATTCCTGTCAAACCGTGAATTGAAGGTCGTTCTCAATGGGTTCATCTCCAGCACCTATTCCACTAATGCAGGTGTTCCTCAAGGCTCCATCCTAGGCCCTACTCTGTTCCTCATATTCATAAACGACCTTCCTGACGCCATAGATTCCCAAGTCGGCATCTATGCGGACGACACCACAATTTACTCCTGCCCCAAACACAAATCCAGTGATGCTGACAAAATTAACCTGGCATCTCGGATAGAAAAGGACCTCCAATCGGTTGTGAATTGGGGCAAGAAATGGACGGTTAACTTTAACGCCTCTAAAACTAAACTGCTCTCTATTAACCACCACAATGATCCATCCCTGCATCCCATTAGAATGTCTGATGACTAACTTCTCGAGAGCTCTTCTCTGTGGCTGCTCGGTCTCACGCTGGCCGCTGATCTGAGATGGAACAAATACATCGAGTTAATTGCATCATCTACCGCAAGGAAAATTGGCTCCCTGTTCCGAGCCAGGAAATTTTCTCCCCGGAATCTATCCTCCAAATCTATAAATCGACCATTCGCCCTTCCATGGAGTATTGCTGCCATATATGGTCTGGAGCCCCTGCTGTCTGCCTCAGGGTTCTTGATAAGATACAGAGACGGATATGCAATGTAATTGGCCCCTATCTGTCATCTCGTCTGCAGTCTCTCTTTCACCGACGCGACGTTGCCTCGCTCTGTCTTTTTTATAAATACTTTCACGGTAATTGCTCCGAGGAGCTGCTTTCGCTGGTTCCTAGACCTCATGAATTTAAACGTCCCACGAGGCTGGCATCCCATTCCCACCCCTTCACCGTTGAAACTGTTAGATGTAGACGTCTCTTCTACTCCAATATCTTCATGTCTCACACATCTCGCCTGTGGAACTCCCTTCCTTATTCCTGTTTCCCTGACAAATACAATCTCCAACTATTTAAGTGTAACGTCAATCGACATCTCCAGTTGCCTTGATCTATCCTCTTCCCTTCTCCACATCCTTTCACCTTTCATTCCCATCTGCTCTCGCTCCAAATCATCTGTAATCCCCCTAGCCTTGATCGATCCACTATCTTTCTGCACATCCTCTCCTTTACCATTCCTATCTGCTCTTCCTCCAAACCTTCTGTAACCCCTTGCGTACTAGTGGCTTCCAGGTTTGCTTGGGGTGATATGCTTAAAAAAAAACGAAAAAAAAACGTACATATATATATATATATATATATATATATATATATATATATATATATATATATATATATATATATATATATATATATATATATACATACATATATATATACATACATATATATATATATATGTGTGGGGGGGTATATACCATAAATTCCCTCAGAGGACGAAACGCGTCAGCTAAGATAAGTTTTACAATTGTTTTTATTCACACGCAACCCCCCCACACACGTATATATATATATATATATATGTATATACTTATACATATATACATATATATATAATTATATATATAACCATATATGTAACTATATATATATATATATATAGCTATATATGTAGTTATATCTATGTATATGTGAATATGTATATTTATACATATGTGTATGTGTGTACGTGTATGTGCATGTGAATAAAACCTCACTTATGATTTGTTCTGATAGCATTCTCTGCGTTGAATTTGATTTTATTAAGATGACACTTTCAAAAAACGGATGTCCTTTGGATGTTTTAGATTATGTTATCCATGATGTCACCAATAAATTTCGTAGGGTTAAGCCGCATTTTGTTAAAAAATGTCCAATTTATTTGCATCTTCCCTTTATTGGTTCAGAGTGTGAGTCTTTATCTAGACGAATTCTCGCGTGCGATTAATAGCTCTTATTTTTCGGCTAATGTTCAGGTAATATTTGTTACCCGTCCTGTTTTCTCTTCCATTCGTAAGGATGCCCCCACCCTATCATGTTAATTCAGTGACAAGAAAAATTAGCTGTTACGACATTTCCGGATTCCCAAAAAAACCTTTTAAACCAGAAATCTGAAGTCTTAAGTCCTTGCTTACATCTCAGAAAAAAGTGCATATGAGGCTGGATAAAAAGAAATTTAACCCCGCAACACTTGCTGCTGCTCCTGCTGCTGCTTCTTCTTCTACTTCTTCTACTTCTACTACACTCGACGTCGTTTGTCTATTTTTGAAAATAATAGTATAGCATTCTTTACACAATATAAGTGTAGTTGTGGACACGACTACTTCGGGCGGACGTCCCAGCGTTTGGATCTGAGAAAAAAAAGAACACTTAGCCCACCAGGATTTTGAATCCGGATGCCAGGAAAAGTCAACTAATCAATAATTCCGGCTCTTCTATTGCAGGGCATGTAATAAATAGCAGGAAAGCATTGTTTCGTACTGAACTCTGGAGTCGATTTTAATGGATTCAGCACAAACTGAGAATACTTACCTGTGATCTTCTTTTAACAGGTTCAAAACAGAGAATACAGAAATTTAATTCTACATTACAGGCTCTGTTGTTTTTATTACTCTCTGCTAAAATTCTAAATGATTGATATTCTAGTTACAACGCTTTTGATATTCATATAATAATCATTCTTAGTTTCATCAAAGCAGACGCCATTTGATAATGAAAAACAAAAGTCACATTGTTTTGGCGTGTTGTATTATGAGCATGTCAACTCGAGGTCAACCGTGCGGACGTAGGGAGAAACTTGACATTGTTATTTATGGACCAATCAGAAAGCGTTGTTTCGTACTGAACTCTGGAGCCCATTTTAATGGGTTCAGCACAAACTGAGAATACTTAGCTGTGATCCTCTTTTAACAGGTTTAAAAGAGGGAATGTAGAAATCAAATTCTAAATCTGTCTATATTTCTGAGATGAGGTATTATGTACATTATTTACATTATTCGGACTATTGTCCTCATCTTTGTCGCCATATTTGTTACAACGTTTCAGCCGTTGTACGCTCCGGCCTTCTTCAGGTGGTTGGAATGTCGAACTGAACCCTTTATTTCGCTCACTGGCGTAGACTGTTCTAGTTCCACGTGCCATGTTTAATGGATGTCAGTTATCAGTTATCTCCTGTTAATTTTTCCCTCTGAAAGTTCTCCACTGCCTTAAACGGGTATTGAACTCACACTCTTTGGGTCCTGTCACTGGATCTAACCAACGCATTTATCCACTGTGCCATGTCCTCAAGTGTGTGTGTGTGTGTGTGTGTGCGCGCGCGCGCGCTCGTGCGTGCGTGTGTGCACGTGCGTGTGTGCCCGTGCGTGCGTGCGTGTGCGTGCGTGTGTGTGTATGTGTGGTCAGAGTTGAATTAGACCAGAAAACAGTGGTATTAAAAAGTGCTCATTAGACGTTAAAAAAAAACAAAAGTAAAAGTAACAAATAGAGTTTTTTTTTAACTTTGAAGCTAGCAAGTCTTAGGTAGTCTACCAAACTACCATGTGTTGAATTTAAGAGAAAAAGCAAAAGGTATCCGTTGGTAAGGTGGATTTTTTTTTTAAATGGCAAAACTGTACAACAACCACGACCATATTTCCAACCTCTGCCAACAAGAAAAAATAGCTGTTACGACATTTCCGGATTCAAAAAAAACTTTTAAACCAGAAATCTGAAGTCTTAAGTCCTTGCTTACATCTCAGAAAAAAAAATTCTTAAGTGCATATGAGGCTGGATAAAAAGAAATTTAACCCTGCAACGATGCATTTACAATACACTTGCTGCTGCTGCTGCTGATTCTTCTTCTTCTTCTTCTTCTTCTTCTTCTTCTTCTTCTTCTTCTTCTTCTTCTTCTTCTTTCTATTACACTCAACGTCGTTTGTCTATTTTTGAAAATAATAGTATAGCATTCTTTAGTTTTTTTTTTAAATAAAAGAAGCGTTAGGTGGTCATTTGATAAGAAATCGCCTCAGGTTACCGTAAGGGTGAAACCAACGTAGCGAAATCAACTGAACTCCTATTTTTAAATTAAAATGTTCACACACACACTGGGTTGTATATTTATATTTTCTGTCTTATTTCAGTTAGGTTCCTCGACTAGTCATGGCCAGCATGGCCAGCATGGCCATCATCATCATCAGAAGATTTTAGAAGATACATTCTGCTTCTTGGTAGCAGTGAACTGCAGGAGTGATTGGCTGTTTATGAAGAAACTGAACTTTAGCTGTAGTTTTCAATTGTTTTTTTATCGTTAATTTTGGTTGGTAGTTGTGTTGGTCAAACGGCATCTTTCAAGCTGTTTTTAAGTTTGAGGCCGGGACAATTCATTAGTCGTAGAATGCCATTCTTGGTCTTTTTGACAGTTTTAATTGTTGATGGGAGGGGGGGTGTTAAGTGTATCTTATATTTTAATTCACTGGGAGTGTGTATGATGTGTGTAAGTATATATATTGGTATAAGTAGGTGTATACGCTTGAGACCTCAACACCCCTGCAAGCATGTCTGTCTTGTGTGGGTGTGAAATATGGGTAGGACCTGATTTATGAGCTTATATATTAATTCGATCTGTGTTGCCAAATTGGTAGTGAAGCCCGTCTTGAAGTGTTTTGAGGTGTAATATCCATTTGTCTTAATATTCTTCTAATATTTTTCTATGATAATCTTTTCTGTCTGATATATATATATATATATATATATATATATATATATATATATATATATATATATATATATATATATATATATATTCTTATATTGACCCTTAAGTAGAAGAATGCATTCCCTTTAAACATTGGGAACCATAAGGAAAATTAATCCCTTTTAATAATATTTGGAAATAAACGGTCTTGTCCTGATGAATATAACGAGAACGGAAACACGTGTAGCAAAAATGAGTAAAATAAAGTATAATATATATTTACAAAATCCATATTATATTCCAAAAAGGTTTGCGTTTTCCCTCTTTATTTTGAAATATACGATATTCTCTCTGAACAAGTATAAACTTTCCCTTATATATATATATATATATATATATATATATATATATATATATATATATATAGAGAGAGAGAGAGAGAGAGAGAGAGAGAGAGAGAGAGAGGGTAGAGGGAGTGGAAGCGTGAGGTATGGATTGGGGAATCGGAGAGCAGATTTCTAAGTTCAGTCGAATCTATTACATTCACGTACGTGTTTGGGAAAGGAATTAATCCTCATCTTTCCCCTTCAGCTATTGGTAACTAGACTGTATTCTATAGACTTGGGGGGGAACTGATCAGGTAGAAGAACAATTCAAAACCAACGGCGGCTTGTTTGGTGACCTTCTGGAAAATAGTGCTCCAGGGGTCTTTATTCGCCCCATTCAAAAGTGTGGTTGATTCTGCACAAGACCTTCACTACTATAATGAAATGATATGTGCTGGTGTCTGGCTGTCACTTCCTAGGAACTTAGCTGCTTTAGCCTCATACGACGGAAGAGTCCACCATATATACATATATATATATATATATATATATATATATATATATATATATATATATATATATATATATATATATATATTATATATATATATATATACAGGAGGGCAACAGATATTCGTAGGCATACAAATTGTAAATGTATTGTATCTCCAACTAACGAATTAACATACTTTTCAAATAATTAACAGTAAACAGATGCATAATGAACAAATATGCATAGATAACAGAAAAATGATTTAATAGAAACAAACGTATCCATTTTAATCGGTGAAAAAATATTCGTACACTTAAATTTCAGATGTTAAAATTATAAATTGCTTTACTACTGTAGATTATTAAAGTAGAATATTCTGGAATGTTCCAATAATGTTATCAGTAGTTACTGTTAGCATAAAAATACCAACAGAACGTTCTGTAATTTGCATTTGTGCAAGAAGGTTATCATCATATGAAGAGGGGAAGAATTGACAAATTCGCAAAAAGAAGTGATTTGTCATGTTCAGGAAAGAAACTAAAAGTTACAGGAAAATCTCAGACAAACTGAATATTCCATCTATTACCATTTGTTCTTTCATTGCGCGGTATAAAAATAGAAAACTGTTGAAAACAAAAGAACACGTGCTCCACAGAAGATTTCTTCAAGATCTTGGAAATTAATGCGTCAAATTAAACATAATTCAATGATTAATTGTCAAGCTTTTATCGGGAATCTGTGACACGAAACGGACAAGAAGCAATGAAATCCATATGATCAATATAAAGTCTCGCTTCCCTCGGAAAACTCAACTGCTACTGAAAAGACACAGAGTTCCCAGGTTGAAATTCGTTCGTGAACATAAGGATAATGAAAAATCGTATTGGGAAAGAGTATTATGGACAGACGAAACAAGTTGTTTGGACGTAATTCTAGAAAACATGTATGGAGGAAAGATGGCGATGCCTTCAAACAAACAAACAAAACGGTTCCAAAAGTGAAAGTTTGTAGTGGCAGCCTCGTGGTTTTGCGATGTTTTTCTGCAGAAGGTACGGATAACATATCAGTAATAGATGGTAGAATGAATGCCGTAGCATATCAAAATGTTTTGAAAGCAAATTTAATGACTTTGGTTGAAAATCTTCAACTTCCTCCATATTGGATCTTCCAAGAAGATAATGATCCTAAGCACACTGCATAATCTGCGAAGAAATGGCTTGCTAAAAATAATGTAAATATCCTGAAATAGCCAAGTCAGACTCCCGATTTAAACCCAATCGAGAATCAGTGGCGTTATTTGAAAATTCAATCCAATAAAGAACTGCGACGAACATGTGAAGACCATATGCGAAGAAGAATGGAACAAAATACCAACTATAATTTGCAAATCAATAATTGGGGACTACAGGAAGAGGTTGGTTGCTGTAGAACTGAATAATGGTTATTCTACCAAGTGTTCAATGAAGATTATGTATTATTTTTGTATTTTTTCACCGATTATAATGGATAAATGGGGTTTATTTATATTAAATATTTTTTCTGTTTTCTATGCATATTTAATTCTTACGCATCTGTGTACAGTTAATTATATGAAAAGTATGTTTATTCATTAGTTGAAAATACAATAAAAATTTGTATGGGTACGAATATTTGTTTCCTCCCCACTGTGTGTGTTTATATATATATATATATATATATATATATATATATATATATATATATATATATATATATATATATATATATATATATATAAAGAAACAATAATAAAATTCGCTGCTTTTATGCAACTTAAATTTTCATATAGACAACCAATTTGTTATACGAATCAATCGAGATTATCAGTGATATATTTAGGTGACCTTTATATTCTTTGCGGAATATATTGAGATCGATATGGGTGTAACATTATCATTTAAGGAGTACTGTTTTTTGAGAACTTTTTAATATTTTACGTTATCTATCTATGAATATTTTTACCAATAATTCAGTGTGATATAGATTCCTCCGGTTGCGTTTTGAGAAAACAGAAAAAACGAACTAAAATATTGGGTATTTGTAATAATTTACATCCAGCGTGAGTATTGGATACCTTTTTGTGACCCTTTGAATATAAAGAGTTGGCAAATATTCATATATTTATGCTGTGTTAGTCGGAACGAAAGATGGTTAGGTTGTTTCAGGATAATAATTTTACAGTTTAATTAGTAAAACCCTATCGTCTTTGTAAAATGATGTAGCAAATTCCAAAAAGTAAGTAAGGGGAGCCAGCATCTCTTCAGTGTCGGGTTTGAAGAACTCGTAGAAGATGGGAGCTGGCACAGTTGTGGAGAGCTACTGTTGTCACCTAGAAAAGTCTGCTGAATAAGGAATAGCCAAAACTGAGGTTGGAAATGAAATGGTAAATCTTTATAATATTAGCAGTGTAAAGTTGGTAAACGATTGTTAGAGTTGGACTATTTAACAGCATATTCCGATATTTACCTGCCTCCATACAACGTAGGATGCGGCATAAGAACATATTTAATGTCGGGAAATGAGTATTTTCCACTTGAGAGGAGATTGTCCAGTACTCAGTGACATTTAAGATGATTTATATTACATAGCGGTTGATAAGCGTTGCTTTGTTTCCAAATACATTTGATTCTTCCATAATATTTTGTTTGGCTTTACGAAGGCAACTTCGGATTTCGCCGTAAAATTTTCCGTCGTCTATTAAGACATTTGCCTGAAAAGTAAAGTTAATTTTAATTTCTTAAACAATATTCACTTAGAAAAATGTTACTATATAAGAACCGATGTTTTTTATCTGCATATATATATATATATATATATATATATATATATATATATATATATATATATATATATATATAATGTATGCATCCTTGTGCAAATTAATTGAAACAAAACGAATAATTCCGTTATTATTTACTCTTTGTTTCGAATTTTTCCAATGAAACATGACCCAGTACACATGTTAGTACTTCATATGTCCATTCCACGAAGTTGTTCTTTACAGATACGCACTTGGATTTAAATTAGGAGAGATTCCGGGCTAGTCTATTGTACTTTAATTTGCTTACTGGTAAAGCTTGCCAGTGTGTTTGTGCAGCGTTTCAATTTTCGTACGATTCCCTGGGGTAATGTCCATCGCAGAAAATGAATGTAGGACAACTAATTGACAGTCGAGACAATAGTATCTGGGCGAGATAAAAATATAATGGAATCATGAATGATGCAATATTTTTCAAAGCCAAAAAAAATTTCATCGTACACGCCGAAAATAGATTCAAATTAATGCACACTACATATGGCCTAATCTGCATAAAAATAGAAATCAGTTACAGCCTGTCACTCGAGTGGGTCTAAAACTGACCGTATGGTGAAAGAAAGGAAACTAAAACGGTTGTTTCAATTAATTAGCACAATAGTGCCCAATGTATTTATAAGGATTGGGACATACCCATTAGTGTTCATATGTACGGAATACAACACTGTAATAGAAATAAATATTCAAACGTATAATTCAGAGAAATGCTTGAGAACGTGATCCATTTATCCTTTATTCAGACATGGCCGGCCAGTTGCTAATAAAGACGTGATTGCTTATAGTTATAAATTCTTTTAAATATTTGCTAAAATATTTTGACGACTGTGATGAACGATTTGGACGCGTCGCTTCACAATTGATAGATCAGAATAGATGGAAAAAAAAACATGGCGCTGATTCAGACTGAAAGCAAAGGCTGTTGTAATTTCAATAAGTGAACTTTGAACCGTGGCTCAAGTTTCTACGGCACGTATTGTGATTACAAAGAAATATTTTATATTTAGCAAGCCTGATACCTCGCAGCGAAATCCGAACCGAAAGGCCAATTACGTGGCATCATATTCTGAACGTAGTGCGAAGACGTTGAAGTAATAATTTCCTATCCACAATAGTTTAACATTACTCTTTGCGTAATGAATATTTACAAATTGGATGTGAAGAAATCATAAAAATACCAGAAAAGACTGATATAAAGAAAGATAGGCCAGTTACATGGTAAGCAGTTACCTGGTTGAATTTATTTCTGTAACAAAATGTCGGCAATTATGTTTGATTAAAGTACTCAGAGAACAAGTATCTGAGGAAAAGCTCTGGGAGTAATAGCTGCAAATAGCTAGAGACTAGCACTGCTTGAAATTTTTCTATCGAAATAAAAATATAGGTGCAGTGTTAATGGCAATATTAACCGTTTACCTATAAGGAAACATTTCACATTCATGACCTAACAGAGAGCAATGTTTTTGGTGGAAATTTATAAAATATTTCTGTTAAAATAATTTTTCATAAAAATAGATGTCTCAAGTCCAATAGTTGTTAAGGGTTCTTTCTGATATTGATGGTGATTTTCTTCCTAATCTTTTATTTTAAATAGTGACAAATGTCTATATCTTTGCCATTATTTTCTCTTCGAGTTACAGGTGCTGTCCATTTTAGTTTTTACTGCTGTTGGTAGTCCTCAAATGATATTTTTTTCTATTATTTGGCTCAGTTATTTGTTTATAGATTATATCATATATAATTTCCATTTATTGTTTAATAAATTCCTCAACAAATAAAATAAAATTTTATTTAATTACATATTTAATATTTTATGCTTTTCCGCTGAATGTGATGTGAAAATATCTCGACGAACTCTAAAACCTGGTTCTCATTAGAGAATTAATTTCGAATTTATGATGATTGAATAAGTTAATAATTGGTCAGGTGAATATAGAGAAATATAACGGAACGGGTAGAGCAGGCCAAACGAGTTTCCCAATCTTTCCAGTGTTATTCCTGTGGCCTGAGGCTGTACATTGTCATCGAAGAGAGAAAAAAACCTGTTGACAAGTGCACTGTGCTTTTCGAACGAGCTTTCATGGACACGTAGCAGATGCTGGATGTATAAATGTGCTTTTAAGGATTCACTGCAGTTTAAGAATACTAAATACATACTATGTCGAAGATGTTACCACGCGAACAACATTACCTTTCTTCAATAGACTTAAATATTTAAGATTCTGTACCAGCTTGATTCTGTTGTCTCCAGTCTGTAGCGTGCATGTCTCTGACAACCATACATTCTGCTTTTTTAGAATGAATGTCTATTTCTTCTATATTACATTCCATTATTGCCTTATCTCGGAAGTCCCAGAGTCTTCGTTCTGTGTCAGCCATCTACAGGGTAGGCAACAACAACAACAACAACAACAACAACAACACACACACACAGACAAGCACACACACACACACACATAAAAATGCACACTTAAAAAGAAATCCACACAAAAATCCACGCCACCAAGTTTCCATTTCCCTCTCTTTATTGCTGTTTCTCCCTCTATTTCACTCTGATTCTCACTCTCTCCCTTTCTCATCCTTTTCCAATCCAGATTCGGTAGAGACACTAACGGTTTATTGATTTTTTTCTCCTTTCAGGTACCGGGTTCGTTCAAGACGTGAATAATCATGGCTCTCCGCACCCTACTACCCCGTGTAGTTCTTCATACCGCTTATGTTTTAGAGTCCCTCCAACTCCCCGTTCTACTAGCCATTATAATTCTATTACACATTAGTTGCTTAGGTATTTAGCCCACTGACCCGCTGCCATTGTGCTTTCGATATATCCTGTGCGTGATAAATGTTCCAGGATATCCTAACTTAAGACATTCTCTTACATACATGCTCTGTTCATAGCATTCTCATCATCTTGCTGTCTGTTGCCTCTAGTATTCTTTTCAGCTGCGGGCGAATTTTCCGGCATTCACTGCTATGTAGGAAGATTAATATTACAAAATATTCCAGTATTATTTTCCTTGATCTAACAACATTTTCCTGTTTCTTATTTCATTTGTTTTATTTTGTTTCTCATGCATCTTTTACTATTCGTATTCCCGCGTCCCATTTTTCATCCTGCGTTAAAACACTGCACAGATATCTAAACTTCTGTACTTGCTTCATCCTGGTGTTTGAAATTTGTACCTCACATTTTACCTTCTTACAATCAATGATTACGTCTTTCCTCTTACGCTCCATTGTTACCTTGTCTAGTATGTTACGTAGTATTCATTCTCTGTGTGCCGCCAACATAGTCTCATCTGCATATCTTATATTCTCAATATTGCGCTGATCGGGTACGATCTCAAGCTCTTTTAGAATAGCCTCACTGTAGAGCATTGGTTGACAAAAATATTTTCTCTGGGCCGCATTTTGTTCGCTCCAAATTTTATATGACAAAACTCATATTTAAAAATAAAAAAAAACAACAAAAAAACAGAGAGCGGCTTAAAGGGAGATAACCGTAGATGCAAAGTCAGAATGTTATCATTGATAACTCTCTCCTACAATTTGTGGACCCTAGTTACTATATCCTTAATACATGATATAAAGCAAAAATATCACAATGAGAAAATCGGTCAATAATTATTTATAACTATTTATACTGGGACTACTGCATGCAATTACAAGTAATCAATAATAATATTTTAAATTTTCTGATCATATTATTTTTGGCATATGAAGTTTTGAAACTGTTTCTAAATTTTTTAATTGTCTTCCAATCATTCAGCCTCAACTGCTATCCTCTTCCGCCGCACTTATGAGGCGCGTCGCACCGCTTGAGAGGCACTGCTGTAGAGGATAATTAGATATTGTAAAAAAAAAAAAGATACTACCCGGTTTTACGCTTCTTTCCGTTTGAGAGCATCTACACTGTTGCTTTTCTATGCATATGCAGGCGGTTTTTTCTAGAATATTTCATCATTCTCCTTAAATAGATTTAGTTTTCGTGTCGGCTCAGACAGATATTTATGTCGTAAATTATCAAATGCATTTGAGTTATCCATGAAACCTACGTATAATTCTTTCTGCATTTATAATACATCAAGTTTCACCAACCTAAGAGTTGACTGAGACTGAAAATTGAGCCAGTAGCAGCGCCGAAATAACACACGTTACACAACGAAGGATGCTATGAGTTAACAGAACGTGAAATGGTGTTTAGTGTACTTGCCTGATGAACTAGTCACTTACATCTCAACGTTATTTTTTCGTTACTAATATTCAGTCTATACAAGGCCTAAGAGTCATTCATGGTAGAGGGTTTGAGTTGTATGAACTTTAGAGTAAGTTAATCGGCAAATATTCGATCACTGTTCTCTTGGTTCATTCCCGTCTTTATCCCAAATACTCGATTTGTGTTCCCATTCGCATTGTCCAAAAGGACGATTCGTCTTCCTTTTTCAGGGCTCTCCACATCTTCCTCTCATTTGTAGCACTAAGCAATGTTTGTCCGCTTACTCATATTCCTAATTCAAGTTTTGCAATTGCTTTACACAAGCATGGTAAGTAAGTGCATCGATAATTCCATCTGACCATTTTTTCTTTCAATATATCCTATGAGTGCCAAATTCTCCAAGACTTCCTTTGACATTATGTGTTCTTGAATTTTAATTTTTATATTTCTTATTCTAATTACGTTTCGTTTTTGTTCCCATTTCCGTAAATGTCCCTGATATTCTCAGCATTTTTCCGATATAACAACATTTTGTCTTCGAATTTACACTTGTGGGGAGATTGTCCAGTACTCAGTGACATTTAAGATGATTTATATTACATTGCTGTTGAACAAACGTTGCTTTGTTTCCAAATATATTTGATTCTTTCATAATATGTGTTTGGCTTTATGATTGCGCCTTCTGATTCCACGTAACATTTTCCGTCGTCTGTTAAGACATTTGCCTGAAAATTAAAGATGATTTAATTTCTTAAACAATATTCACTTGGAAAAAATGTTACTATATAAAAAAAAAGATGTGTTTTATCAACAAATATTGTTTTAACAAGGTATCTTCGATGTACACCTTTGTGCAAATTGAAATAAAGCGAATAATTCCGTTATTATTTACATTTCTTTTCGTAGTGTTCCAATGAAACATGACCCAATGTAAATGATAGTACTTCGTATGTCCGTTCCACGAAGTCGTTTCTTGCAGAATGACCACAGATTCTCAGGAGAGTTTTCGGGCTAGTCTATAGTACTTTGTTTTGCTCACTGGTAAAGCTTGCCAGTGTGTTTGTGCAGCGTTTCAATTTTCGTACGCTTCCCTGGAGTAATGTCTATCGCAGAAAATGAATGTATGACAACTAATTGACAGTCGAGACAATAGTATCTAGCCGTGATAAAAATATAATGGAATCATGAATGATGCAATATTTTTCAAAGCCAAAACAATTTCATCATACACGCCGAAAATAGATTCAAATTACTGCACACTACATATGGCCTAATCTGAGTAAAAATAGAAATCAAGTACACCCTGTAAACGTCAATGGGTGAAAAACTGACCGTATGGCAAAATACAGGAAACCAAAGCGGTTGTTTCAATTAATTTGCACAAGGGTGTACACGTGATACTAGATAGATTAGTATTCAATGACAGTTATCTCTTTTGGAAAACCAATGTTCTTTGTCTTTTTGCTCGTGTCAAATTTCAAAGGTTTTATAAGACAATATCGTTCTGTTTTTTTTAATTTTTACGATGTCTGGAGGTGAAAAACACGATTCTGTAAATGTGCAAAATACGACTATTCTAATTGTGAGAATTTATGTTTTTTTTTATTTTCATGGCAGTTATAATCTGACAATGCTGTATGTACGATCCCTTATTCATTTAGAAGCAATCATCTTCAAATAGAGATGTTAAAAATGGACTGAAGATAGAAGACCGCTTGTTTCCTGAAAGAAAGATTATTGATTATTTGAAATTATTTGATTTGAAATGTAACTCCTGTCCTCCGTTGTGTTTCCCTCAATGCGACTTGAATCAACAACTCCAGCCAACTCGACGTCATCCAACTGCCGACTACATCTACGCCTTCAGCCGAACAGAAATGGCAATTAGTACCATCACAGCAGCAGCGAGGCTTCTCTCAAATACCACAAAATATACATTCTCCGATATATTCTGAAACGTTTGCATGAAAACAAAATCGAGCGAAAAACACGGATACAAAGAAACCTTCCCCGTTGACTTTCGTCTTTAGCCGATGTGTAAATTTTGAAACATTTACTGTAAGGCCATAGCTGACAAGGGTTTCATTGAGTAAAACTTAACAGATAAATCTCTTCCGAAACAGAAACAATGATCTGGAATTCGAATGAAATAGCACATAAACGGAATTCATCATAACAATTCAGAATGTGGGATTAATAGATTCTAAACAGATCAAACACAAGTGGGGCAGCAATAACACATTTAGTATAGGAAATTAGTTGAGTAAAAGGTGCTATAAAAACCAATGTATTAACCCGAAAAATCAGTCAGATCGTCAGATCCCGACTCTTAGATGAATGCCATCCCCAAAGTATCATCTGTGTGCAACCGTTTTCTCAGATCGATGATTTAAAATGGCCTCAAACGAATAATTCTTATAAATATTAATTTAGACTGTCATTCATCAAACTTTATAGATTGGAGCTACAGAACCAGGAAAAGAAGCTTTACCAAAAAATAAAAATAGAAATCATTTGAAAAAGTCAGAACAAAAATGAATTAGAAACTAGAAGTGAAAATACTGATATAATCAAGCTGATCATTTTCTACATTACCAAATACAAAAGTCTTCGAAGGAAATTCCCATCAGTACGAGAAAGAGCAAAGACAGTGAATATCAGAAGTTCAATTTCCTAAAAATATGTTTAATGGAAACGATTAATAAATTTAAATAAACAGTTATTCAAGCTTTTCGGTTACTGAATGCTGAATGTTTCCCGTATTAGTATGGGGTGTACCAGCTAGCCACAATTTAAGGGATATTTCGTGTTAGGAAGAATAATACGATTTAGCCTTCCAATAACCGGACACCGATACTAATATTGGCATTAGTGTAGCCACTGATACACTAACACCGAATGAGGATACGGAAAGATGAAATACTGGACCGTACCCAACAAGACATTTAATAATGCAGACAAATTATATACACATATTAAAAAGGTTTATATGCCCCAAACACAAGATTGATCATATCTTCCAAAGGACCGAGGGTGTTTAACGAGAACAGAGAAATGCCATACCAACTTTAGAGGCAGTTGACTGTCCATTGATGGGTTAACAGGACTTACTTCTTTCTCCACGCTAGGCTGGGTACCAGCAGACCAATTTCCACGTGGTGTGCAGATTATTAGGATAGATATAGTTTGACCATAAAATGGAAGTTGTTCAGAAATGAATAAGAACTGGTATTTATAGTAAAGATAGAACTATTGCTTAGAGATACAAAGGACAAGAATATGGCTAGCGGGAATAGCGCCCACCTAATGAAAAGGATACGGTACAAAGAAGAAGAAAATAATAAATATGTAATATTTTTTAAAAAGCAAATTTTAGCGACCACGGTCGCAATCTATCTAAATTAGATACCCCGATGTAGTGGATGATAACAATTTAAAATATCTGGGACTACCAGGCGATTTCAGGCTGTTCAAAATGGAGATGTATTGCCGTTGTGAGTATTTGGTGAATGAAATTAAACTGATTGATGACCAATAATTCTATACGTCCCCGAAACACGCGTCTATCAGGCATTTTTAAATCATGACGAAACCACGTTATCCTATGGTGCATCACTATCTGGAGATAATTGATCACAAACCACTATTTCTCTGTGTATCGTGCCGCTCCATGACGAGATAATTGTGACTCTCCTAAGATTCCGCATTTTTTTTGTAGTATAACATTTTCCATACGTGCACATTGATGCCTAGACAAGCAGAGGAAAGCACAACGTGCCAAGAATAACATATCTGAATCTACCCTGGTGGACGAAATAAAGGCTTCGGTTTAAAATTGTAATCACCTGAAGAAGGCCGCAGCGAAAAACAGCCGAAACGTTGTGAATATGGCAATGACGATGAGGATAAAAGTCCGAATAATGTAAATATATATAATCATAATACCTCATCTCAGAGACATAGACTGACTTTCTGTTTGAATTTACAAGTTACCAAAAAGAATTGTCCTACAGGAAAATAACTTAGTGAATTAAAGTGGTGATTGGTGAATATGGTGGCATAGTAATTTTGAGGTCGAACCCTGGCGCGGGCAGTGTGTACTTGGATGTGTACTTGGATGTCATGGAAGCAGACAAGCAATAACTTAACAGTATTAAAAATAAGCACTAAACGCAATATACCTAAACATGGTCAGTGGAACGAGAACAGTCTACCGCCGTAGATTAAATTAAGGGTTCAGTTCAAAATTCCTTGTATGTTGCCCAGATCTATATACATCTCAAGAAGGCCGATAGCCACAACGGCTGTAAAAAATTGCAATAATCACAAATATGAAGATGATAAGTAGTGTAAAAAATGTAAGATTTGTTAACTAAATTTTAATTGGGGTTTTAAAAATTTATAAGAATACGGAAAGTCAGAAAATCGCTTAACTTGCAAAGACTTGTATTAACCATTTCAACCCTGCCTTCCTGAACAATTTTACCTTGAGCCCTGAATCAAAATTCGCAAATAGTTGGTATGTAATGTTTCACGGCATTAAATCATTTTTCTCTACCACTGTTCAACTGGTGGCTGGGCATTACGTCATTTTTCTCTACCATCGGCAAAGCGGTGGTCAGAGCTCAAAGGATTAATAATAAATATCCCGACGCTGCAACAGCCATTGCTCAAATTGCATGTGATCTTAAACTATTACAGTAGAATCCCTCATATCCGGAATCCCTAATATCCGAGATCCCTCATCTCCGGAATCAAGCATATCCGGACTGCCTCATATCCGGAGTACCGCATATCCGGCCATGATTTTGATGTGCATATTAAAACTATTTGGGTGATATGTAACTGATTTGAAATTTCTGTATTTCAGGAAATTTATTTTATATAATTGCTTATGGTTATTTCACCCTAATTGCTTGTTTTGGGAATAAGAGAAAAAGATCAATTTTGGATGAGTTATCGCAACAAGTGGAAATATTTAATAAACTAGATGATGGTGAAGGTTCATTGTAAATAATGACTGAGTTAAACATAGGATGGTCAACATTGTATTATGTAAAATCTTCTAAAGAAAATATTCTCCATCATTCACACTGTTACAATGAACAAGGACATAAAAAAAACATGATTGTGATGGGACCTGGACTGAAATTGAAGAAACTATTGAAAAGGTTGTCAGTTTTATGGAAGAAAAGCCAGCATACAGATATGACCATTGTTAAGAGATAATGTCTTTCGTTTTAAAAATGTCAAGAACAAAAGCAAAACGAAATGCGGAAAAATTTGAGAATGACATTAGAAAAGGAAGAATCATCATGCAACAGCAATAAAGAAATCCTCGTTACATTATTTGTTTTGCATACGTGGCAGCCTTAATTTAATGAATTTTCATTAACATTACATAATTTTTCCTTAAAATCAATTCTGTTATATGCACTCACCATTAGCTTATTTTGTTCAATATAAACCACTGAAAATAAAAGTTAAACCTGATATCAGTTCTTTTATTTTAATCTAAATTTAACCCCTCATATCCGGATTTTGTAAACAATTCCTCATATCCGGAAAGCCTTCTTAGTCCGGTTGTCAGGGATTCTACTGTATAGATATTTGACTTGGTGAATTGAGATATGCAACACTAAATATCCCTTTCTGTAACAACGTATTTCCTTCATATTTAACTGTCTTTTAAACACTTCAAATACTTCTGCCTATGGATCAGTTATAATAAATTTAATAGAGGATAAAATGAAACTGAACAAAGAATATAACAGCTCAGTAAATTGCTACAAACCATCAACCAGAAAGTTCTAGTCATGTTCGTAAATAACCTCGTCAGATCGAAACTTTCATATGGATATCAGCCTGGTGCCAAACACGTTCCGAGATATGTAACCTACCTGCTGTATGCAATCGATTTCTAAGATTAATGTTTAAAAAAGGCTTTGAGCGAGTGTAACCTGAAGGTCTTGGCAAAGATCATTCCTCTTTCAACATTTTGTGGTGGTACTACAGATTTACAAAGAACTGCACCAAATAACAGAAATCGTATCTGTGGAGGACAACCAACAGCAGCAAAAACTAAAATGGATAGAACATTTAACTCAAAGAGATACGATACAGTTTCGTATCTGTTTGTATTGGATGTTTCCCACTCGAGAACTTTCGCGGGTTTATAGTTGTCATTGCTGTGTTTATTAAGGTGAGTAACAGGATAGTTACAAGAATAAAAACAATATGGACATTGATTGTCTAGTGGAATTGTTTCAGAAAGGAAGCCTCTTAGGAACGGCAAGAATACACCGACAAGTGATGAAAGATTCGAGAGAGACAGAAAAAAGGAAAAATGCATCATACCTAAGGTTGCTAGCTTTGGCCTACTATCCATGCGTTAATTACCAGATGTTAAGATCTTATCTGAGAAAACATCATCATCAACAACAACAAAAACAACAACAACAATAATAATAATAATAAATACCATTATGCTACATCAATCATGGCTCGCATGACTTCTGATCTTAATTGATTGGTGTGTTAAAATATACGCGTTTTTTTTTCCTATTGCATTAAGATACAGTATATATGCTGTTCAGTATCAAATATTTGCTTGCCAGCTCCCTGACCCTAACTAGTTGGGCATGGGACTGGTGCTTTGCGACTTTCTTTTCCTGGGCAAATGAGAGAGAGAGTAAAAGAAAGAGAGAGAGAGAGGGAGAGAGAGAGAGAGAAAAGGGGAGAGAGTAAGTAAGAGAGAATGATAGACAGAGAAAGCATTATGTCTTGATGTCGAGAAAACTTTATTTTTAAATTTGATGGATGAATCGGAAACTTCCCAACCGGATATATGTTAACAATCCTAATCAGAGACTGTCTGGGCGGATTTACTTACCTGACATGAACGTATTTCTACTTTGGTTTCTTGTATTCGTCCTAGGCATCACTTTTGAGCAGTTCTGCTTAACGACTCAGTAATAACAATAATAATAGTAATAACACTCTTACTAATACAACTACTACTAATAATAATGAAGAAAGTGTGAAGTATAGGTGAACGATAAACAGCTTTTAACCCTCGGGAAAGTATCTGTTATGATCTATATTTACAACCGAACCAAAAATGCCGTGTTGCTTCCATATCTCTGCTGGCGTTCTACAAGTCTCACTTTCCAACGTTGAAAGATTTCAAAAGCGTTTCCATGTCAAATATTCAAAGGGGCTTAATTTATTAGGTCTACCAGCTGAGACGTTTCCCTTCCTATCCATTTGTAAGGAAGATGTACCACTTAGCTTCTTCCTAAGAACTGTTAAAATTATGAAACTTACTTCCGAGAGGTTGCTTCACCAATTACCACCTTCTTCATGACTGGAGTCAACCGTTATCTATCGTATATATACTCATAATAAACACTTTTTAATTTCCTGTTTTTAACCCCGTCAACAAAATTATTTAGTAACGCTCTATATTGAGTGCCTCTTGGGGTTTGTATTAAATGAAAAATAGTATATTAAAAAGTTGACATTGAAAACGTTGACATGCAGATGGAAATACATGGAATAATTATTAGTAGTAGTAGTTGAAGTGGTAGTGATAGTAGCATGAGAAAGGGAAGATTTTGGGATGTAGCAGTAGTAGAAACGGTAGTGATAGTAGCATTAGTAATGTCTGAGAGAGCAGTATGCTAAATGCATAAAGCTGAGATATAAATATAGGAAGTCAATGTACGCGTGAATAAGTGTGTAGTAATACAAAAGACGATCATTTCCCTTTGGTTGCCACTTAGTGACGTCACTTCGTATAGGGATGAAAGTGGTCAGTCCGTCAGTTGACTGCCTGGAGTCAAAACACAAGAGATGTTCATTCTGCCAAGGTAGCAAGCTACCACGTGGTGCAATTTAAAAGATTACAATACCGTTTTCTTATGGGAATACATTGTCAACAGATATAGAAAATATCTCCCGCTCACATTTCTCATTTTGGGAGAAGAAAAAAAAACCATGACCTGTCGTCTTTCTGTTCTCAACATATGTTTTCGCTAATAACTTTGCAGATAGATCCGTACCGCTCAAATATGGAATCCTAAATATGGGTTCTCCAGAAAATCTGAAGAATCTCCGCTCCAATTCCCATTGGGAATTATTACAAGTAAAACCCTATCATTTCGTTTCCGATTCGCACTGATTGTGTAGAATTTTGTTATAGTTTCTCTGCGTTCGTTACGTGTAAATATGTGTATATAATTTTGCGTGTGACTTACCGACATAAAATTCTCTCTGGCAACAGACATATTTGTCATTCCTTTTGTTCAGGCTTTTTCGTTCCAGTGGTGGAAAAAAGGGGCACAATAATGCCAATAATGGGGAAAATCCAAACTGGGCGAATATTTCTTTCTTGCATCGTCACATGTATACGAGCCAAATGGTCGCTATATGATTAAACCAAAGCGACGCATGGTCTTTTAAATGGGGCTAACTTTGAAATAACTTAGATCTCTTAAATGGCCTCCAACTGAGATTGTTCGCAAGTATCGTGAGCGACTCCCATATCGCCATGACCGCCTCATGCTTAAAACATAAAATATTAAAGAGCCATCTAGATAGCCGGCTATTTGTCTCCTGCATAACACTTGCCCCTGAACAGAGATTTGCAGTTGCGCAAGACCTAAGAGAAAATACCCAACATTATTATTATTATCAGTTGTGTATATTACGCTTCCTTCTTTGTATCCTGTAGAGCCGGGTCCAAACTATGATCCTCATGCGCTATAGTTGAATTGTCATTTAATTGATAGCACTTTTATGAGTATATAGAATGTTCTTAGGAGTGCGTTCTTCTGGAAAACTTTTATGTTGATGTTACCTGGGATACTGTTAGTAAAATTGTTTATTCCTTTTCTCAAGCGGCCCAGAGCTCTGATTACTATTGGTACAGTCTTAGTCTTCATTCCCCACATCCTTTTAATCTTCATCCCCAGGTCTTTGTATTTGGACAATTTCTCGATAGTTTTTATGGAGGTGTTTCTCTCAGATCGTACTGCTATTTCAGTAAGCATACACTTCCTGAATTTTTTGTCTTTTATGATAATATCAGGTCTGTTAGCTTTCATTTCCCTGTCAGTTTGAATTAGCA
This sequence comes from Acanthosepion esculentum, assembly GCA_964036315.1. Lineage (NCBI taxonomy): Eukaryota > Metazoa > Mollusca > Cephalopoda > Sepiida > Sepiidae > Acanthosepion > Acanthosepion esculentum. The sequence continues at coordinate 27,660,749 of OZ038493.1, read as the reverse complement.
TATCCCAGAGGATAGTTACATCGTTATTTTGGGTAACTGTGTCTGGTTGGTGCTCATACCATCTCTCAGTGGTTTCAATTTTGTGCTTCTTGCTTATCTTCGCTCATATTTCGCTATCTTCTTATGTCCGTCCGTATATAAATTTTTTGCTAATCCCGGACACCCTGAAATAGTATGATCGAGAGTTTCATCATCTTCTTCTTCTTCTTCTTCTTCTTCTTCTTATTATTATTATTATTATTATTATTATTATTATTATTATTATTATCTTTGATTTCTCTTGTATACACATTTCCTTCCACCTTCCAAGCAGAGACCTAAGGTCAGAAAGGGCTTCATGATATTTTTCCATTGGTCATTTTTGTAAAGAAAAATCCTAAGATCACACACATTTTACATAAAGGTCTTCGTAATATGTGAGCTGTACATGTGCGTATTAATATTATTATTATAAAATGACCAATCAGTGAAACGAATACTGAGTACAATTATACAATGAAGTGCAAACAGTAATTACCAATTACATATATTGTACTTTCTGCAAAAACAAATTAACTCTTGACAGCAGCTGAAAAGTTAAACTTTCGTTGGTTTGCCAGTATTTTTCCATGGATTTTTTTCCATCATCACTATGCTTAATATTTAAGTTTAAATACAGTAACTTGTTTCCGTGAATTCAGAGGCAATAAAATCTACCGAGAGAATCATACCGCTACTCATTCTCGATTTGAGGGCAGAATTAACAAAATTAATTAATTTATCAAGGTGGACAAAAATGCTGACCACTTATTATAGTATCTCAATTAAGTTAAAAATTTAATGAGAACAAATCTATCTATCTATCGATCTATCTATCTATCTATCTATCTATCTATCTATCTATCTATCTATCTATCTATCTGTTTCTAATCATGATCTATCTATCTATCTATCTATCTGTTTCTAATCATGATCTATCTATCTATCTATCTATCTATCTATATATATATATATATATATATATATATATATATATATATATATATATTTATTTATTTATTTATATGATTCTATTAATTATCTACTCTCTGTTCATCGCATTCTAATCATTATGTATCTATTTATCTATCCTATTCTATTCATAATCTATCTACCCATCTATCACTCTGTTTCTAATCATAATCTATCTATCTATCTACCTATCTATCTATATATCTACCTACCTACCTATCTATCTATTGATTTATTTGATTCTATTAATTATCTTCTCTCTGTGCATCGCATTCTACTCATTATGAATCTATTTATCTATCCTATTCTATTCATAATCTATCTACCCATCTATCACTCTGATTTTAATCATGATCTATCTATCTATCTACCTATCTATCTAATCTCTCTCTCTCTCTCTCTCTCTCTCTCTATATATATATATATATATATATATATATATATATATATATATATTTCTAATCATGATCTTTCTATCTATCTATCAGTCCCGTTTTGTTCAAAACTATATCTTCATCTGTCATCCCACTACCTCTCTCTTTATCTATATCCATAATTCTCTCACTCTTTCTTTCCCTCTCCCTCTGTGTCTTTCGAAGTATATATATATCAATCTCAATGCAAAATATTTTACAAGTAGCTCTATTATTGTTATAGATAAGGAACCAAATTCCATTTTCATGCATCTACTGCCGAGCTTTCCGAATTTTCCGGTTGGAACGTTGCGAGGAAGGCTTTTCAAAAGCGAAGTCGGCGTCCTTTCGTTAAAATCAGCTTAATTAGGGCACTTGTTATATGAGGATACGAATAATTAGAGAGTATAATTAGCTGAGCGGATGGCAAGTAATTACAATTTTATCTGGTACGTTGTGAGAGAATTTCGGATTTGAAATTGCGTTTGTTGCGATTAACCAGGAAAGAGGAGACCAAATATGGTGGAGCCGGCCGACACCTTCTTTCCTTCTTTTTCACTTTCTCTGTTTTGTCTATATCACTTTCATTGCATATTTCTTCATGCGTCTCACGGTCCGTTTATCCGTACCACCGACCGCCTTTCCTTCCCTCTTTATCTCCTCATTCTCTCACTCTTTATATCTATATATATATATATATATATATATATATATGTATGTATGTATATATATATATATATATGCGCGTGTGTGTCTGTGTGTGTCTGTGAGTATGTGTGGGGGAATGCACACCAAGTTTTGTGAGCACTATGTAGATTGAACAATGTCTTCATTTAGAAAGTTTCAAAGCATTTCCGGGTCCCGTCTGACGTTATACAATCCATTCAATGGCGCTCCATGAAAGAGCGAATATCATTTACTGTAATTATGTTTTTTTTTTATCAATTAGTCATTAAGAGTCTTAAATTCCCGAATATGTAGTGTATATATATATATATATATATATATATATATATATACACACACACATATATATATGTATATATATATATATATATATATATATATGTGTGTGTGTGTGCCTGTGGATTTGTGTGTGTATGCGTGTGCGTTTGTATACGTGCCTGTTGATGCTTGAGCATGACTGTGAGTACTGCATGTTTATAAGTATTGTTCAATCAAAACAACATGATAGTCTAAGATTAACAAACTAATTAACATATTCAAGTGAATCCTATCAGCAGCATCGGTACAAACCATTTGATATATTTGTACATTACTTTCAGAAAAATTATCACAAATTCCTTGTTTTAACTCAGAAATTGTTTTCGATTTCAGCCCCTATACAAGTTCTTTCAGTACATCCCACGAGAAGAAATCTACTGGTGTTCAATCTGGGGAGCATAAAGGACACTCAGGTTTTCCACGTCTTCCTAACCACCACAGCTCAAAAGTAAGATTTAAACATCCTCAAACGCGTAAGCCATAGTTAATATTAAGGCCTCATGAAATATTGTTATTTATTTATGTACAGTAAAAGTTAATAATATATAGGACGTTCTTATTGCCGCTTCGTATATTTTTATCTCAAGTTTATTCCTCTGGAAAACTTCTCTCTTCAGGTGACACTAATAATACTACAACAATCGGCTACTCCTTCCCATAAAGGTTGTCCTGCACTTACTACTACTAATAATAAAAAAATTGTTATCTATAAGAGTATCTATATACGAAGACGAACTGTAAAGTTATCATCATCATCATCATCATCATCATCATCATCATCATCATCACCACCATCACCATCATTATCGTCACCCCCTTGACTTTTGCAATCGTAGGCCGGATCTGAATGCTGAAGCCACACTAACTCTTTTCCACACACGGTCTATCAACGGCTGCCATCAGCAATCCGGGTACAGTCATAACTGTCCATTGTTTGACATTTTCCAACCAGCTTTTGCGTTGGCGTCCTCTCCTACGTCCACCACCAACGGTGCCTTGCATGATGGTCTTGCAAGGGCTGCCGTGCCTTGTAATGTGTCTAAAACCACGTCATTTTTCTCCGTTTGACAGTGGCGAGAAGAGGTTCCCGGTGTCTCACAAAACTTTTAACCCTTTTCCGTACAAACTCATTGCTTTTTTTTGTTCCCAGTAGAATGCGCTAGGGAGTGTTCTCATGCATTTGTCCACAAACGCTTGGGTCCTTCACTCTGGAGACTACCAGCTATTTGTGCAGTCTGAACGTTGTTTGGAAACTGATTTTGTTCGTCCATATCCTTGTCAATCGTACGGATTTCAAAGTTGACTGTACCCATGTTTAGATAAGATTACCGCTAAGTATTTAAAAGAGGATACTTCCTCCAGTGAATTCACATTCATAGTAATTTTGACAAAGGTGTTACTGTTTGTGTTATTCACCATTACTTAGCACAAATGGTATCTTCCAGATCACTATTCCAAAATCCGACCGCACCAGAGAGTTTTTCATGGTATGAAATCACGGTCGGTTTGATAACTTTCCAACAATCACCTATATATATATATATATATATATATATATATATATATATATATATATATATATATATATATACACATATATATATATATATTTAAAGACATTTATGATATGTTTAACGTTTTTTTATCGATACAAGTATTTAAGCAAATGCTCTGTTTTATAATAAACAGTATTAAATAACATTATAAATATTATAAAACAGAGCATTTGCTTAAATACTTGTATCTATAAAAATAACGTTAAACATATAATAAATGTCTTTAAATAAATTGTCGGACATTGTCCAATTCAATATATATATATATATATATATATATATATATATATATATATATATATATATATATATATTGGGGCACACATACATGTATGTGTACGTGTATGTATAAAAGAAATACCTATGTTGTGGATTAGCTGAACACCCCACAAGATTCATTGTTCTAAGACTAATTAAACAGCACTCTTACCTACTGAAGAACAGGAGTTAATGGGTAACTTTTTATTACACTATTCTCTGTTGTCCACCGTATATCATATTATTCTCCGGAATAAACTACTTCATATTTTGCATATGTGCGTCAACCTTTTCTTATTTACGACACACCAAGTTGTATTTATGCATATATGTGTACGAGTATACATGTGTATGTATATATGCATACGAAGGTAGACATCGGTGGAGATATATATGCGTACATTTATGTACAAGTATACAATAAACAGGCTCTAATAAATATATATGCTAGTGTGGATGTGTGTTTATGTAAGCGTGTGTAAGTATATATGTGTTTATGATAAAAAAAAATCTGTGACTGAACAGCCAGCAACACCAAATGTCTCTAATATAGATAAAACAGACAGAGGCGGCGCAAGACGCTCTTATGACTGAACATCGGGACATGATAAGCGAAGGTAATTTAATTTGCTTTATAATTCTCATTTACGCACAGTGAACCCAAGGAATCTTTCACAATTTTTGTCTATTTTCATTCTAACCTGAGGAAGTCAAAGAGAGCAGACCTCTCCGACAAAATTTGTTTTTAATAAATTTTCCAATATGTCTCATCTTCATCACTTTTTTTTCTAATATTATTATCTAACACACACACACACACACACACACACATATATATATATATATATATATATATATATATATATATATATATATATATATATATATATATATATATATATATATATAGTCACAATTGCAGACACACACACACACACACACACACACACATATATATATATATATATATATATATATATATATATATATATATATATATATATATATATAATCAAAATTGCAGGCACACACATAGAACCGCATGTACGCATTTCATTTCGATGTAGGTGTAACAGCCGGAAATCCATTAATAAATATTATGTATGTAGCCAGAAGGGAAATGCAAAGAAAATGGCGAAAGGGAAATCTAATTATTGGTCCATCTGACTCAGAGTTCAAACTGCGCACTATTTATAAAATAATTAAACTTATATTGTCCAAATGAAAGGCATATGCAAATATGCCCCACTCACGTTCTGTCTCTCTACAGACCTATGAGTCTTCCTCTATAAATACCCCCTCACCCAGCCTAACAATTACGTACGGTCGCATGCCACTCCCTATACATTCACACACAGACACGTACGCGTGCGTGCAAACAAACACACACACGCACACATATATATATATATAAATATATATATATATATATATATATATATATATATATATATATATAAATATATATATATATACATATATATATATATATATATATATATATATATATATACATATATATATATATATATACATATATATATATATATATATATATGAATGTGAGTATTTATATCAAAAATTTTGAACAAAACCTTCACACAAATATATATAGAACGTGAACTCCATAACGGTCAGAATATGCCCCACACCTGAAGATTGCAAGAACTGCATAAAACTCAGAATCATGGAACCGATGTTAGATATTATGTATATTCAGTAATATATATATATATATATATATATATATATGTGCGTGGATGTGTGTGTATGTGTGTGCGTGTGTGTGTGTGTGTGTTTGTTTGTTTTTACGCGTGTGTTTGTATACATACATACCTGTATATCCGACACACACACAGATACACACACGCGCACATATGTGTGTGTGTGTTTTTAGTGGAGGCACGGTGGAGTAATGCATAGCGGCTTGGATTGAGGAATCGGTGAGCCGAGTTCGACTTTAATTCCTGTCGAATCCATTACATTCACTTACGTGCTAATACCCTAATGAGAAATTGACATGACTCCTCTTCTTCTTCCCCGGCTACGGCTAAATAGCAGAGCAGACCGGGTTATATAGCCTTCGATGGCAACTGGTCTATTGCAGAATGAAATGGCAAACTACTGCGTGAAAATATCTGCCTCGTCAGTCATGTATCGAAAGATACATGCTCGCCTAATCGTGTATCACTCATGGCACATAACTAACTGATGTATGTATAAACTGTCACAGTACATTAAGGAAACTTGCAGAAATTTAAAATTTATCTCTGAAAACAAAAATCATCTTATACACAAGAAGTTATCAAATGCATTATCAAATACATTATCAAATGCATAGAAATAAATTCAACCACAATTTCAATCTAAAGGATGTCAGGTTTATTAAACAGAAATAACTTACTTTCTCGGGACTGCCGCCAGCGAATCTGATTTTTTCAAGTTAAATTTCTGGATAATGTAGTCACAAAAGTCGGATAACATTGCCAGAGAAAGAGCAAAACGCGCAGAAATAGAGAAGCAAAGACAACGGCGCTTAATTATGTAATATCGAATCTCCTAGATGGCAGTTAATGTTGGACAGTTTTGTCCGAAATGAAAAAGAGCCATGAAGTGACAGGTGTGTGGTGTTAAATCTGTTTGAAAGGACATCACAGCAAAGGCGATGTCTGAAGCGAAATGCAAACAAAAAGTATCATAGATTTAGAAAGAGACAGGTTAAATTTCCAGTACACCCCAGGCCACTAAGACGGAATGTATTACTAAGTGTGAAAAAATATGAGAAAAAAAATCCTTATTTAGGAGAGAGAAAAATTTCACAACAGAATATAAGGATTGACATAACATTTAAATATTTGAAGGCTAAAACGGAAAGGGTGAAGCCGGAAGTGAGATCCACTATCGAAGAGAGCGAGACAGGAAACTGTTGACATAAACCTTAGGTGAGATCTAGCCATTTCAACTATGAAATGACGAGACCTTCTAATCGACAATACACACGCATGCACACACACACACACATACATATGTGTGTGTATATAAGAAATTAATATTTTATTTAATTATCCGATTTTTTTTATTAATTAAACCTTATTTTTAGTGGATACTAGCAGCATGGCCCGGTGTTGCCCGTGCTTGATTCAAAAATCGTACGAGTCATACAGCAATCGCTATCACTTGACTTAAAATATTTTTACCGTTCCTTGCCTTTAAAGGACTGCCTTTAGCCGTGTTGATGTTGCTACATGCCTTACTTCTTGCCTATCTAATAATGCGAATTTTTTTTAGCTCTATACTAAACATTAAATCTGTTACGAAAAAAGAACTAAACAAAATGAACACAAAACGATCAGCTTTAAAAAAGGACTCGTAACTGGAAAAACCGAATGAAAAAAGAATGTTAACCATAAATACTTTTTCACACCCAACCCAGTTCTGAGGAATCAGAATCAACGTTGAGTTTAAGTAAGCTAATGAACCAATTGGAATAAAGTGCCATGCAGATTTAAATTTTCCCCACTTGTGATGAATGCAACTATCGATTTTTTTTGCATGCTAGTATGCTAGTTAACATTCGTGTCAGTCAGCTGTTGGCTCTCACGCTGGCCAGTAGAATCTTCCTGCCTTTTCGTGGCAGCCAGCTATAGGCTCTCACTCTGGCCAGTAGAAAAAGGCCGCAAACTACATGAAAACTGCTGTAGAAGCATGAAAAAAATCGATTATTTCCACTATCAATGGGAGTTGGGAAATGCAAAGTCGGTCTTGGCCTTCCCGCTAACTTGGAGCATGTGCATGCAAATTTTGGTGCAAATCCGTCGAAAATTGAGGCCCTGAATTCGTTACGCGCACACACAGATACTGCCTTTTATAGATCCAAATAAGAGTAGATGCTCTGTTGATTTATGAAGCATTATATTTATTTATTTACATCTACTGGTCTGAATATTCCAGAATTCTTATTGGAAAAATATGCGCCCTTTTGCAGGATTCGAACGTGCGTTCTCCTATTCAAGCTTTGTTTGGTCACCTGGCACTCCGTAGCCGAGAGGGCAAAGTACATCAGATCTTATCACTGTTTCGGCTCGAATTCCTGTCACTAATATATTTCCTTGTTTATTTAGGGTTGCAATTACATGGTCTTGCTGGGTAGATAGATGTCACTTGGGAACAACCTCTGATATCGTCTATCAAGTCAGCTTTTCCCCTCAAGTATACTTCCTACCTATTCTCTGTTCATATCATCATCGAGACGCACGGTTGGCATCTCAAACGGGCGGCATCCGAACTACCCCGGTGGAGAGTCGTAATCGGTTGATTACAACTCTTCAGGTTCCAAATGTGAATGCTAATATAAGCCTGCAACGAGAAATCCTCAACACCCGTTTTACACTTGTTCGTAAAAAATTCATTTATTCATATATTATTTTATTATCTTTTTTCAAAAGGGTGACCGATTTGGAAAGACCCCACCCCACTTCGCAGAATTTAGCGCTGATCAAAAACACGAACCACTGAAGACTGACAAAAAAAAATCACAAACCATCCCCTTGTCTGTGGATGTTACAATCATAGCGTCAAACCTTCAAAAGTGTGATGAAGTCATCACATTATTTTAGAGATTTGCTTATGGCCTAAAATAGTGGTTAGAGAAAAATATGCTATTATTTCAATTCCTCAAGTGCATTTGGTTAATTACTTGAATTTAAATTTGAACAACATGCCTTATATTTCTATTTGACAAACTGGAAAACACTAAGAAAAGGTTATATTTTGATTGGCCAATCATAGTACATTTCTTCATGTTGAAAATCAATCAATATATGATTAAGCGGAAAAGATCTTGAATAAAATGTCAGATCAGAAAATCATATTTTCTGAAAAAAAAAAACCTTCATCACATAAAAGAAAACTATTCCTTGGGCGTTATCTTGAAGTTTCATTAGTTGAAGCAATTATTATTAATCATTGACGATTGTTTATTTAAACTATCATTTATTTCGGTATTTTAATTGAAATTATTTTATTATTAAAAGTAGAGTTATCTTGAAATTTTATGAGATGAAGCAAATTATTTACAATTTCACTGAAGCCCTTGAGAAAGGAATAGACCCAATGACTTCTACTTCAGCTTTGAGTGAAATAGCAGGGTAAACTGAGCACTCTAGCGTTTGCCTTCTTTACAATGAAATTCACCCTGTACAAGGCCCAAAAGCCACACTAATTAGAGGGTTACAGAATAACAGACACACACGCACACACACACGGATATATACATATATATATATATATATATATATATATATATATGCAGAAATATAGTCTTAAAGTGTGCTATATTTATGGGGTAAAGTGCTCAATATCAGAGATAGAGCGTGTGTAAATATAAAAGTGGACATGGAAGTCAGCACTTAGAGGCGACAGTCTGTTTCATGCTAGTGCAATCGTCAGGCGATTGCACTAGCATGAAACAGACTGTCGCCTCTAAGTGCTGACTTCCATGTCCACTTTTATATATATATATATATATATATATATATATGAAGATAACGGCTAACGCTAGACTTGAGCAGGTTATAACCAGCGCCTTTATCCACTTTGCCTTGTGTCCTTAAGTGAGTTCAGTACCAGGTTAAGGCAGTGGAGAACTTGGAGAGGTGAATTAACAGGAGATAACTGATAACTGACATCCATTAGACATTGGCTGTCTACCTCCCCGAAGGTTTTTTTTCCTTCGTCAAAACCTCGTTCGGGTTCCTCTCTGCCGAAGCAGATAGTTCGACAGTTGAACAATCTATTCGACTGTTCCCTCAAGGCCTTCTCTCCTACTAATCTTATAGTAGGCGGAAAATTCCAACATAGACTCTTTAGAGCGAGTACACTACAACACCCCCTTTATCTGGGATTCACATTATATCCTCTAAAACATCTAGATCAAGCGCTGAAGCTATTATGGCTTGAGACTACAGTGTATTTAGATAATGAGTGAATCATCCCGGAGCTTACTACTGATCGAGTACAGCACACGAATTCAGTGAGTATTAAACAGTATATGCGAGAAAAGATATGTTCACGAACATTCAAGGACAAGCGCCTTTAAATATTGAACTTGATGAGTTGGGCTAAAAACTGGAGCGGGGTTCTATGGCATTCGGTAATGTCTGAACTCATTTCCCATGCAAAGATCTCCGAGGCAAGCTTGTTAAACATCAGTCGATGGCAAGTTTCCAGAGTCTTATAAAGGATAAAAGAAGAAATAAAATAAATAAATCTTTGATTTTTCGAGGCTTTTCTTAAAGGAAGACTTTATGGGCTGCGAATTGCTTTTATGTGCGCTTCGTATATTGATGGGAGCCTGACAAGTGCGACGATTAGACCCAAATGTAAGCTGGAAGTATTCCAAGAAGGAACAAAATATTCCTTTGCCTATGAGACGAAAACAAATAGGCAAAATGTTTGAAATATCTGTAAATATACGCGGGTATATCCATAGATATATAACACTTTCGCATACATGCACATAGACTGATCAACACACGAACATACACACGCATATATATATATATATATATATATATATATATATATATATATATATATATATATATATATATATATATGTGTGTGTGTGTGTGTGTGTGTGTCTGTGTGTTTGTGTGTGTGTGTGTGCGTGCGTGCGTATGTATCTGTGTGTAAATATATATAAATATATAGGTTTTCAAATAAGATTAGCCATCTTGAGGCCATTTGTCGTAAGAATCACTGAAAATTGCTATTGACCTAGAAAGAGAAAAATCTATTTTTGTTAGCTCCATTATATGTTGCCAACTGAGCAATGGTGAGAGGAAAAAGACAAATTCAGGTCTTCAGTATTGGTACCAAAATTCATACTCTGGCTTCCATTTTCAAAGTCTATACAAGAACCATCAAGAGAACGGTGAATAAGTTTATAAAAGTGGGAACGGTGTAGTGGAAAATTAGATCAGGAGGTTGCAGTAGCAAGAAGGATCAACATTTTAATTGCGAGCTCAATACATTCTTATAGTTTACAGTAGAGTCCAATAGTGTTCTAAAACCTCTTAGAATTCCAGAAAGATATCCTTAATCAATTCTAATATACTATTATAGTGGAACAACCTGGCACACCCCGACATGGATTGGTCAGTCTATAAAAGACTGACGAGCTATTGAAGAAGGAGGAAAGTGAGACAGACAGACAGAGAGAGCGAAGGCGACCCTTACGAACCTCCGTGACCTATCTCCTGTTTTCATTAGTATTACGAACTATTATTCATTTGTACTTTACGTACAGTAAACCATTGTTATTTGTTACCTGATTTCTTGTGTTATTGTAATCTTTCCACTCGGGATTACTTTGTTGTTTATAACGTATAATCCACGATATAACATATACAACAGTTCAAACCATAATCTAAGAGTTGAACAATTTTGCTGTTACACCCTGTGTGTATGTCTGCATATATGCATACCTACATATATGCATACCTACATACATACATATATATATATATATATATATATATATATATATATATATATATATATATATATATATATATATATGATGATGATGATGATTCTGGACACACGCTGCCACACACGCATACACTATAAATATATAATATAAAAGGCTCAAATACTAATATTCCATGGTTATGATTTATTACATTGGAATTGTAATCACGATCCAAATCATCAGACCTACAAATTCAAAAAGCCTTTATATTATATTCTTACTCTGTCCTGGACATTGAGTTCTACGTTGATTCTATCCTCTTGCGAATTTATATATATATATATATATATATATATATATATATATATATATATATATTGACCACTAATATTATATCTATCTATCTATCTATCTATCTATCTCTCTCTCTCTCTCTCTATATATATATATATATATATATATATATATATGTGTGTGTGTGTTTGTGTGTGTGTGTGTGTGTGTGTGTGTGTGTGTGTGTGTGTGTGTGTGATTGTGTGTGTATGTGCGTGTGTACGTGTTACGGCCACAAGAAGTTCAAACGCCAGTTCCTGTACACTCACCGAAGTAAAGCAACGCCGAGCCTTGTCAGTAGGTCGATGGCTGATCGTTTGGCTGTACTGGTGATGTAATGAATAATGACTCTGAGTAGTTAATCAGAGAGCCAAGTTCGAATTCCCGTTGTTCTCGTTATATTCAATTACGCGAAAAGATCATTATGAAAGGCATGAATCCATCCATCCTTTTTCACCATATGTTCGAGTGACGTTCAAAAAGTTAAAAGTCTCACTTAGAATAGGTTGGAGAAACAAGAGCATTTTTCCCTATTTTTCAATATAGTCCCTCTTGACATCTGTGCATTTGGTCCAACAATGCTTAAGCATTGCAGTCCCTTCACGGAAGAAGTTGACATCCGTGTCCTTCAAAGAATCCTCATCACCACATATGATCTCTTTGTTTCCAAAATGGCGACCGCGCATGTGGGATTTGCATTTAAGAAACAGGAAGAATCCAGATGAATGAGGGGTATAGCGTAGTAACTCGAAGAAATAGTTATCTGCTTCAGCTCCTTAAATCGCAATGGGCGATGCGAATGGGCCTGTTTTCTTGGAGCAAGAGCATACCTGCCCTCAGCTCGACTTTGCGTTTTGACTTGATTTTTTCCGTCAATTGTTTTAATTCTGATGCATAGTACTGTTAATTAATAGTTTTCCATTTTCCAGGTAGTTTATCACGATTGCACCATCCGAATACCAAAAGAACAGAAGCTATCACCTTGCCAACAGACGCTGCATACTTAAACCGCCCACTAGATTGGTAGAGAACAGGAGAGTTTCCACTGTTTGCTTTGAATCTTTTATTCAGGTTCGAAATGGTGAACCGTTGTTTCATCTTGAGCGACTAATCTGTGGTGGAAATTCTCAGTGGAAGAGAGTAAGAAGTCTTTTTTTCAGCTTCAGCTCTCGTGTTAGCATTCTTGGGACACAACTTGGAGGCAGCTCGTTCATCTCCAAGATCTCAGTGAAGACAGTATGGACAAACCAGAACAAATGATTATGGACTTAGCTATCTACTGAACAGTAAAGCACCTTTCACCCAGAAACATATATAAGACAAAATAGACTTTGAAAACAGGAGATATGGAGAGAAAATGAGAGAAAACAAGCATTTGAACTGGAGCATAGGACGGAAGTTGCCAGAAAATAGACATTCAAACTGATGATCCGGACTGAACGTGAGACAAAATCATACAGGGGAAACAATAGAAATTCAGATCGGTGATCTGGGGGGAACATTGCACAAAATAATCGTTCTAAGTAGAGATCTGGAGTGAACTTGAGACATTCAAATCAGACATCTGGAGTGAACTTTAAACAAAATAGACATGCAAACTGGAGGTGTGGTATGAACATTAGACAAAACAGGCATTCAAATTGGAGATCTGGAGCGAACTTGAAACATAATATATGCATTAAAAGTCGATATCTAAAACAACCTGAGACAAAAGATATAGAAACTGGAGAACTTTAGAAAAAGAATTGTCATCCAAAATCGAAATCAGGGATAGCTATTCTACAAACTAGACATTCAAACTGGAGATCTGGATGGAACTTAAGACAAAAGACATTCAAACTGGAGGTCTGGAAGGCACGTCAGACATTCAAACTGGTGATTTGGAGTTAACATGTGACAGTGTAGACATTCTAAGAGATCTGGAGTGAACTATAGACAAAATCGACATTTAAACTGGAGATCTGAAGCGAACATCAGATAAAATAGACATTCAAACTGGAGATCTGGATGGAACTTAAGACAAAGGACATTCAAACTGGAGATCTGGAAAGCACGTCAGACATTTAAACCGGTGATCTGGAGTTAACATGAGAGTGTAGACATTCTAAGAGAAGATCTGGAGTGAACTTTAGACAAAATCGACATTTAAACTGGAGATCTGAAGTGAACATCAGATAAAATAGACCTTCAAACTGGAGATCTGGAGACAACACAGACATTAAAACCGAATGGAAATTCAACAAAAAAGATATTCAAACGGAGATAAATTGAGACAAAAGACTTTAAAACTGGAGATCTTTAGTAAAACCTAGACAAAATAGAAATCCCAACTTAGGATCTGGTGTGAATATTTTACAAAATAGAATTTCAAATTGGAGATCTGGAGAGAACTTTTGACAAAAGACATTCAAATTGTACATCTGTAGGGAACTTTAGACAAAACAATCATCCAAACTGGAGGTCTAGCATGGACATTTATCAAACTAGACAAATTAGACAATCAAATTGGAAAACTTGAGTGAACTTCACAGAGAGTAGGCATTCAAACAAAAGATTTTGAATATACTTTCGACAAAACAGACATTCAAACTGGAGATCTGGGGTGAAATGGAGGCAAAATTGAATTGAAAGTGGAGATCTAGATAAGACCCGAGACAAAATATATATTCAATCTAGCGATCTGGAGAGAACATGGGAAAATTACATTCAAACTGGAGATTTGGTGTGATCATGAGACAAAGTAGACATTCAAACAGGTTAGGGAAGCAAACCTTCGAAAAAATATCTTTCAAGTAGACCCTACATAGACATGGAACAAAGTAGACATTTAAACTGGATATCTAGAGACAACTTGAGGCAAAATACATACAAACCAGTGAAGTGCAGTGAGCTTGAGGCAAAACACTTTCAACCTGGAGATGTGTAGTGAAGTTGATTCAAGATAGACATTCATATTGGACATCTGGAGTGAATTTCAAACAAATTGAGCTTTGAAACTGAAGATCCGGTGTGAGTCAAAGTTATCGTTCAAACTTGAGATCTGGAGTGATCTTTTGATAAATTGGCTATTCAAACTGAAAATATGGCGTGAACATTCGAGAAAATAGACATTCAAACTGGAGATCTGGAGCAAACCTTTGACAAAACAAATATTCAAACTGGATATCTGATATGAGCTTGAGACAAAATAACAGGTCTGGAGTGAACTTGCGACAGAATAATAATTTCTTAGTGGAGATCTAGAGCAAACTTGAGACAATTTCTATCGAAATGGAGGGAATTTTAGACAACAGAGAAATTCAAACTCAAGATCAGAACTAAACTTGAGAATAAGTAGACATTCAAATTGGAAATAGAGCGAACTTGAGGCAAAAATTGACATTCACTCGGAACATCTGGTATGAATTTTCGACGAAAACTGGACATCTGGAGCGAACGTCCCAGAAAATAGACACTCAAACAGGAGTTATGGAGTGAACCTGAGACAAAAGACATTCACAATGGATATCTGGAGGGAACTTTTGACAAAGTGGGCTCCAACCTGGATATCGGGAATGAACATGATTCAATGTGGACATTCAAACTGGAGAGCTTAAGTAGAAATTAAGAGAAATTTTAAATTATAGATCTGGAGGGAGCTTTTGACAAAGTGGGCTCCAACCTGGATATCGGGAATGAACATGATTCAATGTGGATATTAAAACTTGAGATCATAAGTAAAAATTAAGAGAAATTTTAAATTATAGATCTGGAGGGAACTTTTGACAAAGTGGGCTCCAAACTGGATATCGGGAATAAACATGATTCAATGTGGACATTCAAACTGGAGAGCTTAAGTAAAAATTAAAATAAATTTTAGATTATAGATCTGGAGGGAACTTTTGACAAAGTGGGCTCCAAACTGGATATCGGGAATGAACATGATTCAGTATGGACATTCAAACTGGAGAGCTTAAGTAAAAATTAAGAGAAATTTTAAATTATAGATCTGGTGTGAACTTTTGACAAAGTGGGCTCCAACCTGGATATCGGGAATGAACATGATTCAATGTGGACATTAAAACTCGAGATTTCAAGTGAATTGAGAACTGGCATGAACTTGTGACAAAAAAGATACTCAATCTGGATATTATCGGACGTGAATTTGAAACAAAATAGACATTCAAACAGGAGATCTCTAACGTACTTGAGGCAAAATATACATTCATACTTGAGAATTGGAGTGAACTTAAGAAAAAAAGTCATTCAAAATGGTGATATATATTGAGGCAAAATGGACGTTCGAAATATAGATCTGGAGATAACTTGACATACATGACATTCGAAGTGGAGATCTGTAGTGAACTTCAGACAAAATAGAATTTCACATTCAAGATCTGGAATGAATTTGAGACAAAAGTATATTAAAGCTGGGGATATAGAGTAAACCTGAGACAAAGACATTCAATCGGAGATCTGGAGCAAACTTGAGAAAAACTGACATTCAAATTTGACATCTGGAGTGAATGTTATAAAAATTCATATTCAAACTGGAGATCTGGTGTCAACTTGTGACACCTTACTTTCAAACTGGAGACCAGAAGTGAACTTGCTGTAAAATAGGCCGTCAAACTTCAGACAAAATTGACATTCACTCTGGAGATCTGCAGTGATTTTGGACAAGACATTCAAACAAGGATGCATATACATTCAATCTGGTGTGAAGCTGAGAAAAATATATTAGAACTGGACAACTATTGTAAACTTGAGACAAAAGAAAAGATATTAAACTGGTGACATAGAGTGGACTCGAGGCAAAATACATAGTCAAACTGGGCATATTGAGTGGCATTTTCACCCTTGATATCTGGAGCGAACTTTAGACAAAAGTCATTCAACCTGGACATCTGGAGTGAACTTGAGTCAAAATCATCCAACCTAGAGAACATCAGGAATGAAGTTAATACAAAATAGTCATTCAAACAGGAGATCTGGAGAGCACTTGCGACTAAGTAGATATTCAAACTGGAGAGCTTAAGTAAAAATTAAGACAAATTTTAAATTATAGATCTGGTGTGAACTTGAGACAAAATAATCCTTCAACACGTGATCTGGAATGACGCTGAGATAAAAATAGCCATTCGAAATGGAGTTCCAGAGAGCATTTGCGACAAAGCTGACATTCAATCTGGAGATATGTAGTGAACTTTAGACAAAATAAACGTACAAAGTCGAGATCTGTTATGAAGTTTTGATAAAATATACATTCACCTGCAGATCTAGAGTGAACTTGAGACAAAATACATTCAAACTGGAGAGCTTAAGTGAACTTGAGAAAGAAATAGGCGTACACATTTTAGATCTAGTGTGATCTTCAGACAAAATAGACATTAAAACTGGAGATATGAGCTGTTCAGAGGAGAGATCTGATTTACGCCTCATAACTTATTGATTTTTTGAAGTGAGCCAGTAAACTGTGTTATCATCTGCATAGATGTTTACTAATGGTCTGAGAATCTTCCTTGGTAGATCGTTAATACAGATGAAATTGAGAAGGAGCTGGTAGAATTGTAAGACGTTTGCATTGCGTAAAATGGTGTGTTAGACAATATAACGACACGGTCTTTCGATATGTATCTGATCGTATGCGTGGAAAAATAAAAGTCTTTTATAACGCCCCAGGTTGACATAGCGTATATTGATATAAGATCTGAGTACTGTTCATCCATACTCTATTTTTAAACCGCGGATACTGATCGGAATATATTTACTGTGTAATAAGGCTATAATATATCCACGTTTAAGCATGAATAGAAATAGCGAGAAGATATATCGAGTACAGAATGCATTAATTCATTCTCTGTTGTATTGCATTGTTTCATACGAGTATTATGCAACCTGTATTAATTTACTCATTAATTCCGTCCGTTTATCGATCAGCTCACGCTGCCCGCTTCTGTCCGCGTTGCCTTGTCATGCTAATTTCGATACGAGATATGGATCTATGTGCTTGTACCCAGACTGCTGAAAGTTAGTGAGCATTTTAATAAAATTCAAGCAAACCGGGCGCGGCTAAACTCGATGCCATGAACAAGATTACAAGCTGAGAACACACGCACACATACATATTTATGTGCGCATGCATGCTTATAAAATGCTTATAAAATGTGTTCCAATAACTTAGACTGATTTTAAATGTGAATTAAGTTCAAGCGTCTAATGAATTTTTGTTTTCTTTTTCTTAAAGATTTAACAACTTAAGTTTCTGGCAATTTCAACCATGGGAAGATTAACAACTTTCAATATTATAATGCAATCAGATGTGTGGTTTAAAAAATTAACATTCACAGATTTATACGCTGAGGTATTATGAATCTGCTTTTATTTTATTTATTGTTGTTAATATTTATCCAAGGAAGAAATATACATAGGAAACACTTTAAAACGTCTCAAATATCCTTATCATTTCATCTACAGTGCCTAAAAAAACAACAAAAATATAACAACGTCGTTACCAACAATAAACAATATAAAACGTATACGTAAAAATAAAAACAAACTTCATACGATTCACTATACAAAAGAATATATCCAATATGAAAAATATGAAAATAATTACAACGACATATTAAAAAGTGGCCCATTCACATTCGTTTATTATTATAATTTTATTAGCTCCCCTCCATGAACTTGCCTGCCTATTCTGCTAACCTGATGGACATTCATAAGCACTCCTATACCAACAAGTTTGAAAAGCCAATAACATTTTTGTTCTTTTATATAAATACTTGTCACAAAATAAAATAAATATATTTACCTTAATAAAATCCGTCAGAGAACGAAACACGTTGGCTAAGATAAGATTTACCTTTTGTTTTTAAATACACACACACACAACCACACACACACACACACACACACACACACACACACACACACACACACACACACACACATATATATATATATATATATATATATATATATATATATATATATATATACTCTTCGGTAAATCAGTTCGAGTTCTCTCAGTCACTGTGTGTTTATCTAAAAATAAATACGCTGAAATTCACCCTCATCACGAAAATTTTCTATGAAAATTTCTCGGACATTCAGGCCGGTAAATATTATTTAATACTGTTTATTATAAAACAGAGCATTTGCTTAAATACTTGTATCTAAAAAAAGAACGTTAAACATATCATAAATGTCTTTAAATATATATATATATATATATATTAAATGAATTACTCAATATTGTGACTAGCTGCGCTATATTGAGTCGAGTTAGTTCCATCGCCATTTGCGTGGCTCGTTGGCACAGTGGTATGACACTTCCGTTGTATACCAATGATCCGGGATCGATTCTTGCTAGTGGGTGCCCAAACATAGCAAAACGGCCGCCCATTGCTTTTTATTTCTTTATTTGATATAATGTAAAGCAATGACCATATATAACCAATTCTTATAGTTTTGATGAATTACCATGTATGATTATTCACCTCCCCCCCCACAAAAAAAGGATTTCTATCACTTATATATATCTTGGCTATATGTCATTTTCAAAACATCCTTGAATATTGTCATTAATCTATACCTGTGACCCCTTGTGGACTCCTGCAATCAAATCTGTTTAATTAATATTTTATTAAATCGTCCGACGAGAAGAAACCGGATCGCTACGTGTAACGGATCGCGTTTTCGTTTCCTTCGTCCCCGGGGGTCACAGAAATTTTAACACGCTGATTTTATCGATAGGATTCAATGCAAGAATCATTTATAGCCAAATACTTCTTTTTTCCTGAGCTTTTCTTTGTGTATTTGTTCTTGCGGAGTAAATAAGACACCCCGATAGCATAAATGAATTAATCAAGACACCTTAAATAAAGAACTCAAAGTGTGTTAAAAAAGAAAATCATCGTAGTTTGTCCCAGGCTTGCCACAAGATGAAACAAGAAAAGACAAAGCAAGACAAGACTTCCTTCTTCGGGCGGAGGATGACTCAGTCGGGGCTCTGTCTTTGGATACAGACTTTGCTGTGGAAAACAGACATGTTGGAATCAGGCAGTTCTCTCTCAGGCTTACTACTGCCAAGATCCCTGTCTTCGGGGTGAGGGTGACACAGCTGAGTTCTGTTTTCGGATAGTAACTCAGCTGAGAAGAAAAACAGACCAGTAATCTACCCGAGCCTGCGTTTACGGGGGCTGGGTAAATTTTGAGATTGGACCAGGTGAAAACGTTCGGGTTTCTCACAGTAAACTTTACATTGTGTCGCATCTAGTCCACATGGTTGGGTCCTTTAACACTTTCACTGCTACTCATTTACCCGGTGCTGCCCCCACCCGGCCAGCCATTTTTAAAGAAAATGCCAAATTTCAACCTACATATTTTATTACACAGAAAACTGGCACCAGTGTGTTTTACAGCATTCCATTTTCATGGATATATCTGTGAATGAGTTACCAGATCAGTAATGGGTATACACATATCTTTTGAAGCATTGTCCCTTGTGGAGTTAGAATTCACACTTTTTGCAGAAGTACCTTGTTTCTGAGCGTTTTCCAGCTTTTTTTGCAGACTCTGCATGTCTTGGAATGGTACCTTTTCTTATTAGTTGGTGGAATTTCTACCAAGTCATGAGCTTTCATTCCACCAACCAGTCGATTGGTAGGATCATTTTTAGGTGCTCTTGGACATACCACAGCTTGAGGAGCTTCCACTTCATTTTTAGAGTCAGGAATGATGGTCGGGAGCGGCAGCCTCGGCCTGACCAAATTCTGCAAGAATGTCATCAATCAGTTCCATCCTGAAATCCAGCAATGCAAGTTTTTTCTGTGGATTTGCCTTGTTGTACAAGATGTGGAGGTTCAAAATGCACAATTCAAACAAATATAGCACAAATTTATTGCCCCACTTGATGGTTTTGCGCGTACAGGGATAATATTTTGCCATCTGATTCAGTTTGTCAACACCTGACATATGTTTGATGTAGTCCAGCACACATGCAGGTTTTCAAATTGGCTGATTGTTCTTGTCCTGAGTACCAGAATCTTCTATCCTAGAGTCATGGAGAGTGGAGATCATTTTCACTGGGCGTTTGTCCTTCCACACGAGCACTAACACATCTCCATCCCTACGAAATGTCACCTGTCCCCGCTGAAGGCGATCAGCTTCCTGCCGCAGGTCACGAGGAGCACCACGATTCAGCCGAAGTGTACCACAAACATGAACTTTCCGCTCATCTCCCAGGAAAGATTTGGCCAATGCGACACTGTTTTAATAGTTGTCCAAGTACACTTTATAGCCAAAGCCATATAGGTGCTCCAGAAGTCCACCACAGATCTGCTGGAATGTTCTGCCAATACCACAATACAGTTCATAGTTACAGACGTAACCACTACTCGACAGTCCGTTGGAGTCTGTCGGGGATAATTTCTGGTGATGTTTTTTCTGCGAGTAGCCTCAGCGAGACATAATATTATGATCGCTAGCAGCAAGATATAACAGTTTTTCATTGTTTCTATAAATGTAAATTCATTTTATCCCGGCTTAAACAGCGACCTCTGGCAACTTTGCCAAACACACACACACTCGGTCATTAGACAGTTTTTTGTTTTGTTACTATGTGCAAATTTGTATAAAATTGTGATAACATAGATCTACAGTAAGCAATTCACTAAGGTTCGAACCATGTACACGTATTATTAGTATATACTTTCCAAAAAAATTAAATTAAAATATTAGCATTAAAATTACCACAGAACTCATAAAGCAGCAGAA
This sequence comes from Acanthosepion esculentum, assembly GCA_964036315.1. NCBI lineage: Eukaryota > Metazoa > Mollusca > Cephalopoda > Sepiida > Sepiidae > Acanthosepion > Acanthosepion esculentum. The sequence goes on along the minus strand of OZ038493.1, from coordinate 27,638,958 downwards.
GGCCTGAGAATTGGCCTGCTTAAAAGTTAAACGAGAAGCTGATGTTGGTAAAACAGTTTCTGTTCAAAGGCTGTCTACATTGCATTTCGAGTTGAAATAAAACGTCATGAACCAGGCCGAGCAAGTGACGTCTTCCCTTGTTGTTTCTGCACCGATCACATCTTGTAATCATTTACAATCGATGACAGATCGAACTGTACTTCAGTAGATGCACATGTCAAATGAGAAGTTTAATAGACATTGTGCCATGACAACACAATCTACGATACAGACTCTAAGACAAAAGAAAAAGAAGAACTCTGTGAAATCTTTCTCTCTTTTTCTCTCTTTTTCTCTCTACAGTTCAGAACTTTGAGCCGCTGGTAATTTTTTTTAAAATTGGCCCCAGAATTGTTTTTTTTTATATTTTAAATAAGAGAAAAGTCTTAAACATAGTTAAAAAAAAGTGAGACATGATTTGTACTAGAAATTTTATTATGGCGAAAAGAAAGGATTAAATGTGGCTCTCTCAAAATATTCTCTTTTACTGCAGAGCATATATTTGGCATTCATTGTAAATTTTCTTTCAAAGTATAAACTTGATAATTGATGCCTTTCTTTTTTCAATGACACTAAGAGATCTTTTTCATTTTTTCCACTCATTTGTCAAGTTCACCACATGCAAATTCTAAGGTTGGTTTCAAACATTTGAACACTAGTGTATGCGTGGGCGCGCGAGCACACACAGACACACACACAAACACACACACACATATATATATATATATATATATGAATGCTACAAATATATATATTGATTTATGCTATACATATATAGTTAGATTTCTCATTGTATTTTTTTATTTAGGTGTTAGATTTCTTATTTTAAGTTAATTTATTTGTTTTCGGGGGATGGTTCATTTATTTGTTTTCGGGGGATGTTTCACTTATTTGTTTTCGGGGGTTGGTTAACTATTTTTTTTGCAGGGGATTGTTAACTTATTTTTTGCAGTGGTTGGCTAAGTCATTTATTTCGGGGTTGGTTAACTTATTGGGTTAGCTTAATATAAACGCTTTGTATAAAGTATCTTAAATTATCTGCTTTGTACATAGTGCATATATTTGTATTTTTGCTGCTGCTGGTATTTCACAAGTTATTTATCTTTGGTTTTCGGGTTTTAAGTAACGTAATAAAAATGTGTTTTCGTGTGTGTATTTTGACATGAGTACTGATCGTCACATTTAGTAATTTATTTTCGTCTGAGAACATGATTATAGGTATTTTCTCCTCCAGACAAAGTATACAGGTTTATTTTTGTTTAATTTACTGCTGATAGGCATATATATATATATATATATATATATATATATATATATATATATATATATATATATATATATATATATATATATTAGGTTGGTGCAAAAATAATGTCGTTTTTTGACGTTCAACTTATGTGTGAAAAACGACATTATTTTTGCACCAACCTAATACACACACACACACACACACACACACACACACACACACACACACACACACACACACATATATATATATATATATATATATATATATATATATATATTATTCGACTATCCCGTCGAATTCGACGTATGAGGGTCAAGCAGACCAGTTCCTAGGAAACCGACAGCCCGACAACAGCACATGAGATTTGATTACAGTGGTGAAGGTTTCGTGCAGGACCATCCATACATTTTGAAAGGCCGAATATAGAGATCTGGTGCAGTAAGTGCCACAAGGTCCCCAAACCACCCTCCGCAGGTTTTGAATTTAAAATTATCCTTCTAGACTAGTTGCCATCCATATATATATATATATATATATATATATATATATATATATATATATATATATATATATATATATATATATATATATGAGGATAAAGTAGAAAAATATTTTTATAAATTTAACAACCTGCTATTTGTCTAACTACGTCAAGAATTTTAGCACATGAAATAAAGTGAAATTATATTTAATTTTTGTTTTACATTTATGATATTTTTCTGCATTGCTTATGTGGACGATAGGTATCTATTTTGTGTCATTCGTGTTTACGTATTACTTTAAATGTCATTATAGTGAATACTTCGTATTTGATCTGGACACCCCATGTTTATTTATTAAAAGTCTGTATTATGTCTACCGGCCTGTGTATTCGATAAATGTTAGTAAATAGAAATTCTGGGTTCAACCTGTGCCTCCGTTTGTAGGGAAAACCACTGTTTGATGCAGGGTAATTGGAAAAACGCCACGGCAAGAAAAGGTTCTGTTTCCCCTTTTTAAGGAAATCACATCCTCTTCACTGAGATTATTTTCTCGAAAACTTTTATCTGCTCGGTTTTGTATCCGAAACGTAAACAAAGCAATTTCTAAATAATTAATAACTTTATATTTAATGTGACATTCTTATTACTTCTATCGATACTATTGTGCATACTACGTATTTCAAACGCGAATTATTCACTATAATAACGTTTGCAGTAAGAAACAATATTGTATTAATAATAAACCTATTCATTCTTTACATTGTTTACATATGTATCAATTTTAATGTTAACTCAAAGTAAAGATAATTTAAAACATTGGTACATAATTAAACACTAATAAGATATACGCCTAAAGTCTACAAACGAATGTAGACAAAGCAAGAGAGAAATGAGAAAGAGAAAAATAAGTATATATTTCCAAATATTTATGGGTAGCTAAATAATTAGACAATGTTTTTTATTGATACTGAAAGGGAAGTCATTTAATATATCCATATTAAATGTATCTGTACTTATGAAAAGAAATAGATAAGTTATGCAATACCCTAAAAGACTTCACATATCAGACTAGACCATCAGAAATTAGCAAGGTTGAAATAGATGTAAATGCAGAAACGTGGCCAATTACCATACTTCCCCATGTATAATACGTATTTTTGTAATAAAAAAAAAGAATTCAAAACAATTTAAAGTCTCTTTAAATGTTCCACATAATTTTTTCACCTTATTTTACTCATTTCGTTATTGTTTTTAACGCTGATAATTTTACTAGCTAAAAATTCCTGATGATGACACACATTGGTCGAAAGCTCGGACATGGGAATTATATTGATTTTGTAAATTTAATATATCTGCAGCAGACTGTTTCAGAAAAAAAACATGATCGTTTTAGCAGACGTTACACACACATACACACACACACACACATATATATATATATATATATATATATATATATATATATATACCTAAAAAACATGTTTACATGAACAATTACTCTCTAATTATCCACCACACATACATGCATGCATATATATATATATATATATATATATATATATATATATATATATATATGTATATATATACATATGTGTGTGTGTGTGTATATGTATATACATATATATATATATATATATATATATATATATATATATATATATATATATATATATATATATATATATATATATATATAAAATTTAATCGACAATTATAACAGAAGACTAGAATCATACTTAAATGTATCACATATTTTCTTCACTTTATTTTACTGTTGTACTTGTTGTCTATAACGGTGATAAAATACTCCCTACACACCCCTGATGATGATTCACGTGTCTCGAGAGCTCCGAAAACGGCAATTATGTTGGTTTTGGAAATCTCGTACATCTGCAGGAACATAGAATTAAAAAAAAAACAAAAAAAAAAAAACAAGAAGTTAACTATGTATTATTTCGCTTCCCAAAACTTGAAGACGAAAATAAATAATTATCTAAGCATTTTAAATTTATAAAGACCTTCCTCCTCACATAATCATATATATTATTGATGGTTTCTAGGTAAGCCTAAGCTACTTCCGAATCATATTCTAACGTTGCGAGGATTCTGTATTCACCGAATTTGTTCAGATACGACATAGACGTTAAGGGGGGAGAGCCTTCTATTTCTGTCTGTAGAAGCTGACGATATGATTGCAGGGTAGTTGCTATTCTGAAGGTTACGCTTGTTGCTGTATGTCTGGCTAGCCATATTTTTGTGGGATTTTTGTTGTAGGCAACGCTTTTTTATGCGGTATACATTGTTGGAAAGGAAGTATATGCACATGACTTATACAAGTTTGCTTGTTATATATGCATAATAGTATGCGAAAGAAACGTGGTGATGATTAGAACAAGTGTAAAATCTTATTAACAGGGTGTTTCGATTGAGTGCTTTGTGTTCTTCTTCAGGAAGGAATGAAACCGTGTATAAAGAAATGTGTAAGATGGGTACAAAATTAAATTCCCTTACCAGATTAGACCACTAGGAACTAAAAAGTGTTTGTTAGTTTGACCAAAATTTCAATTTAGTTGATGCCAGTCCGATCAGAAGAGGAAAGGATTCACTAAGAAAAAGAAAAATTGGTGTAAGGCAAGGATATGTCATCTCACCGGACTTCTTCTTCTTTCTTATGTGTCCCTTCAAGACGTAGCTGATCATGGCTCTCTACTTCCCACTTCTCTCTTGTATTTCCCAATAAGTTTTTTTTTGTTCTCCCAAAGCCTGTACCCTCATCCACTTGCTTAAGCCCGCTAGGTATGTCACGCGTTGCTCTCCCTTGTCTCTCTTACCTCTAATCTCCCTGTGAGTATCAGATTCTCCAAGCCCTCTTTTCTCATTACGTCTCACAGAAATTTCGGCTGCCTCTTCCTGATGTTAAGGATAAGCTTCCTCCTTGTTTGTATCTTCTCCAAATCCACATCATTGCTCACATGTTAGGTCTATGTTACCCATAGCATCCTTCTGTAGAACCATTCCCACGTCGCTTCGAGTCTCTTATCCATTCGCTGCCGTTAAGAAGAACAGATGTCATGTAACAGCTCAGTATTCTTTTCTGTGTTACCTAAGAAATCCTCCTGTCTCGGAATAAACTGCTCAGCTGTTGGGATGTGTCCTTGGCCATCCTAATACGTCTACGGATCTCGGCGTCGCACCTAACGTCCTCTGTCAAGATACTTCCCAGATATTTAAATTCCTGCAACTGATTGATTTTAGTTTCTCCCACTTGTAAATTGTAGTTCGTTCTCATCTTTTTACTGAGGACCATGCGTTCCTTCTTCTTATAGTTTATGCTTAGTCCCTTCTTCTCGCTTTTCTTTCGCTAACTTCTGTAGGAAGTTTATTTTAATTTTCTTTCCGTGCCTGCTACCAACACTGTGTCATCTGCGTATCTTATGATATTAAGGTTGTGGTTGCCAATGGTGAATCCTGTTAGGATTTCCTGAACTCACAGAATTGCCTTGCTGTATAGGTTGAATAAATCCGGCGAGACGACACAACCTTGTCTTACGCCCCTTTCTAAATTTGTATATCTACTGAACTCATTCTTCATCCGTATCCAGACTGTATGCGGCCAGTATAGGTTCTTGATTATTATAATTTTCAATCTATACATGAGACGATTATGATTGAACTATAAGTACTACAAGAATCCATTGTTGTCGGCCAAGATCTTAACATAAGATATGCAGATGACACAGTGATGATAACGGACACAGAAATAAAACGACAAAACTCCTACAGAAGTTAGTGAAGAAAAGCGAAAAGAAAGGGTTAACCATTAACTACTAAGAGACAGAATCCATGGTTGTTAGCAAACATGATGAGCAGAAATTGCGAATTGCCAATCGGAGCTACCAAAATCAAAAAGTGCTGGAATTTAAATATCTGGGAAGTGTTTTAACAGAGGACGTATAGTGTGACACTGAAATCCGAAGGCGTGTTTGGTAGCCAAAGATGCATTCCAAAAACTAAGCAGAGTAATATAAAATACTAATATTAAGCCACAAACAAGGAAAATAATAATAAAATGTTAATATTACGTGATATCTGCCCTGCTTTATGACAGTGTCTCCTGGACAATGAAGAAGAAACATGAAAGGAAGAAGAGACATGAAAACAGAAATATAGTTCTACATAAGGATGGTAAGGATTTCATGGGTCAAATATCTAGGTGACAACGAAGTATTGGCAAAAAAGGAAACAAAAACGAAACTTATACGTAACACCAGAAAGAGTTTGTTGAGATTTCTGGGGCAATAATGAGGAAGTGGGGCTTAGAAAAACTGATACTCACCGGACAAATCGAGGGCAAGAGAGACACAGGATTTGAAATTGAATATAACAAAGCGCGGTCATACGTCTTCTACATTATAACAGTGCGCGTTTCATGCGCATTTACAAAAAAATCACAATCCTCAAATGCATTAACTTTTGTCCTAGTAACTCACTTTGGACATGAGCTTGAATGATATTTAAAGTACTTGGGAAAATAAAAGAAATGACGAAACTACGGCACCTTCTTTAATAAGTTTAATAACAACATTAAGAAATTGATCCGTGAATTTGACAGGATTAAAATAAAATAAAAGTACATATTATATCTAGATTATTGAACCAAACATGTTTGAAGGAAGGTATACTGCCTAAATACACGCACGCTAGCGCGCGCACGCACACACACACACACACACTCACGCACACAGGAACACACACAAACCAATATATATATTTAAAAAAAAAGGGCTATTCTATATTTATCTGGACATTAACTATGGATGTTGAGGATGCAGAGTTTTTACTTCTTGGCTTTTTAAATATTGATGTATTAAATGATAATTTAAAATATCAGTATTAAAAATGCCAATAAATAAAACTTCCTGCTCAACTTCCAAGGTGTGTCCAGATATATATATATATATATATATATATATATATATATATATATATATATATATATATATATATATATATATATACTTTTAAGGTATGCTATATTCATGGGATTAAGTGCTCAATATGAAAGATAGAGCGTATGTAAATATAAAAGTGAACATTGAAGTCAACATTCAAATGTAACAGAATGATTCATGCAAAACGTAATCATCAGGCGGTCTGATGTTTGCGTTTACCATTTGACTGTCTGTTGCCTGTGAGTGTTGACTTCAATGTTCACTGTTATATATATATATATATATATATATATACATATATATATATATATATATATATATATATATATATGTGTGTGTGTGTGTGTGTGTGTGTGTGTGTGTGTGTGTGTGTGTGTGTGAACAAGTACAGGATTAGTGTATACGGAAAAAATTCCAATAACCAAAAAATACTATTCTTAAAAGATTGCTCAATACAGAGTAGAGAAAATATAATTAATTATTCGAAAATTATAACAGAAATATGTTATAAAATCACTACAAATATATCCATTTTGTTTCAGTTCTACATTCGATACCATCACTTGATAAGACACCAGAAGTGTTGAAACAAAATGGCTATTTTTGTACTGATTTTATATATTTATGTTATAATTTTCGAATAAATAATTATATATATATCTATATATCTATCTATCTATCTATCTATCTATATATATATCTATATATCTATATATATATATATATATATATATATATATATATATATATATACATATATATATATATACATATATATATATATATATATATATATATATATATATATATATGTATGTATACAAAAATTAAAACTACATATATTACAGCAGACTACCATCACACTTGAACTTGCGTAAGACAAAAATCAGGCAGATTGCCTCTTACAAACGAACGTATTCGTGTTAAGAATAGTGAAATGAAAAGGAAGAAATAAGTCAGACGCACGTCGGAAAAATGCTAAACGCCGCCATTACAATGAAAGAAAAACAACAAAAGAAGATTACAGCTGATATCCTCATCATAATGAAACACAGATATCAGATAACACCAACAAAAATTCAACAAAAGCCTGAAGAATAGGCACGAGCAAGCAAAAAAGGAATGGCTTAATATGAAATCCGTAGCGATGGAATGAAGGCATAGGAGAAAGATATTCGACGATAAGAGGGATGCAACTTCTAGTACATAAAACCAAGATAATTATTGGAATACAAAACTATGAAGTTAGGTCAACACTGGTCAATTAGAAGGGGACAGTAACAGAACCAAATAATGTTGGACAAACGAAAGAAGGATTAAAAAAAAAGGATATTTTTCAAGTTAGATGGAATAAATAAATAAATAAAGTTTAACTGGTAAGTGTAAGAAAATAAAAAGCGCGGTTTTAAATCAAAAAGGGATAACACAGGTTGGTAGTTACGTATTGTGGATTTTCTTCTAATTGTCGCGTACCTTCAAGACATGGACGTTTATAATTCTCCAAAACTTCCTATCTGTTGGTACCTTTTGTATACTAGTGAGCCAACGAAAATGAGCTGACTCATTTTATAGTTCACCAATAGAAGTTTTTAACCAATCAGAAGGCTCAAAGTATTCAACAGAACGGGTATAAAGGCGGCCATGTTTTTTTTCCCGAATTTGCACAACCAGCCTTTGATATCGAATACTGAAGAATTTCGAAACAGCTCGTGGTGGTATTGGCGATATAGTCAGATTCAGTAGAGTGTCTGACTCGTGAGTGTTAATCTTTAACGTTGTTTCATTGAACAGATTATGTACTGCGCTGTAGTCTATATTCATAGACTATGGTGAACATGGTCAACACTATCATTTGTAAGCTTTAGCATTTCTCAAGTCTCATAAGCCCTTCAAGTTGGTGACACGCTGCTTTTCTTGTATACCTCTCGTCGACAATCTCTGTGCGGGTTAAACTTTCATGGTTCTCTTTCCTCATTAAGTGTCCAAGATATTTCAGCTGTCTCTGAGCAGAAGTGTTCGTTTTGTTGCCATTTCCTTTAAAACTTACTCTTTGCTTATTCGCTCTTTCCATGGAATTTTCGGTATCATTCCGTAGAACCACATTTCTAATGCTTCCAATTTTCACTTAATCCGTGGGGACATTGTCCAGCATTTACCGTCATATAAAAAGATGGATGACATACCGGGTATAACAGCAACTATGCAACAGAAAAAAAAAGTTCAATTGTTAAATTAAGCTTTGAAGCGTTGTATCTTAGAAATGATTAAATATATCTTACGGGAATTCTCCGAGGTTTTTATAACACTACAGGACGCTACTTTGAACAATAAGAATGTAATTAGCTTTAAGTTGAAATGATGTTCACTTTTATTGTTGTGCCCCCCACCTGATCCAGATTTCCTCTCCAAATGTTCGCTCTTTTTAAAACTTGTTCACCGTTCTCTTGATGGTACTTGAAGATTGAAACCAGAGTATAAAATGTTGGTAACATTACCGAAGGCCTGAATGATATTTTTCGTCTCATCATTGCTCAGTTAGGAAGGGAGTTGATCTGAAAGAAAATGATTTTAAGCTTTTCTCTTTCTCGCTGTATAACTCAAATATTTTTTCAATTATTCTTAAGATAAATGATGTCAAGATAGCTAAACGTCTTATCTGAAAACCTGGAAAAATAAACTCAATTAATTTAGTGTGTTTTTTTTTTAAATATTAAAAATTTTGTAGGATGGACAATTATGCAGTTACACGATTTGGTCAGTTTTTCTGTTCTCTCTCTCTCTCTCTCTCTCTCTCTCTCTCTCTCTCTCTCTCTCTGTATATATATATATATATATATATATATATATATATATATATATATATATATATATATACTAGTTTCAGTAAAGACGATGGACTGCGAAGCTCTTCATTATATTTTTGTGTTCGTATAAGTGTTTATTTTTTTTTAACATAAGCTGTATAAAAATTGTAAAATCTTTCTGTATATCTGAACGCTTTCGGCTATTCTATTTGAAATTATCAAGTTTTGCTTATTTTTTTCATTAATAACTGAATTTGTAGATATATTTCATACGTCTCTAGAGTGATGGTAATGTTTTATTTTACAAACACTGTCAGCACATTGTGGCCGTTCATACTTGATGTTGAGCGTTGGCTTTTTATTTTGTTATTATTAGTGATGCTATTATTTTAGTGTTCTTTGTACATGTGGATGAAGCTATTCCGCTTCTATTTTCTACAAGTATGTTGCAAATGTTTTTTAGTAGTTTTCCGTTTGTGATTAACAGTCAATAATATCAACACGGCCATAACGTGCTGACAGTGTTTGGAAAATAATAAAACATTCTCCTCAATATAGAAACATATAAAAAAAATCTCCACGTTCAGTTGTAAATAAACAAAATTGCCAAAAATATTTGATAATAAGAAAAAAGTATTTGTAATAAGAAACAAAGCAACAAGAAAACTGATAAAGAAGATGACAAAGATAACGATAAAAAACAGAGAATATGAAAGTGAGAACGTCGGAAGGAGAACAAAAGACAGAGTATCTAATAGGAATATATTCACTGACGGAAAGAGAACAGCAATCAAGAAAAGGTCAAAACAAAATTTTAAAAAAGGTCGAGAGTAAAATAATGAATTCTAAAGACGAACAGAAAGTCATACATAAAATGAGGTTTCTGGAATGCAGAACGCCCACAACGAATTCTTCAGATGTTGAAAGTAAAAGCTAGAGAGAGGGGGGGCAGAGAGAGGGGGGGAGAGAAGGCTAGGGGGAGGGGGTTGAGAGAGGGAGGAAAGGTGTGAGGGAATAGGAGAAAACAGAAGGCGAGAAAGAATGAAAGATGCAGGCTGAGTTTATTTTGCATCAACCATAAATGGAATCGCCATATCCCAACACAGACACCCAGTACCTAAGTCTAAATCAGCAGAACCATCGTGTGTCAAACGAAGAAAGACATCTGCTGGAAAAGCATTCGTACACCGTCGGTCTGGACAGCGAACGCATCTTTGCAAATGTCGGCCAACTAGATTGTGATTGACTAAAATTTTAAAACACACACACAACACACTCAAACACACACACACACACAAACATATATATATATATATATAAGTGTATATATATATATATATATATATATATATATATATATATATATATATATACATATATATATATATAAGTGTATATATATATATAAGTGTATATATATAAGTGTATATATATATAAGTGTATATATATATATATATATATATATATATATATATATATATATATATATATACTATTAATAATAAATATGCATTTTTTCTCGCGCAGCAATCTTTAGTTACTGATTGAAAAAATATTAAATATTAATAGCATATTTTTAAGAGAGTCGAGAAGCCCACTATATATATATATATATATATATATATACTTTATACATATATATATATATATATATATATATATATATATATATATATATATATATATATATATATATATATATGCTTTATATACATAAATACAAAAATTAAAGATAAAGAATAAAAAACGATATTTGATGTTTAAAATTTTATGGCTATATTTATCTAATTATTCTTAAATTTAAATTTCCATCTTCATATATAATTTCTTATTTTATTTACATTTTCAATATATATATATATATATATATATATATATATTATCTATATATATAACTATTATATATTTTATATATATAAATTATATATGTAAATATATATATATATATCTATAAATGGGTTGCTCCACTGACATAAGGGCTGG